>CM070639.1:31090194-31452851 GCA_036346255.1 Ampelocalamus luodianensis | reverse complement strand
CTATCTCGTGGGTAGAACTGACTTGAATTCCGCACTAAAGCTCGAAAGACCGGTGAAATACAATTAGAATAATGAAAACTAATTTTTTTTATTCTTAAAATAAAATAAATATTAATTTTTTTATAAAAAAACCAAAATAATATTTTTAAAAATGAAAAATGTATTTTTCAGGTTGAATTCAGGCTTGCTCGTTTGAGATTGGGCTTTTCAGACTTGGCCCGAAGCCCAGGCCGGTCTACTTATGATTAGTCTGCCAAAAAGGTCTGTATAGGATTAGGACCTTGTCCATTTCAATTATGAAGGGCGAAGCCATGGTCATACTACGAAGATATTTTTAGGCACTTATTTTGGAGACATGAGACATGATTTTGATCTAAGTATTATTATAAGCGTCAAGATTTCTCCAAAAATTCAAGTTTCGCTACTGATTTACCGGGTAATTTACTGAGTAAATGTCTTACCGTCGCCTTCAAGAATAGGGAAATGTGGTTAGAGCATGCGTATTGAGAATCAGATGGCTAATTTGGTGCATCCCAGCCTTCGATGCTCCTATGCATCTTTCTTCGAACACTACGCAAACGGTTATTGAAAGTTCCGGGGAAAAGTTCACAACGCTTGAAACAAAATCAATCTACTGTGCCACAAGGTTTTAAATCTAAATTTGTTCTACGAATTGGGAAAAAAGAAATTGCATGAAAAGAAATCCGGAAAAAGGAAAATGTCGTTACTATTCACTGATAATTTGCCCATATTTTTCTGCTCACATACATAGAGAGTTTTGAATTGCACCAAAAAAAATAGAGAAAAATAAAAAGAGGGCTACTAGGGGGACACATAGACCTCTGATTGCTTAGGAACTCACAAACTGTATTCTGATAGACCTCTCACCTAAAGCTGATATGCTTAGGATCGGCTTTCTCATAAACCAGAAATCGTGTTATATGTGAAAAAGCTAAAAACCACCGCGGGCAGTTTCCCGCGGCTTTCCGCAGCCCGTTCCGAATTTTCACCACGCGTATTTACAGCCAAACCCTAACTCTAATCCCCATCGTCCCTCCTCTTCTTCCTCCCGCGTGCGGCGCCCCTCCTCCTCCTCCCTGCGCCGGCGGCGCCGCCTTCCTCCTCCCCACGCGCCGCCACTGTCCTCCACCGACGCCGCCCTCCCCTTCTCCTCTCCCCGAGCCGTCACCCCCCTCCTCCTCCTCCTTCGAGCCGCCGCCGCCCACGCCGTCCTCCCCTGAGCCGTCGTAGCGGGGCCCGACGCAGCCTCCAGCCCCGAGCCCCCGCCAGCTCTGAGCCCCCGCCGCCGACCCCGACGCGGCCGCTCGCCCCGCCTCCGGCTCCTCCGCCGGCCCGCGCCGCCGCGGTCCTCCTCCTCCTCCCCGACGCGGCGCCTCCTCCCCTTCCCTTCTCCCCGCCGCACGCAAGGTGTTTGCGGTAATGTGCGCGGGGGAGATGAGGGACTTGTCCTGCTTTGGGGAGAGCAGAGTCCAGATTGCGGACGCAGCGTCGTCGAGCGCCACCGGAGGCGGCGGGAAGGGCGCGGCGCAGAACTTGGTGAGATATCTCTACCAGGCGCAGCTCTCCGGCCGGCCTTGCGTGATCCCGGTGACGTGGAGCAAGGGCCTCGTGAGCAGGGCCTCAGCGTCGCCGTCGACGACGTGTCCGGGCAGTGCCTGTACAAGGCGGACATCAAGCCATGGCTCTTCTCCAAGAAGAAGGGGTCCAAGAGTCTGGACGCCGCCGGCTCAGTTTTGTGATAATGGCCAGTGCCAGAATAGTCCATGGTTGGCTCTTAGCTCGACAACGAGCAATGCAGAATAGTTAAAAAGATTTAAACTGGTTGATCAAGTCTTTGGGTGCCAGAATAGTTAAAAAAAGGTTTAAACGTTGTAGGATGTCTTAACAGATTATAGGTGATTGGTTTTGTTCATTGACCTGATATGTTACTTCATGGCCAAACCAAGAATTGAGCCCTGTTGCTTGACTGAAAGGAGTTCAACTTGGATTTACTTGATTAAAGGTTGAAGTTGTATTCTAAAGCTTCTTTGTCAGAGTATATGCATGCTATATACCTTTGTGAATCAGGCTTAACTCATACATGCTATAATCGTTGTTACAAAACATTATCTAGTTAGCTATGTTATCATTGCCTGCATAATGTTTCAGTGACATAGTCAGCTGGCTGAAGATTGGTTTGCTGTATTACCATCTGTTCATTCATGTTATATCAACCAAAAATTCAGTTACCTGTCTGAAATCGAAAACTTATGAGTTATGACTTAGTTCACATGTCCAGTCCATGAAGAACTCTGACTTTCTTGGATACTGACATTTGAAAAGGACATGTCAACTGATTGCGGTGATTGTCCAATGGGTGCCATGGAACAAGATGCCATTTATATTTTTTTAGCCATAAATACCAAGGACATAAATTCTGCGTAGATATTCTTGTTGGCGAGACATTGATTTCCAGATAAAACTGAGGGTAGCATACTAGAATGATTATGTAAATGCAATTGGGACGTCAGGTTCTTGTCACTGTAACATAGCTTTAGCTAATATATTTGCCCCCAAAATAACAAGGGTGAGGTGACCATGTAAATTTTTACGATTTCATACACACACAAAAGACTTGATTTTGCTGTAAACAATGTTTGGTTTCAGTAGTAGTGTATTGTTAGAAGCAAGCAGCAGTTCAGAGAAATGACACCTTTTCATCAAGTTGAACTGTGTATTGTTTGTACAAAAGTTGCATTGCTTCTCAAGAGAATACATTACATTTATTAGTCTCAGACATCAATGTAAGCCAAACCTGTTTTTAAGGGAATTGTAAGCAAAACCTTCTTCATGTCTCTTATTTTGATTCTGCATATTTAGGATCGTCAAGCTTGAGTTTCATGAGATACCTGAGTACATATTTACTTAATCATTTTACTTATTCTATTCTATGTAACGTCAGTTTGGCCCAGAAGACAGTATGATAACCAACAAAGTACTGTATTATGGACATCTTGGCTATGTTCTGTGTTTGTTTCATCCTATCGTAAACTGTATTGTCAACTGTTGTAGTTTTTGTTTCTTACGCAGGGCCTTTTGCAAGTCTTAAAAGGAAAACATATTGTGCTAATATTTTTCTAAGATCCAGGCCCTGCCCAGTATCCTCTTTTTGAGCCATTGACTTTTGCTTATATATGTAAAATACCTATTCAGTATGCTAGTATCCCTGGTTTCGCCTGATGAGCTCTGAAACCACGCCCTCCTCGTTAATTGTGGTAGTTGTCATCAATTATGCTAGTTATTGTTAATTATTGTCAATTGTCGTTAATTCTTTTAAACGACATCAAACAAATTATTACTTATCTCAGAGGTATTTCAGACATTTTTTATCTCACAAACTGCAATCAGCCTACCTAAAAATCAGACAACCCTGCAGCTTAGTTGGGAACTGCTTTTTAAAAAAACTAGTCCTACAACTCAACCGAAAGTCGTTTTTCAGAGTCCTACGACTCAACCGAAAGTCGGTTTTCAAAAAAACTGCGTACCAAACAGGCACGTGACACCCGACGCTTCACTGCACAATATAAAGCAGAAGCAGCCGCGGCCGCAGTAAGAAAGCGGTATGGGTGCCACCGGTAGCAATGGGCCTGATCTAGCAGCACATTGGATTGCTACAGTGAGAAAGCGGTATGGGACTAAAGATTCACGTTGTGCCTCTGGTAGCAATGGGCCTGATCTAGCAGCACATTGGATTCACAATTTCACATATGGACTCCACGTTTCGAACCCAATGCTTGTAATTGGATGTCGAATGGCATCTCCAGGTTTTGCGAGCGAAAATTGTACCTGCGACACCGTTATGCCCCTAGAGCGATGGATCCAGAATGAACGGTTGAGATCACGCAAAATTCACAATCTACAGGAGCTCGTACCACATTGGTGCAAAATACAACATTCTTACATCTAAATGCACCAAAATTATTAAAACTCAACTCTTGTAGTTCCTTCCACCTCTGGTCATGCTTGCGACAAAGCACACATAGATTAGACTACACATGAGCTGGAATCATATGGGAAAAGATAGCTTATCATATACGTGAGACACTGAGGCTAGGACCAGTCACTACTGGTCATCCAGCTTCCACACCTCATGGAGGAGCCTGTACTCGCCATGTTTGAGTTGCTGATCTGCTTCAGCTTGGCGAGCGGGTTCGATGACGCTTTGGAGACGAAGGTCAATGGCGAGCTCAGCTCATCAAGCTCGTCATCGCTTGTGTTGGACTTGCGAAGGATCGCCGATCCACTCTTCCTAGGATCACCGATGATGCGTAATATTGCCCCAGATGCAGGGTACGGGTACAAGATGGGTGATGCGTTGCACGGGACAGCGCGTATGCCCTTGCCGTTGCCCTCCAGATGGTCCTAACAACAGGAAAGATTGCTAACTGATTTCTGATGGTCCAATACTCAGTAAATTGCAATCAAACAGCCTACATTTTGCTCACATTGTAGTTTGTTTTGTCATGGATGTGGTACTGTTCATGCACGCACTGTTCATATATTGTTCATGTATGTACTGTTCATCCACGGATAGTTTCCTTCATTGCAAATATCTATTTCCTTAAATGGTTTATTAGTTTTTGTATAGGGATTAGTTAATTAGAAAAGTTATCTATTAGTTAAGAAAATTATCTATTAGTTAGAAAAGTCATCGCTTAGATTGATTTTATCCATCATTGTTAGAAGAACCTCTATATAAGAAGGCCCATTGTATCCATTATAAAGCAAGCAAGCAAAGATTAATAAACAACTTCTTAGTCCCTAAAGTCCACCGTAGTCGTCGCCCTTGACCGGCTATTCTAGATCTATTCCTCCCCAATCGATGCCCTCCTTCACTTAGCACCGTTCTATCTCAAGTCGTCGCCGTCCAACCCCCCTCCGACGGATGTTTACCATATTATGAACTAAAGTTCATAACATTTGGTATCAGAGCCAACATTATGGCTTCTGCTGCCGAACTATCCCTACTAGACAACCTGATGGAGTCGATGAAGACGACGTTGAAGATGATGCTCCAACAGATTTCGCCCACCCCATCGAAGGAGTTTGTCGCCCTATGTTGCAGCTCGAGGACGAGCTGTTTCACCGAGAGGGGTGTAATGTCATAGATGTAGTACTGTTCATGCATGTACTGTTCATCTACGGATAGTTTCCTTCATTGCAAATATCTATTTCCTTAAATAGTTTATTAGTTTCCTTATATAGAGATTAGTTAACTAGAAAGGTTATCTATTAGTTAGGAAGGTCATCGTTTAGATTAGTTTTATCCATAATTGTTAGAAGAGCCCTCTATATAAAGAGGTCCATTGTATCCATTATGAAGCAAGCAAGCAAAGATTAATAAACAACTTCTTAGTCCATAAAGTCCATCAGAGTCGCTCCTTGACCGCTATTCTAGATCTATTCCTCTTCAATCGGTACCCTCCTTCACCTAACGCCGTCCTATCTCAAGTCGTCGCCGTCCAACCTCCCTTCGACGGATGTTTACCCTATTATAAACTAAAGTTCATAACAGTTACATATACTTCCAATGTTGGTAATTACCTAGTTGGAGTTTCCTCCTGAAATTAGCAGCCTATAAATTGAAACTACAATCTTATACAGCGGAATTACCTTGTTAGAAATGGTCACCCTTTCCCGCAAAAGTCAATTTTAATATTTAGCTATACAAAAATGGGAACCGTTTCTGGTTTCTGTGGTACATCATTAAAAACATGTGTATTTGCCAATGATACAAGTAAATGCCAAATTTGCTTTTTTTAAAAATAATAATAATAAAATAATCAGGTGTTGTATAACAAAAAAAAAAAAAGCTCCCAGTAACTGCCTAGTTTGCTTATTCCACCCAAAACAGGAACAGAACAGGTTTATACCCCTTAGTCATGGAATAGACTACATGTATTACGGTTTTGTGAGATTCAAGGCAATCAAGCATGTTATGTTCTGAACCTTTCGAGTAACTAGGCTCGTTACCAACATAAGTCCTGTATTATCAATGCATCCCAAAATTGAATAAACTAACCTCCAATTCTAGTGCTCGAAGCAAATAATCTTGAATTGGGTCTGGACAAAATTCATCCGTGCGAAGTCATCAAGGATGCTCTTGATGATTGACGAACCAAAGTTAGGCAAAGCTGTGAAAATGAGATGATAGTATTACTATTAGAAATAGAAAATAACTTCAATTGATCAGAAAGAATTAAATAGTTCATATTGATAATTCATTAAACTAATGAACTTTTTTAAAAACAAGATAGGAGCTCATGCCTCTGTCCTGGTACTGGTTTCCATGAGGACATCCTTAGGAGCATTAGGAGATCACTCAATGCATTTAGGAGATAGAATGGCTTGCGGTTTTCAGCAATACCATTTTCACGATCCCCATTCTCAATTTCTGGATAGTCATCCATATCCATACCAAACAAGTCAGTAAGACATCTGGACCAGCTGCCAATCTAGCACCACCAGAAAAGATACGGGTTGGTGCTCTCGATAACAAGTGAAAAAAAAAACATTCCACTGGTGTGAGTAGTGTGGCCACACAATGAACATGATTGTACTTACAGCATTTTTCAGTTGGACCCCGGCACCGAAGCTAAATTTCCCAGATGGGATGGGAAGAACCTTAGGATCAGTTATTGGGTCAGACATGGGATCTGTTGGAATCTCATCATCTGACTCCCGTAAAATAGCATTGAACATTGCTACATCCAATCTAGCTATGCATTGCTCCATCACCTATCAAAGGGAAATACTGTTGGGAATTAGTAGAAGACTAAAAGATTTGTATGAAGTCCATATTTTCTCATTCTCAGTGCCTAAAGCTTGAATCAAGATTCAGTTACATTGAACATTAAAAAAAATCATAAATAAAATAATTTAAGGTGAAATGTACAAAAAAACAACAGAAACAATTTTAGGAAAAACACATCTAGTGAACAAGTGTAAAATGCACAGAGAAGGGCGAAGGCCACCAGGAGGCCCACGAGGGACAAGAGCCGAAACGGTCTCCAAAGGGTATCAAGTACACCTTCGAGAGGCCTAGAGGCGCGCAAGGCCACCGTGAGGCCCACGAGGGACAAGAGCGGCGGTCTCCAAAGGGTATCACACACTTCGAAGGCCTCGATCCCGCCGGGCCACTTCTGAGCGCCAAGGGTGCTCGAGGCACCGCATGGCGCGAAGGAGAAAAGTAACAGTGGACCGCGCGCATCGACCGGGCCGACCAGACTAGGAGGGTTCATCGAGACCAAGGTTACGCGTAGGGAAGAAAAACCGCGACCCCTACAGCATAGGGTCTTTTAGGGTAGAATCAGATCTCATGTACCATGATCTAAGACTATAAATAGTCACCTCTCCATGTAATCTAGGAGGACTTTTCAAGGCAATCAAGGACTTTTCAAGGCAATCAATACACACCCAACTCTCTTGGCATCAGTCCCCTCTTTCGACGATCCCTTGGTCCCCTTCGTGGTGCACGGGGTTCCCCTTACTTTACTATCTAGTCCTATTGCTACATACGCTGGCACCGATAATGGGAACGGCAAGAGAGTCACGAAGCACACTCCTGAAGCGCCAATCAGATGCTAGGACCAGCGCCGGAGGCCCCTTGCTATTTTGTGACCTCCACGTGAAGGATCGCGACGCAACCAAGGATTGCCACACCATCGCGGCAGCGGACTACATGAGTTGCACCAACACCGCCGAGTGTGAAGACGCTGAGGCCGAGCAACCACCGCTCGCCCCGCCGCAAATACCCGTGATAGAGGGAAGTCGGGTAGAACCCCAAAGGGTCATCAACATGATCGCCGGAGGATCCTCGCCGGCATGACATCGAAGAGAAAGCGCGGCATACGCCAAAGAAATACACCATGTCGCGATGTACCCCGCCACAGCCCACCTTGCTACGGAATACCAATCACCTTCGCTCCGCTTGTACTTCCCACCAAGACTCTCTCATCATCTCCGCTAACATCACGGACATGGTCGACGTGTCCTCGTAGACGGAGGAAGCTTCGCGATCATCACTGCTCATGACGCATCGACAAGATGATGATTCCATGGACCACCTATCACCTGTGCATACCGTAGGCTTTGGAAGACAGTGACGACGTTAGGCCAAATCAACTTAGCCGTCACATTCAAATGACGACTTCGCCACGAACCGAGGTTATCGCCTTCAACGCCTATGGGACTCGACGCCGCCTCCCCTCGCAAAAAGAGTTCTGCTCCCGAGCCCTATCTAAAAGTATGGTTGATGGCGCCGCCGCCTCCTTCGCAGAAAGAGTTAAGGCCTCTGGAGCCCTATCTAAAAGTACAGGGGATGTGCTGTCGCCTCGCCTCGCGCAAAAGCAGCTTAGCGCTCCCAAGCCCTATCTAAAAAGTATAGGGGGCATTCAGCTTTCGCCTCCTCGCAAAAAAAGAGTTAGGCCCTGCCCTCGCAAAAAAAAAAAAAGAGTTAGGGCTCCTGTGGCACACAGACGCGCGAAGGGAGAAAAAGTACCAGTGGACCGAGTGCATCGACTGGCCAGACCAGACCGTAAGGGTCCACCGTAGACCGAAGGTTATACATAGAGGAAGGAAAAACCTCCGCGACCTCTACAGGCATAGGGTCTTTTCAGGGGTAGAACTGTAATCTCATGTACCCTGTTCGGAAGACTATAAATAGTCGCCTCTCCCATGTAATCCAGCAGGGCTTTTTTCAAGGCAATCAATACACACCCAACTCTCTTGGCATCAGTCCCCTCTTTCGAGGATCGCCTGGTCCCCTTTGTGGTCCCCGGGGTCCCTTTTCTATCAGTTCTGTTCTGCTTGCTACGACGAAATGTCGTGAATAACTTCAATAGACCAACAAGTTTAATATCACAGGTATCTTTTCATGCTAGAAATATGTAACTATATATTTCTATACCTATTTTGGGAAAAAAATACGAGCATATTTGAGCTATTGATCAATCATATGAAGCTCACCAATTTGGCCAACATAGGCAGACACCCACACTCATGTCCAGCTGCCCTTACTGGGCAAAGCTTTTCTGATGTTTCTTTGAAAGCCTTCTTCCATATGTCTATTGATAAGGTTGCTTGTTGCTGATTGCCCACAACAGTAATCCTTCCATAACATTTCTTTGCATTTGAACTAGTCTTTGATTCACTGATTATATGAGTAGATTGCATATGTGGTGTGAATGTCTGCAAAGAAAGATTTGTAGTGCACCAAGTTTAACAAATTCCTATAAACAAACGTACATGCAACAAAGGATTTAAACTAACAAGGAAACAAACCTGCCACCAAATGGATTCAACAATCCGTGAGAATATCCATGATTCAATCTTCTTTAGTGCAGCTATAAACGTGCAATATCTTCCCAGTTATCAAACTCAGGGAAAGCAGTTTTCCTTTCTTCCGATTAAGCGATTCCCACATTGATGCAGAATTTCTCCTAGGTGTTGTTTTGGAATTATAATCAGTAGAATTGATACCATTTCCAGTGTCTACTTGATTAGAAGTTTCAGTAACAATTGCTCGCAGCACCACACAGTTTGACAGCCAGAAGCTCAACCTGATTGGAACAAATATGTCAGAATACGGATAAAACAATACATTAGAAAGCTCATCAATTGCTCTAACGTAATGATGAGGGGCTAAAGTTAAGCATGTAAAACTTTATGAAGTCACGGCCAATTATTCCACCCCCAAAAAAGTAGGCATTCCTTAAAATATAAAGGTTTGAACATAAGAGGAAATCCCATGCACCTTGCAACATCATATCCACAAGCTTTTGCAACCAAAACCAGCCCAGAGGAAGCACTCCTTGCTGCACTTCCCATCTTATCCCTCGACCAGTTATTTAATGCATGAATAAAATGCCTAGAGAGCCTTCGTGCCGGTGTATGGACCTTGTTTGTTGAGCTGCCATGTTCGGCAACCACGGAATAAAGGCCTATCTCAGCAGCAGCAGCTTCTCGCAGCTCTGCTTCAAGTAACTCAACCCTAAGTTCTAGTTCTCGAACTTTGCTGTCATTTCGATTATTTGAAATGCGTATCGGCACCTGAGTTTGTGGTCCATCATCAGCACTGGCCTTAGCATCAGGAGAGATCAAGATATCTTGGGAATCAACTTTCTTCACTTCTTCCTTTTGGGAATCAACTTTCTTATTTATGACGCTTCCATTAACATCTGGAACTCTCATACTGAACCTCATATTCTTTGCTCTATCACTAGTTAAAGTGCTATAAGTTCTCTCCCCAAACTGTCTTTGGTTGGAGTCAGTCATACCATAAGCAAATGACATTTTACGACCAGTTCTAAGAGCGCTGTGTGGTGGAATAAATGGAGTTTGTTCTCCGGGAAAATCTGATAAAAGAGACATATTCCTGGGTGGCCATTTGACTTTTGGACTTGAATTGGATACTTTCAACTTCTTCACTCCTCACTTTTGTACTGGACGATGGCACTTCACGCTGGGAATCCAATGATGAGCTAGCGCCTTCATTACCAACTATCCTGATATCCTTCCCCTAGAAAATTTCAAACTAGATTCAGATAATGCAAATAAGAAGACTGTTAAGTTTAATTGGAGATCAAAAACACTGAGACAAAATGTGTTGTTATGGGAGAAAATGAACAAGAGAGCTGAATTATACTGTTACTATTTTTACTGAAACTAGTAAGCATGCACCGATGCACATGAAGCTCCTGTTGTGTTAACATGGTGTTTACATGACAGAATAAAGTAAACAAAGAGACAACATATGGACTATCCAGTCAACCATTCCAACAGCTATAGCTTGCCTTATGAGGAATAGTGTGTAAAAATCAAGATTGAATACTCCTTTTATATCAGCCACACTTTAGAAATGTGATGGAAACAGGATAGTAGTAAAAACTCTCTATGCCCTGCCCAATGCTTCCAGTTTATTACAATTGTTTAAGAAAGGTTTCTTCACTTAAGGTGTAAAATAACGTTTCAAAGTAAGATGAGCAGACAAGAGTCCATTCTACATATAAAGATGGTGTTCTGCTTTTACCTTTGAGAGTCATGAGATCTATCACTACCTGTATGCACATTCCCATCCGAGCGGTATGGGTATGGAGCTTCTCGTCATCATCATCAGTAAAGGAAGCAAACTCAGTATCTTCAGTGTACCTCACTCATTGTTGCCGACACCAATTCCTTTGAATCCTTATCAACTGATGCCTCTTTTGAGAATGCATCTCTTGAGGAAAGGCTCGAGGTATCCCCATCCAAAGGCTGGATTCAAGGTAAACCATGGCTGTGCATTGTTTCTAAGGCTCCTTTTGGAGTTAAGAGGCACAGGAACACTGGTATCCTCATGAAACATTGCATGCTCGGCCAAGTCTATTGTTGCAGTCCCCAAATGCTGTCCTTCAGCTTATCCTTCTCGGTTCATACAAATTCAACTCAAGCAGATTCTTCTGCCACTTTCCGCTCTTGGATGACCCTTCCTTCTGAAAAACAGATTGTATGCTTATGAACTCATTGAATTCGATCTTCCCACTGTGGAACCTGACCCGATTGAAGGTGCAACAGTGTTTGTCTTCCTGAATTGCGCGCCATTTTCCCAAAACAGGACCACAGAGCGCAAAGACTTGAGGGATTCAGAAGGGGGCCATGGGCTGATTTCCTGGATGAGGATATTGAAGTCTACATGGAAGGCAGCATCCTTCTTCGCCTTGGTTCGAGGCCTAGTACCATTGCTGCAACAATGGATACAAACTGAGCTTATGTGTAGTGCTTGACAACTTGAATACCGGATGAAGACCACAACCTCTCTGCGGTTCACTCTCAATTATCCATCAAATCAGGCGATGACATTAAGTTCATTGGAAGCAAAGTTCCTGCTATTAGTAAGGGGTTAACCAGTTAATCTAGTACTAACTTATGTGAAATTAAAGAATCATGTGCACCAAGTCCTACAGCACATCCAGCAAAAGAGGAAGTAAATAGAGATCAAAGTGAAACGAGATGAGCATCCTCCACATTAAAATCTATCACCACAATGCAAATTTATTGCAATGATGGAAAAGTGAAGAATCCAGTCAACTATATTCCATAAATACAACTCATGACATCACGTAGGCGCCATAAAAGATAAAAGATTTCAATTATAATGGATACATAACATATTTTTGTGATACTATGTGACAGTTCCTTAGTATCACAGGAAAACACAAGATGATCAAGCAGCTAAAAAGTATAAAACCACCCCTAAAACTGCATTTAAACAAACAAAAAATGATTGTCGCAGAAAGAAAAGAGAGAAATACATCTCAAATCCCAAAATACAGCAACATTATAATAAAACAAAATAAAGAAAAAGGGAAGGAAATGCTAGGGCATGAAGAGATATGAGAAAACAGATGCCTTTGACCAGATTGTACCAATGCAGCATCCAAAACATGGCAACAAGCACCCCTCTCAAAGTCCCGATTTTTACCAGAGGAAAAAGAGAGTCCATTCCGATTAAACGCGGTCCAACCAGTCAGCAAGAACAGCCCCCAAAAGAAAGGCATCAAGAAACCATAGGAAGGAAAAATGGGACTTTCGGGGGAAGAAAGGGCAGGAACTTTATCCACAATAACACCCAAATGCAGTTCTCGAAGCAAAACACAACAAAACTAACACGCAACAACCCCAAGATGCCTCAGTACGACTGTATTGAATGTGGATTAAATGCTAAAAATACCTCTAGCTAATAAGCTGGGACATTTAAATGATGTACCAAAACCAAAAGAAGGGGGAAAAGGGGGAGGATTTAGTACAAAACCTAAACGGATCTATTACACCAAATTCAGTACAAAAAAAAAAGGTGGTGGTTAATTCCAAAGTGCTGCATCAAAGGAATGCAAGTATCAATCAAATCAAACACAAAATGCGGATACAAGTGATAACCATCAATCAAACTAGTCAACAATCAAGAAAAAAGGGCCATGGCCAAACCAAAGTAAACGCGTCAAGAACTGCAACCACCAAACAAGTAAAAGAAAGGAAATGGGGAAAACAGCAACTACCTGAATCTACCAGGGCCAATCCAAACGCAATGCAACGAACCGGAAAAGATTGATGGAAAGAAAGAAAGGAGAGGAAGAAAACATGGAAGAAGCTGCTCACGTTGGAATGATTGGGTCGGTGCGCGAGTTCGTGGACACGCACTAGTGGTTGTCGATAGGGTGGGGAGAACAACACAGGCTACAAGAAGTCGGCCCTCCTCGAGCTCGAAGAGGGAGAAGAAGAGATCGTGACCCGAAGCAAAGTGGAGTAAACTATTCGCAAGGAAAGAATCCAAGTGACTTGTTAATCTGGGCGGAGAGCTCGTGGAACGGGGTTAACTATGAGCAATTATTTGGAGGCTTTTGGGACAGCAATTACTTATCATATCATTACTTGTAATAAAGATACGCTGTTATGACCGTATTTGTGGATACATAAAGCATGTACAATAGTACGATATTAGCTGTCTATAAGACTTGTCACGTATGATATTAGATGAGCAGTAGTTGACTGTAACACAAGAAACAAGACACATTATACATGAATGAGTTGTCTGTAAAGACGTGTAAAAAGACAAACCATTGTATAAATTGTCTTTATTGTCTATAGATAATATAGAGAGATAATATATACAATAGTTGTCTATAGCATTGTACATGCCCTTATCTCTGCAACGTAAAAGAAGATGTGGTGGTCGTTCTTCCTCTCTTTCCCCACCCACCCACCCATGTGCTCGGTGCATCCGCAAACCGATCTTAAATTTTGGCAACCGCTCGACCCATTCCCCTCCGAGATCCTACTAAAAAGATAAGGTTTCTCTCTCTCCACGATCTCTCCTCTCTCCCCGTTCCTCCATCTTCACCGCCCACCCGATCTCGCAGCGGAGCGACGACCCTAAGCTTGAGCCACCACATTCCAATGCGCAGCACAACGGATCCATCCGCCATCATCGTCTTACTCTCCAACCGCCCCCGAAGCTTGGCACCACAGGATCCGACCATCCCAAGGCGCGCCAACAGATCCGGCCTTTCCGAGTGTGTCGCTGCCGTCGCTTCTCCAACCTCAATGTTGTAGCCTTCGCCGCCATCCTCCTTCCTCACGCCAAGCTGAACAAGCCGTAACCTGCTTGCGCCACCGCTTTCTTCTCTGGCCACACCGACCACCAAGGATGATGTTGCAACTGACATTAGACGATAGTACTGCTGCGAGGTTTGATTTTGAGGTCCTTTGCCATGGCCATCCTCTACAATAGATAGTTCTATTCATGTTATTGCTATGCTTCGTTCCAATTTGTCGGATTCATTCTCTCCATATTGAATTGTTCTATACATTCGTAGGTGGGACGAGAGAGGATCAAGCAGAGATCTCTAGGACCTAGTAGCAGGATGCAACAAGGTATCGATTAGTGATTTCATAATGAGAAAATTGGAACGAAAAGTGGTTGATTGCCCTTGGCCACAAGGCTACTTGATTTGATGTACCGAATGCTACTTGTTTGTAGATGATTGGCAATGCATTCTTGCTTGATAAGATCATAAACTATGTGCAGTCTTTGCAATGACATGTCAAGGTAAGCGAAAGCCTATTGAAAGTGCTTAGTGCCATACCACATGATGCAACAAATGAAATTCTAATTGCTTTTGTCAGTTTGTTACTTCCATCCCTGTCTATGAAGCTGGCAGTTGCCAATCCACTTGACTTCAGTAACTTGCTTACTCTTTCTACACAAAGATGCGAGCTTAGATTGTCTCCTATTGAATATGTCTCATGATGTATTGGATGAATGTTTCTTATAATTGCTGCTATACAATTAAGATGTTCCAAGCCTATGGCTGTGTCCCTTCAGTTAGCACTGTTTTATGCTTTCCATCATGGCAGCATGGAATAGCCAGCACAAATTTGCATATTGTTGTTGCCTTACGAATTCCTTATCTACTCAATGGAGAATTATTAAAAATTCTATCCTAATATAGTTGGTGTATGTAAGAAAAGAACCTCCGTAGGATGATCTCCAAAGTGTTCTCCATATATGTTTTGGAGAGTCAACTTTTACAAAGGAGAAGTTTTACCTTTTCTCACAAATCTAGACTATTAGTAATCTAACAAGGATCCAAAGCACTAAACTTTCAGGTAGATTTTTAGTTACACGTTTATTAGTATGCATAGTTTTGGAATTTGTACAGATATAGCAATGTACCGTGTTGCAAGTTGTTATGACCTCACTATTAATTTTCTTTCTAGATGATTTTTGTGTTTCATTTTGCTCTCTTCCCATCTGAACTCAGCGATTGGTTCTGACTTAGATTGTTTGGTTTCTTTTCCTGCCTTTGGTTTTCATATGAAGGTCAAGTTGAGGCTTCGCTAGGAGATGGTGAACCTCAGGGTCGGTATACAAGAGGGGCTTCCATCATTTAGGCATTCTTGGCTTCATCTAGTCTGTTAAGGTAAACAGAATGTTTGATTTTCCACTGAAAATATCCTTATGCATGCTGATTGATGCAAAAATGATTATGATTGCACTTACTTCATTTTGATGCTCATGTTTGATTGCTTGACAAATGGGTTGTCCCCAGTGGTCAAAAGCACATACCCAATTAGTGTTGTATGATGTTTGCCTAGGTT
Organism: Ampelocalamus luodianensis; assembly: GCA_036346255.1. Classification (NCBI taxonomy): domain Eukaryota; kingdom Viridiplantae; phylum Streptophyta; class Magnoliopsida; order Poales; family Poaceae; genus Ampelocalamus; species Ampelocalamus luodianensis. The sequence continues at coordinate 31,437,155 of CM070639.1, read as the reverse complement.
CCCGATGATCTATACGTCTTTACATGTATTTACTTACGTCCCAATATGTGGTTGAGATTAAGTACTAATTATCAAGAATGGCCTCCTAACAACATCTAAAGAACCACATTTCCTTTTGCTATTGCATTACTAATCCATACTTCTTTTGCATAGAACTTGGTGGTGTGGTCCGAGGGCGGTGGTTCGGGGCTGGATCCAGGCAGAGATGATGGCGAACCAAGGCGACGATAGACTAACTACAAGCACCACCACGTCGAAGGCTCTATCCTACCATGATCACCGATCTTGGGGGAAGGAGAGACTAACATGGTTTATGTCTGTGCAAGCTCAAGCTGTAGCATAATCGATCTTCTCCAATGGTTTGAAGGTGAATTTATTCAGACGTTTTTGTGGGTTATCTGCTTTTTCATTGAAGCAGATTAGATAACTAAACTCTCAAGCTCTAGCTCATTTAGGGGTAAATTTGCAGGTGAAAGGTGAGGTAAATTGAGTTGAGTTTGACTAATGCTAATTTTAATTAGGACAGTAGAAAGGTGAAGTGATCTATGATGCATTTATGTAGTGTCACAAAGATAATTTGCAAATTTGATCTATTAAAAATTCAACATTTTCACTATGTTTTTTGCTTATGTATTGATGCACACAATAATTTTTTCTAACTTTCTAGCAATATATGTGTAATACCCCAAATCTAGTTTGGTGAGAATAATTAAAAGAGAGAAAATGACCAATTAGAAAATAGAATTAGCAGTAGCTTGAGGGGTTTTCTGTTAAGGTTGGACAACTGGGCCAAGGCTTCAAGCCCACTGCATTCAAATTCATTAGCGGGGTGGTGGCCAGGCCATATGGGGGCAAACCTAGGGCGCTCCACCCTCCCCTTGGTCGCCACTTCTCTCCCCGCGCCGCCTCCTCTCGGCCGCACCTTGTCGCGCCCCTTCTCATGGTGTTCTTCCTGCCGCTGCCCAAACCGCACCACTTCCTGCCGCCGCCCAAAGCCGCGCTCCCTTCCCGCCGCTATCGAGATCAAGAGGAAGAAGAAGGTTGGGGTAGAAGACCGTCTTCATGGGGAGAGGTCGACGTGGGTTCTCATCGTGCCCGGCAATTGGTTCATCATGGTAACCTCGCTTTCCCATCGTTTAGATACTTTAGCGCTTAATTGTTCTATGTCGGTAATTGTGTCGCTCGGGAAGATCGCGTTAGAGGGACGTTTTGATATAGTTAAGTATGGATTTAGTCTCGGTGTCTCCTAGGAAGTTGTAGAGGACGTCAATAGCTTTCAATGAAGTGCTAGAACATAATTTTGGACCTCTGTAGCAAAAGTTATGAATTTAATGGTGCGGTTGTTCTGCAACCCCGCGGTTTCGGACAGGTTTTAGTAATCTGACCTTGCGATCAGTTAAAGAGAGAATTAGAGGATCTCAGTATAACAAAAGTTGTAGATAATTATTGTAGATTTCAGGGAAGCACAAGAACGCGAAATTTGGATAAACGAGCTGAAAGTTATGATAGTTTTAGTGCTCTGTCCAGAAAGTCTGACGTGAAATCGATGTCTTGTTAATCGGCTTAAAAGTGATTTTAGATGGCCGAATCAGGGGAGATCACCAACTAGGTTTAGTTGGGAAATTTGATAACCTTTCAATGAAGTCCAAGAACACCTAATTTCGACCTCTGTACAGAAAGATATGAATTTTAGAACTTGACTGTTCACAGAGGGTAGTTCAGCACTTAGGATTGTGGGGTTGGGATCGCGTTGCAATCTGCTACTTGATGAGTTCGCTTATTTAATTCATGTTTTTCGTTGCTGTGGCCTTAGTTTATATTCTTAATGTATTAGGTGGGGAATTGGTACCGGAGGCAGCACCGTCTTCACGTCCTCCATTCTCTCACGGTTAAGGCAAGTGCAGTGTCTGATTCATGGTTGTGATTGATTGGTCATGCTTGTGTGCTTTTGATATGAGATAGCATAGCGAGATTGTTGGCATGGTGAATGTTTAAGATTGGTGGATGCACCAAATATGTCTATGCTCTATTGTTGTATGTTGTTATCGTCTTTTAGTAATTTGATGATGAATAAATGATGAGCATGTGCATATTGAGATCATGTTGAGGCTTGGTCACGTGGTGACCAGGTATATTTTCCTTTGAGATCCCCGTCATGAAGGTGACGGGCCCGAGATCCACACACTCGTGGAGTGTGGGCTTGAGGTCCCCAATACTTGCGGAGTATTGGGCAATTGGTCCATGTGCGTGCGTGCACAGGCATGGGTATGCGGCGATGGTTGCATACTTTGCATTACCGGTGTAATGCACAAAGAAAGATAAAGAGAAATGATCCTTGAGCATTGCATTTGCATGTGAGACGTGTTATTGTTGATCTCCTATATATGGATGCTAATGTTATAACTTTTATTCTGTACTTGCTGAGTCTGTTGACTCACTCTTGCTTTTATTGTTGTTTTAGGTACCCGAGCCAAGAACGACATGCATGGGGGGAAAGTAGTCTGTTAGTCACACACATGCTACTTGAACTAAATAAAGTTGAATGATCTTCAGATCGCAATTGTTTTTAGTTATTTGGGCAAGATGCTCAAGGTTTATTATGTCTTGTTTCTTGCAGTGGTCTAAGTGTAATAATGATGAGTAGTGGAACTTTATGCTTCATTGGATTGCGAGATACTTAGCATATCTTTGATTATCTTTTGATGTCTCTCGGATGATAGTTAGTTAAATTATGAATTATTCAGATGTTGGAACCTCCGTGTAATTAACTTTACAAGGAGGTTCACTAAATTTACTAAAATTGCCTTGATTAGAATAATTAGTGTTTTGTTTAGTAGCATTCCGTGCTTATGTCTGGTCGTGTTACAGCAGTTGGTATCGAGCTAGCGTGTAGGTCCGCGGTGAATGGATTAACAACTTAGGTAACTTAATTTGCTAAAATTTTGTAATGGTTAATGAACTTAAAAAAACTTGACACTCTAGTGCACAGAGGATGGGAATGGGTCAAGCATTGCATTTACATTTCCGTTATGTCGCATTGATCATTCTTTGTTGTGAATTGATTGCGAATGCTTATGACTTGATTAGTATGATAGCTATAAAATTATAGTTGTTGTTGAGAGGTTGAGGTCGTGGTTGTGGCCCTGGCTTTACCAGCAGTTACACCACCGCTCATAGTATGAGGTTAGCGAAGTGACTACCTCGAGTACCATAGCTACGAAGTTGAGGTCGTGGTTGTTTTCTTCTTGAGCTTGATTTAGACCAATTCAGGTATAGACGCGGATGGTGAAACGGTTGGGATTTCACTTGGTCTCTATTTGTATCTTGGGAGTTCGCCTTCTTCGGAGAATCGATTCTTTTATTCGCTTGGTATTCTCGTGATATCGAAAGTTTCTCTCGCAAGTTTTTTTATCATGTGAAAGCTTTGGCTTTGTGTATTTCCTTAGATTACTTGAGTTTTGAAGTTAATGCCTCTTTCTCGAGGAAAGTTAAAGTCCTTTCGTGAGGTCTTGATATGTTTAAGCGAGAGGTGTTAAACATAGAAGTCATTGATAAGATTTGAGTTTTCAAGTCGGATCGCAATGTGGTGCTTGATTGGTCCTAGCCCGCATTCTTTTAGAATTGGAGTTGATTAATGCGATGTTGTCATGGGGTAATTGCCTTTGGGTAGTGATAAGAAGTATGTCCATACCTAATGGGTCGAAGAGTTATTAAGAAGTGGAACGTTGATGAAACTGTTGATCACTATAGGTGATAAATTGGGGTAAGCTTCTCGGTAGATTGATTTCTTTGGATTCAACGGATTAATCTAATCCTTACGGATTAATCTAATCCTTTGGAATGGATAAGTCTAGAAGGTGAGATTAGTGTCATAGTGAATTTTCATCTTAGAAGTTATTTTTCATGGATAAGTACTGATTATATGTAATCGCTAGGTGCAATTATAATGTATCAAAGTGTGGTGTTGAGCATCGCTAAGAGATGAATTGATGGGATATAGTTGGCGATCTTTGTTTACTTGGTGGTGGAGTGGTATGATAATAGTCTGTCTTTGATGAGAAGGTTGATCATAAAAATTAAAAAAATGTTTGCGTTGCTAAACCGTTGGATTACTTGAACTCAATGGTTAAATTTTAATTGTGTAGGGAAGGAGAGGAAGAGATGTATTTGATCGTTGTCCTAGTGGATAATAATATGAAAATTGCCTTTAAATGGTTGCTTGATGGTCTCATATTTGCAGTGGGAACGTAGATAGTGAAAGGACCATAAATTCTTCTATGATAGTATAATATGTTAAATGTCTATGATAACCGCTAGATTGGAAGTTGTGTACAAAATGAGTGTGAGCATTGCTAATAGGTGAAGGGTTGAAAAAAAATGATTTATTCATGTGTGTCTCATGAGGAATGTGACTTGTGGCTACATGCCCTTGTTAAAAGAGTTGATGATAAAAATTCTTGTTAATAGTTTATTATTCCTGATGTGAATAAGATTGTCCGTAAATGGTTGTGACTTGTGGGAGTGGTGATGATTCTTTCTGTAAAGAAGGTAATTTGACCACCTCCCATAATATCTATTAAATGGAAAGTTTGGAGTTTCGCATTTGTGAGCTTTTGGGAGTTCATGCTTAGTGTGGTGACTGAAATTGTTGAGAAAGGCGAGGTGTGAGATTGTTCTGATGGGTCCTTAAGTGATTAACGTGAATTGTATTAGAAGTACTTCTTCTTTGGTTGGCAGCGTGATGTAAACGAAGGAAATTGTTTTCTTTGTTAAGGAGAAGAGGAAAAAGGGTGTACCATAAGTATTTAAGGTTGGACTTCAAGATTGTAACCTGTAACTTTTCTTTCATTGTCGCTTAAGTGTTTCTTGAGTTTCAAATGTAGTATTTTATTGTGATTTATTGTTGTTCGAAACTCCCCTCTTGTGAACTTGTGCCCGCAATTGTGTCTCGTCTTTGTTTTTTTCGAGATCAATGCTATTTGACTATTTCTCTTGGGTCTCGTGCTCACTGTGGAGGAGTAGTGTTTCGTCGTGTGTTAAAACTTGTGTTTTCTTGCTCTTTCTGTTGAGAAAAGATTATCCGACTTGGGTTGCAAGGCCTTATAGAGTAAAATGTGGCGATTGGTTGGTGGTGGTCAAGTAAATGATCAGAGAGAAATATGGGAGCCAAGCTAGTTGAAGATCGAGAGAAAGTGATTTGGTTTTGTCTCTATAACTCTTGGAAAAGAATTGGATTTAAATGGAAAGATTGTCGTTGAAATAAAATAGATTAGTGTTACAACTAGTGGAACCTATAGCGAATTATAATCAAAGAATCCTCAATCATGTTGGAATGTTGGGATTATTAAAAGTTTGGAAGCTTGATCAATGTGTTATAGTATCGCGATTGGGTAATTTTGCAAGGTTGCGTGAGGTGATCTCTCGATTGTAGTTTAATGAGAGTAGGATTAGAGAAGTAATTTAATCGTAATGTCAATTGGTGGAATAGTAGGTAAGGTTGAGATGTTGCGTGTATGCCCTGGTTTTAGTGAATAACCTTCCGGAGATAGAATTCTTCTAAAAGATTATTTGGTCAAAATATATGTATATATATATATATATATATATATATATATATATATATATATATATTTTACATGTGGACGATAATGTGTGAGTATGTTTAGAGTGTGGAATTTTAGGAGTGAATCGAGGATTTTCGATCTTTTATACAAAGTTAGTCGTATGAGTCTTGGAGGTTGAATTTGGGCTTTACATTTTATGCTAGAATCTTGGTTGCCAATCGGTTATGTGTAAAAGTAGGAGAATAAGAGTGGATTCCTAGTAGTGGAATGATCATTGATAGTATCCTTTGGGGCTAGTATATGAGAGTGGGATGTGAATTTTAAATTGTTCATCCTTAACGGATTATGGGATGTGATGGTGGGTGAAACCTATATTGAGTTGTGTTGGAAATTATTTTGATAAGTAATTCTTTCGGTAAGGAAGTTGGCTAGAGTACGATATTGTGGATTGGAGGAATCTCCCTGCACAAGTGTGGATTTTGTGTTCGGTAGAGCATAGGTTTGAGGTTGCCAATTTAAGAGAAATGAGTTAATGCGTTATGCGATGATTTGGGATCTTATGATTTAAGAGAAAGTTAAAATCTTAAAAGAAAAATTATGGGAAAGAGTGTGATCTTGAATAGTGAAATATTATCTTAGTTCTTATTTGAACTATGTGTTTATAACGGATGTCAATTGCAAATTGAGTTGGTTCTTGTTTAATATGTGGTTCTTTACAGTTGAGGAAAAAAAAAGGGTTAATCTGATTATTCGAGTGATTTCGATTTTGGCCTATGTGGCATTTATTTCTAAACTGCCTAGTTGGAATGTGAAAAGGGTTTTCTTGGGGATCTTCGATTTTGGATTTGAGTGTTTTTGAGGGAAGTTGGAATTGCATTGTGAATCCTTTGTTTTCAGTTGAATCTGGTTATTAGAGTTGATTAAAATAAGTTGTTGTGCGCACTGCTTAACGAAGACCCTCCTAGTTAGGATAAAGAGGTCGACTGAAGATAGAACGAGCGTTCCATATGCTTGTGCACAAATTCTGTGGTTTGGTACCAAAGGGAAGGATACCCCAAGGCACATTGGTTTGTTTCTGGAAGTTGTGGGAAGTTTGAAGTTGGCAATTCGCTAGGACCGTATTGAGTCCATGCGCTGAGTATGCATCATCATGTTTGTTCCAATGATGAGCGAGTACCGAGAGGTCCGTTTGAAGTTTCGCGAGCCACCGACCTTTCAAAGATCATCCGTGCATTGTTAGAGAGGTCGTAGAGTATTGAGGCAACGCTTGTTGGTTTGTGTCAAGGTGCCTTTGTCCCAATAGTCCGAGAGAGGCGACTTGGGAATTGGGGTTTCACATGCGTGAGCTTTATCCACTTTCTGTCGCAACGTTATTTGTTTACTAAAGTTAAGTTCTATTCGCATGTTTACTTTCGCTTATTTCTACGGTTAGAATTCGAGGACGAATTCGCATTTAAGGGGTAGAGTGTAATACCCCAAATCTAGTTTGGTGAGAATAATTAAAAGAGGAAAATGACCAATTAGAAAATAGAATTAGCAGAGTTTGAGGGGGTTTTCTCATTAGGTTGGACAACCGGGCCAAGGCTTCAAGCCCACTTGCACTCAAACCCATTGGGCGGGGTGGTGGTAGGCCATATGGGGCAAACCCTAGGGCGCTCCACCCTCCCTTGGCCGCCACTTCTCTCTCTCCCGCGCCTCCTCCTCGGCCAGCACCTTGCTGCGCCCCTTCTCATGGTGTTCCTCCTCGCTGCAGCCCAAAACCGCACCACTTCCTGTCTGCGCCCAAAGTCGGCGCCCTTCCCGCTGCTATCGAGATCAAGAGGAAGAAGAAGGTTGGGGGTAGAAGACCATCTTCATGGGGAGAGGTCGCACGTGGGTTCTCATCGTGCGGAAATTGGTTCATCAAGGGTAACCTCGTTTTCCTTCGTTTAGATGCTTTAGCGCTTAATTGTTCTATGTCGGTAATTGTGTCGCCTCAGGGCAGATCGCGTTAGAGGGACGTTTTGATATAGTTAAGTATGGATTCAGTCTCGGGTGTCTCCTAGGAAGTTGTAGAGGACGTCAATAGCTTTCAATGAAGTGCTAGAACATAATTTTTGGACCTCTGTAGCAAAAGTTATGAATTTAATGGTGCGGCTGTTCTGCAACCCTGTCAGTTTCTGGACAGGTTTTAGTAATCTGACCTTTGCGATCAGTTAAAGAGAGAATTAGAGGATCTCAGTATAACAAAAGTTGTAGATAATTGTTGTAGATTTCAGGGAAGCACAAGAACGCGAAATTTGGATAAACGAGCTGAAAGTTATGATAGTTTTAGTGCTCTGTCCAGAAAGTCTGATGTGAAATTGATGTCTTGTTAATCGGTTAAAAGTGATTTTAGATGGCCGAATCAGGGGAGCTCACCAACTAGGTTTAGTTGGGAAATTTGATAACCTTTCAATGAAGTCTAAGAACACCTAATTTGGACCTTTGTACAGAAAGATATGAATTTTAGAACTTGACTGTTCACAGAGGGTAGTTCAGCACTTAGGATTGTGGGGGTTCGGATCGCGTTGCAATCTGCTACTTGATGAGTTCGCTTATTTAATTCATGTTTTTCGTTGCTGTGGCCTTAGTTTATATTCTTAATGTATTAGGTGGGGAATTGGTACCGAGGCGTACACAGTCTTCACGTCCTCCATTCTCTCACAGTTAAGGCAAGTGAAGTGTCTGATTCATGGTTGTGATTGATTGGTCATGCTTGTGTGCTTTTGATATGAGATAGCATAGCGAGATTGTTGGCATGGTGAATGTTTAAGATTGGTGGATGCACCAAATATGTCTATGCTCTATTGTTGTATGTTGTTATCGTCTTTTAGTAATTTGATGATGAATAAATGATGAGCATGTGCATATTGAGATCATGTTGAGGCTTGGTCACGTGGTGACCAGGTATATTTTCCTTTGAGATCCCCGTCATGAAGGTGACGGGCCCGAGATCCCCACACTCGTGGAGTGTGGGCTTGAGGTCCCAATACTTATGAGTATTGGGCAATTGGTCCTCAATGTGTGCGCGCACGAGCATGGGTATGCGGCGGTTGCATACTTTTCATTACGGTGTAATGCACAAAGAAAGATAAAGAGAAATGATCCTTGAGCATTGCATTTGCATGTGAGACGTGTTATTGTTGATCTCCTATATATGGATCTTGATGTTATAACTTTTATTCTCAGACTTGCTGAGTCTGTTGACTCACTCTTGCTTTTATTGTTGTTTTAGGTACCGAGCCAAGAACGACATGCATGGGGAAAGTAGTCATTAGTCACACACATGCCACTTGAACTAAATAAAGTTGAATGATCTTTCGATCGCAATTGTTTTTAGTTATTTGGGCAAGATGCTCAAGGTTTATTATGTCTTGTTTCTTGCGGTGGTTTAAGTGTAATAATGATGCAAATGGTCTAAGTGTAATAATGATGAGTAGTGGAACTTTATGCTTCAATGGATTGCGAGATACTTACCATATCTTTGATTATCTTTTGATGTCTCTGGATGATAGTTAGTTAAATTATGAATTATCTGTATGTTGGAACCTCCGTGTAATTAACTTTACAAGGGAGGTTCTGACGAAATTTACTAAAATTGCCTTGATTAGAATAATTAGTGTTTTGTTTAGTAGCATTCCAGGCTCATGTCGGGCTGGGGTGTTACAATATGATTGCTTACTGCTATAGAACTGAGGTGAAATAAGGCTACTAATTTCCCTTTCTTTCTTTATATATACAAATCAGTAAGGAATATTTATTTTCTTCATGTGTCACCATGAATTGATTGCAACTGTTGATCTCATGGCAAGTGCTACTGAGCTTTAAAAAGAAAACTTCATAGATTCACAATCAAACAAGTAGTTAATTAAAAGTCTAACTAAACCAGTCCATTAGTAATATAATCGCATATAGACTCATATTCATGCATTTTCTTCTAATGGATTATACACAGAAGAAGCAATTGCCCATTCTCTCTTCTTTTTTGTGGCCGAATTGACTAATGCTTCTCGTTTCTCTACTAATTAAAAATAGGAGTTGGTGGTCATCCATCCTCTCCACCCCCACCCACCTCGTGGGTATGCGCTAGTGGCGCTCTTCTGTCCGTTGGATCGCCGAGTGGGGCATCGGCGGCCCAGATCACGTCGTGCGATCCACAACCCTAGCTCATACACCCATGCCCGCCTCCAACTCTTGCGCTGCCCTCCCTCCCTCTCCTCTCTCACTCTCTCACTCTCCCTAGCCCATCTCGTGCTCCCTCTCCAGGGCTCCGCGAAGGGATACAGGTAGGCTACACTAGCTTGCAATTCAAAAATTCTATCAGGTAAATCAGGAAGCCATGCAAGTAAGATATCATATATCGTTACCACTAGATGCACAAGGCAATAGAAGAAGAGTTGAGCACTGATCCAACGTCAGCGTTGATCGATGTAGTAGTCGTAATCGATCATCCAACGCCCCGACCGATCGTCTCCTCCAGGAATGTAACATCCCGAAATTTGGTTTGTTTTTGACGCTTTAAAAATAAAATTAACATTTGAATTTTCTTGTTTAAGTTAAAGCTTAATTTGAATTTTTAGAAATAAAAAAGATTTAATGTGAATAATATAACTTTAATTAAATTAAAAGTTGTTTTGTTTGGGTCCCTGGTGTTCTAGAGAATTTTCTAGGAATTTTTGGAATTTAATTGCTATTTTTTCGAGCTTGGTTTTATTTATCTCAATTTCTAAAATTCGGAAAACCTTTTTAATCCGAATTTTCCATCGGGTTGAAATCTTTTTCCTTTAGCCCATCCTCTTTCTTTCAACCTAGTTTTCCTTTCCTCACTCAGGTCCATTTCTTTCTTTTCCACGAAGCCCAGCCACTTGGCTGTTTCTTGTTTTTGAGCGCAACTCACTACTCTTTCCTTCCTTTCGCTTCCACTACCATGTGGTCCCCATTTGTCGCCTCCTCACGGTGTTCTTCTTCCTCATGGAGCTAGACTCCTAGTGTCCGCATCGAACACGTGAAGCCACCAAGCATACTCTTGGACTCTCCTCTCCGACACTATATAAGTGTGTGCCACCCACGTCCTTTCTCTCCTCGAGTTCCTCCCTCAAGCCCTAAATCGGCTTCCCAGTTTCACCTTCTTTCACTGCAATTCATCATAAAAGACGAGCCACCGCCATGGTCTTCTTCATCGGAATTTGTCACCGTCGAAGTATCTCCGGCCGCATCGTCATCTCCTTCGGATTCGCGCTTCCACGTCCTACGCCGTGACTCCGTGGTCTTCGCCCGAAGACCACTGCATCGTCGTCGCCTTTGTCTCCTCAAAATCCGGCCACCACCCACCATTGTCAATCTACCTCCTCGGTGAGCCTCTTGCCTAACCAAGTGTGTCATGCTGTGTTCGAAGTCTTTCTCTCCCGATACTATCCCTTCTTGTTCTCTCTTTTTCATCGAGAAGTCGTTGCTACTCATCTCCATCTTCTCCGGTCATCTTCTTCTCCCTACTGCTCCGGTCAACCTTCAGTCTTCCTGAGGTGTTCTATGAGTTCCTGGTGCTATCGCGCGTCCTAGTGCTTCCCTCCGTCTCCGTCGGACGTCATCCAATCGCTGAAGCCGACGCACTCGTGAACCTCCCCGCTGCCAAAGTCGCCGCCGCCGTCACCTCATCGCCAGAATTGTCAAACCGCCACCACCCGAAGAACCATCGTGTCTGTAGGGTTCTGTTTTGCTACTTGGCCGGACTTCCCTCGCCATCGTTTGCCCTCACCACCAGTGCCTTGCCGCCGGCCATCTTTCTTTCCTCTGCTCTCTGTTCTTCTCTCTCTCTCTCTCTGCCACCTCACCCTCCATCTCATGCACCACCTCAGCGGTGACACCCCATGTGTCATCCAGTCAACCGTCACGTGTCAGTCCATGGGGCAAACCCTAGACCCAAAACTTGTAGACTTGTTCCACCATGAATCCACTCAATTCCATACGGGACCCACTATCATTCTCCTTTAATTCTTTCTCTCTCCAAAGAACTTTGGCCCACATGTCATTCTCTCTTTCATCTCTCTTACTTGAAGTTGGTCCCACTTGTAAGTTCCCAATTCTTTTATTTTAATTCCAATCGAAGGAATATTCTCTAAATATTATTTTCTCTCTTCTTTTCCTTTTCAGCAAATCTTTTGAGAGTCCGTTCTCCTTCGTTCGAACTCCGATTCAGTCCATTCAAATTTCTAAATTTATCTAAAATTGACCTCTTTATTTAGAGTTTGTTTTACTATTTCTGTATTTTATACGATTTTCTTTTGAATTTATTTGTGCTTCGCCTGTTATTTTCTCTCTCGTTAGACGATCTGTTTCACGGAGCAGGAGTAGAAGCAAACTTTGAAGATCCAAGTGTGGTAACTGAGCAAAACTAAAGCCAAGACAAGTCGTAGTCTTTTGATCATATTGAACCTATGATTTCAAAAGTATATTTTTTTTATACCAATTGCATGCTATCTTTATATCAACTGTTTTGGGATTAGTTATCACCTATTTGTCATTATGCCTCCATTGAACTTTTGAATGACATGAATCATTTGTCACCATAGAATAGATAATTTTAGTTGGACATAAATGTATTACCAACGTCAGTATCGTACAAATGCTTAGTCATGTTTAGTTACGATGGGCTCATGATCACATGTACAAATAATGTTGAATTTAACTTAATGAGAGATAGAATTGTGGCGGTTAGCCACTGTTATTAAAATTTATGTACCATGCCAGGATATGTCATTGGTCTAGGTTGAACAAAAATAATTTATACTCGGGCGAGCGGTTGTGAAGTGAGGGTGTGGTTAACACGTTGTGGGTTTGTGGTAGACTCGCCTGAGTAACTTGTCAAGAACTTAATCTTGTGTGCCATTGAATTGGATCTTATCGTACAACCACATGCCTGATGGGACGGGCCTAACTTAGTAAGTTGTTGAGTTTTGGCATTTACTACCCAGGTAGTATATGGGTGGAGGTGTGTACCATTTTTAAGGTCACATCGATGGTTGGTTAGCCGCTTCTAGGTCCAACGGTGTGTGTCAAACCAACGGTGAGGTTGGGGTGACAGTATGCACATCAGGAGAGTCAATTGTTGAGATAAAACATTCGAAAGGTTTTGTTATCATTAGTGCTAGCTATATTGGTTGTATCTTGTGGGTAAAGTGTACAATCTCTGCAGAGTGTTAATTATTCTATTCGAATAGTCACATCCTTGGTTATGGACATCTCTAGGGATTTCACACGAGAGGTAGAGTTTCTTCATAAAATGTGTTAGTGTGAATGGGAAGTTCATTTGATGAATATAATATTTGTTTGGTGAATGTGTAATTCACTTGGTGGTTTGGTCGGAAAGTGAATGAGAAGTTCACTGGTTGTTTCAAAGCAATTGTTTGTTTATTTACTATTCTTTTCAATTATACATTTTAATATATTTACTATATTTATCGTCAATATTGCTTTATGCAAAAGAACCATACAGCTAACCCCTTTTTCAAGCCTGGCATGAATATTAATTGCATATTGTTTCTCTATGACTTCATGAGTACTTTATGTGCTCATGACTTCAAATTTTGCTCTCAGTTGAAGAATATCAACCTGCTCAAGAGTTCTTTGAGAAGGAGTACTATGAAGACTGTGAATTAGAAGGCGTTCTCCACTCGATTGCCTGTGGGCATGTTGATTGACCTTTCCAAGTTTTCTTATTCCGCTGCAAGAGTTTATTTGTTTCTTTAGCCCTGCGTGACAAGTTAAGTAAACATTGACCATAAGATCTTGTTATTATTATTATTTGTTATCTTGAGATCTTTTTAGTTAAATCGATAAATGGATGGTATTTCATCGATGTTTCATGTGTGAGATAGCTACTGATCTAGGACTAGTTCGAATACACAGAGAGGTTTTTGATGTGTAAATCCAAGTCTCTACAAGGAACTTATCATGTTCCTTGCATATGTCATGGATCGCTCCTCGATCATGCTAAAGAAGAACCACAACAAACACCCTACAATATCCACATGTCCAGGGGTGGAACGCCGCATGCCAGTGTGCTAGCACCAATGGACACGGTAGGGCCTTCGGGAAGATGACTCCTTTTGACCAGTTAGTGATCATGTCCGACTAGTTTATGATCAGTCTTTATCTGCATATGACCAGTCGGCACCTGGTCGAACTGGATGACCTGCTTGCGTATTCTCCTTTTGCCTCATGATATCTGGTTGAACTCCAGATGAGATATTTTATCATCCATAGACTATTCAATACTTTCTCGATCTAGTGATGGATAACTTCACGTGATCGACTCTTCGGCCACTAGTGGCATGACCATGTACTTTCTTTATCCGACCATATTAAGGGGCCTAGAGATATCTCTCTTGTTATGTTAGGAGGGGTAAATTTCATATCTGACCAGTCACATCCCTCCACATCTTTTATGGCATACCCGAAAGTTAAAGCTACCTTTAGAACTACCTAGTAACATAGTAGTATTTGGCAAACTCTAATTATACTATTACACATGTAGGAAACCATATTGATATCAAGTCTAAGGATTATACATTATCATTGCTTGAGATCAACTAATGACACACAAAATCATAGCAATCTCAATAGTGTCTCAAGGTGGATCAATCTAACACTATGTTCTCTAACATATGTTCACATTATTGATTCGATATGCTTATATCCATGACCGATAAAATATGGTCATCAATCAATACATATGATGGTCGATAAGTCATTAGTGTCCCAACGAGTGACATGCAACCAGGGATACATTTAGAATGACATCATATAACTTAAAAAGCTTTACCAACAAGTCACATACTTATTAATCTTTATAAATAATAATTCATCCAAGGAACATAATAACATTTATTCTATAACTCATAAATATAGACGTGATACAATCATCTCTATGATTGCCTCTAGGGAATATCACCAACACTCTCCCCCCGCGCGAGCCCTCCCTTCCTCCCCTCGCCTGCGAAGAGCCGAAGACCCACACCTTGCATCCGCGATGCCATCGCCCCTATCGCATTCGCGCCACCCCACCATACATCTGCCCCATCTTGTCTTCCCTCATTATATCTCCACCTCTCTCTCCTCTCCTATCTCGTCACTGAAGTGGGTGGTGGCGGCCACCCAGACCGACGCCGTGTTGGATCAGTCACCTTGACCTCGCTGATGCCGCCTTGTTGTGCCGCGCACCAGATCTAGCCATCTAGGTGGTCAACGAGCGCGGGATCCAGCCACCCCGATCTCGCTGGAGCAGGATCCAACCACCCACAACACCACCAAGCCGCCACCCCGACCTTGCCGATGCTGGATCCGGCCATCCAGGAGGTCGACGAGCACGGGTTGTGGGCGGCAAGTGCAGGATCCGGCGATGAGGGAAGGTGGTGGAGAGGTGGATGGTGGTGTGCAAGCCCTGGCTGGACGCTACGGCAGTGGAGGTGGGCGAGGGGATGGCCGTGAACTAGGCATACAAGCAATGCATGACACCGTTGAGGTTGGTGAATGCCACGCTCTGCCTTCTTCTGTCGGCTCCTTCGTCGTGCCCTTCTCCCACGCAGAGGAGACTGCCATGTGCTCCAATTCCTTCCTCCCTGTCGCTCCATCCCTTAGCCCATGCTCTCCGACCACCACCGTCAAGTCTACTCACATCCGCACCGCCACTACGGCCGCTACCCCTCCTCGCATCCACGCCACCGCCGCCCTATTGTCGGAACCCAAATATGCACATTTGGACTCTCTATGTATAATTCACTAGTCCAGGATCACACTAGTGCACACAGTGTCGACATAGACGAATATTATTCCACACAAGATGAATATAAGAATAAACGACTAATTTAATTAATAAATAGCAGCTGTGACCTTATGGTTGAGTTTACATTTATTAAGTCATGCAGAGCTGACACTAAATAAAGAGATGACAGTGGAATGAAAGCAACTCCAGCGGATACCCATCGACTCACCACAGGCAACTGACTGGGATTAAGACCTAACGGTCACCATCCTCGTATAGCTCCTCCTCAGAAGCAGGCGAAGACTCCTCCACTTCCACTGAATGATTGCAGCAAGAATGAGTACTCCGAGTACTCAACAAGTTGCACCACAGAATGCAAATATAGATGACGGCTTTTTCCAAAGAAAATGGCTTCTTTGGTTCTTTTGCATAACAACAACAGTTACAGTTGAATATAAATAATAGATTGAAAGTATAATTTAAAGCAAATAACAATAATAAGTTAACAAGTATTTTCATAAAGCTCACATAACCTAATCAGTTTCTTTCACACGGCTGCATAAGTTTCCCTACACAGTTGTCCCTTCTCAATTGCTTTTATAAAAATCTACCCTTCGTGTGAAATCCTTGAGCATGTCAGACTGTGGACACGGCTATTCAAATAGATTAATTAACACTCTGCAGAGGTAGTACACTTTACCCACACGATATAACCAGTGTAACTAGCACCAATTATAACAAAACCTTTCATAAATATCATCCCAACAATTGACTCTCCTGATGTGCATATAGTTGACCCCAACCTCACTTGCTGGTCCGACGCACACCGTTGGACCTGGAAGTGGCGAACCGTCCATCGATGTGACTTTCAGAGTGGTCCACACCTCCACCCATCACTAACCTACTACCTGAGTAGTCAATGTCAAAACTCCACAACTTACTAAGTTAGGCTCTTCCCATCAGACATGTAGTTGTATAGTAGTGGCTCAATTCAACGGCGCACAAAGTTAAGTCCTTAATTGACCAATGCGAGATTGGCAAAATTCTAATTAAGTAACCACAATTCATATTTCCTAATCACAAGTCCATCATACAAACAATCCTTTCCACTCGCCCCAGTCTAAATCTTTTTCCCACCCTATTGGTTAAGTGCATCACATACCATCAATGAGTAACAATATACAACACACAATCTTTCCATAACATGTTTCATAATCATTTAGTCAAGTTTATATTTTGCAACTCAAAATGATATTAATAACCTGTTGCATGGCTAAGCAAATTATTCATATCTAACTAACCCACATTGGTGTTATGGTAATACCAACTAATAATTAACCAAGCTAGGGTGGCATAAGATCATGATAATACAATAAGCAAAGTTGATATAATCAATTGGGTGGATAACTAATCCCAAAATATTTAAGTAAATACTTAAAGTAAAATACAATAATTTGAGTCAAGGTAATTTTGGAAAACTGGGTTCAACATGGTCAAAGGTACAACTTACCTTGGAACTAGTCTTGGTACTGATCTTGAGCTTGATCAACTCCTCCTTACTCAAAAGCTCCCGAAGTATCAATGTCTACTCGCAAACAAAAGTGAAAACCAAATAAATACAAAACAGAGCAATAAATAAAATCCAAGAATTAAATAAAAATCTCAGAAAGGTAGAGCTTGAATTTAGATGAATTATAAACTTGAATGGGTTCAATCGGAGTTCGTATGAGAAAGAATGGACTCTTGGAATATTTAAATCTAAGAAAAAGATAAATGAATTACTATTTCAAAATTTTATAATTTTCTTCCTAAAGTAAATATCGAATTATTGCATTAGCATGACACCACAATGATTTTAGAATTAAAAGAAAGTCCAGAAAATAGGAAATAGCACTAACAGGTGGGACCGGACTGTAAGAGAGATAGAGAGAGACTTACATACGGGACCCACATGCAAGAGAGAGAAAGCTACAGAAAAGAAGAATAGAGGAGGGGTGCAGGCGCACGGCGGTGGCGATGGTCAGTGGCGAGGTAGCTCCGGCCGACGGGCAAAATGGATTCCCATGGGCACGAGGAAGCCCATGGTGGCGGAAGCTTGGTAAGACCGTTGACGAGGCTGCGACGGCGGCGACAACGACGGCAAGGGAGCTTCAGGTGGCAGAGGAATCGGTGATTCGGTGGCGCTCAAGGAAAACAAAGATGAGTATCGGCTTGACGAGGGCGAGGGGAACACGACAGGAAGCTCGGGCGGTCGGGGAAGTGACGAAGATGGCAGCACAATGGTGATGGATGGTGGCGAAGAAGATGAGTGGCGATGATGACACTTCGGTGACTGAGAGAGGACAAGAAGGGAAGGGTTTTGAAGAGGGAACTCGGGAACACGTGGTGACACATTAGGGGGGGCAAGAGGACTCACAGGAGAGGAGATCGAGGACAGACAGCGGCGATCGGTTTTGGGGAAAAGAGAGCAACGACGGTCCAGTGATCTTTAGGGGACGATGACGGAAGCACGATGGAGAACGTCTCGAGGCCAGCCCAATGGTGAAGATGGCACAGTTGGGGAATCAACAACGGCGGCAGAACGCACAGAGGAAGCTTGCAGTGTCAGGCGGCTTTCTGAGCTCCAAATGACGAGGCAAAGACGAAATCGACAGCGGCACCTTGGGGCTTCGGGAGAGGATGTTGAAGCAAAGAAAAGGACAAAGGTGGAGCAACTTTTATAGGCTTGGGATGGGTGTGTTTGTGTAGATGCCGATGATGAGGCGTGCGTGTGTAGGACTCGGAGATAGAGTCCAGGACGAAGACGAGATGATATGGCAGCGCGACACTGACAAAGCGGGGCCACACGACAGTGAGAGGAGGAGGGAAAGGAGGCGGCCTAGGCTGCTGTAAGATCGAGGAGGTTGACTAGAGGGGGTGAATAGGCAGTTTTAAAATTTTATTTGGCTAAAACCGAGTTTATAATGCGGAAGTATAAATCAATTCAATTTTGCTCAATTAATCTAAATCAACTAGTTTTGACTATGTGTACCAAAAAGCTAAGATTATTGACAATGATAGCAAATATACAAAGACATAAAAGCAATTTAATTCTAGGAATGTAAATAGCACAAAGTAAAGCATAAGAGAACAAACCACAATGACACAAGAATATTTTACTATGGTGTTCGGTGACTTGCCGGTCTCCCCTAATACACGTTGAGGTAAGCCCAAATGAATTGGACCAGCTCCACAAATTAAGCCAAACACCTTAATTCCACTAGTGGTAGCTCTTTCCTGCTCCGGGTAGGTGAGCTCTAACCTTCACAACACGCCGGGCCTCTTCACAATCTTCTTTGAAGAGATCACCGGACATGACGCCTCCACGTCGTCTAGGTGTTGGCAAATACCAAGAGTAATAAGCCAAGCACCTTGCTTGACTCTCACCATGTGCAATGAACGCATAAGCTCAAGTGGATACAAAATCCACCTCTAGTTGCAACACATGCAACTAGAGACATCTCTCTTTGCTCACAAGGTGCAACACATGCACAATTGAGAGGAGAAGCTCACACTAGCTCAAGAGAGTAAAATGGGATGCCAAAAGATTATCTCTCAATCGGCCTAGGGGGTATTTATAGCTCACACAATAAAAACTAGCTGTTGGGAGTAAAAATCAGCAAACTCAGTAAAATACGGTAGTACCGCTATAGAAATCTGGTATTACCACACTTACTGTTTAACGGTTGGAAAGGGTGCATTAAATGCTAAAAAACTAGCCGTTTTTGAGTTTGGTGCCGTAATACCGCTATACAAAACCGGTATTACCACTATGCGGTAGTAGCACTCCTCTCAGGCAGTATTATCGCATGCCAATTTTAGTACAGACAACTTTTGGTAAAAAGGTCATAACTTTTGACTCCTATGTCAGAATTAAGTGATCTTGGACTCTATTGAAATATTATTTAGAGGGCTACACAACCCACCTCATTGCATGATCTCAAACACATTATATCAATGCAGAAAGCATAAGAACTCCAGAGAGTCACAACCATGGTCTAAGTCAAAGAAAATAGCAACAGACAATCTTAGACCATACCAAGGGAAAATGCATGAATCCCAACAATATGTAAAACACATTTGCAAACTTAGATCATGCCACAAGGAGTAGGTACATGGACTTCAACTATTTGCAAAGTATAGTCACATGCTACAAGGATTAGACGCATGAGCCTCAACTATTTGCAAAACACATTCGCAAATAATAGCATCATGCCACCCAGAGCTAGAGCAAGCGAGATTAAGCTATCAACACATGATGAGACTCAAGCTACTAAACAAGACCCCTCTTAATAGTACGAAAATCATATACTAGCAATCCGGTCATTGTCTTAGCTAGTTATACCTTAGCCTCAAGACTAGGAACACGTCCTTAGCCTTAGCTAGTTATACCTTTGCCTTGAGCATCCTCTTGAAGTTTGATGACACACATCTTCATTTCAAGTCCGAGTCATTGTCTTGATATGCATCAACCTATGATGAATCATTCACTTGCCCTCCATCAACACATGATGGGTCTTCTCTTGGCAAGATGATCAACTCATGATCATCTCCTCTTCGAGATCTTGATATGCATCAACACATGATGCATCCTCTTCTTGAATCTTGACTTGATGACAGTCAACTCATGATGCCATCCAAAGTCTCCATCATCATGGAATATAACCTATTCATTCAACTTATGGAAAATGTTAGTCCCACAATGTGATTGTCATTAATTACCAACATATACCTGTATTAAAAGCTTCTGAACTAGCCATTACTGTCAAGTGCGGTACTACTGCCAACTAGAATCCGATATTACCGCTCGACAAGATCGAAACTACCGATTTCCAGAGCATCAGATAAACCAAAAACACATTCTCTAGAAAAAAAACATTGTAATACCCGAAAAATATTCGAGAATATTCGAAAGAGTATTCGGAAGAGATTATGTGAATTCGGAGAAAGACTAAATATAAAATAGATTTAGCAGCAATTAGATAAAGGGGTTTTCTGTAGTTTTTTGGCAACCTGGGCCTCAGGGCTTGGCCCAGGAGGCCCATGAGGGGCTGGCCACCAATAAAAAGAGGGTGGGGAAACCCCTAGTGGCTACAGTACCACGCCCCTGGTACTGTAGCACCGCATTGTAGCAACCCCCCTTCTATGCAAAGAGGAGAAAAGAAGGAGAGAAAGGAAGAAGAAGAGAAGGGAGAAGAGAAGGAAGAGGGATCACCATCCGTGGTTCGCGACCTTCAGCGGCATCAAGGGTAATGCATTGTTGTTGTTGGGTAATTAGTCATAAAAGAGTAATTGGGTAGTTTTTGGCTAGGTTGCAATCTGCCTGCTGTTCGTGCAGATTCGTTCAGAAGCTTGCGGGGTTAATTTCATATGGTTAGAGGCCGAATCAGAGGTTTTGGTCTCCTAGAGAATTGTAGGTTATGTTCTTAGCTTTCGTTGGCCGCCAAGATCGCCCAAATCCGATTAACGGTCTGGGAGTTATGAATTTTCTAGTATTTCTGTCCTGTTGTTCTGTCAGATTCTGGACAGTCTGTAGAAAACTGGTTAGGACTGCTAATTAAAGGGAGAATCAGGGGACCTCAATATAACGCAAAATGTGGGTAATTTCTGTACCTTTTCATAGAGATAAAGAACGCAAGATTTGGATTCCCGTAACAAAAGTTATGGAGGTTTTAGTGTACTGTCCAGAGAACCCGACGTGAATTCTGATGTCTGATAGATTGGTTTGCTAGGGGCAGTAGATGGTAGAATCAAAAGGGCTCCCCAACTAAGTTTATTTATATAATTTAATTACCTTTTCATAAAGTCCAAGAAAATCCTATTTGGACACGTGAGCAGAAAGTTATGTATTTTAGAAGTTGACAGACCACAGTGTGCGCCAATCCGATCGCTAGAAATTGGGAGTTGGGAAACACTTGGGAGTTTAGCAAGTTCATTTGTGTTGTTCTTTTTGCTCTTGGTTCAGAATGTTGGTCTTAGATTGGGGTATCTTTATATTCAGGTGGGAGCGTAGTTCTAGGGGCAGCACTGTCGCGCCCACCGTTCTCGCACGGTTGAGGCAAGTATTCTGCTATGGTATATGTATGCCGCATGATGTGATTGTGATGTGTCTTGTTCGCTTTAGTCATGCATACTGTTTATGAGATGAGTTATCGTTTAACTTGATGACTGCCAGTTGGTTAAAGATTTTCCCGCATGTTGTTAAAGCTTACATGTTAATGAGAATATGTTGAATTCCTGCATATGAAGAATGTTATCATGGTGCATATGCATGTTGAGAGCATACAGGTGCCTTGGTCACGTGGTGACCAAGCACATACAGTTGAGGTCCCCGTCATGTAGATGACAGGCTTGAGATCCCCACATTCGTGGAATGTGGGCTATGAGCAAAGAGGTCCCCATCATTAAGTTGATGGACAAAGGTCCCTATACATGTGGTGTATAGGCTCTTGGTCCCGTGTGCGGATGAGCACGTGCAAGGGTATACAATGACGGTTGTATACCCCGCATTACGGTAAAATGCGAAAGAGATAAAGTTCAAAGGAGCATTGCATTGATTGCATATCATGAGAAAAATGACTATATTTAGTATAATGTTATTGTGGATTATCGATGCTATGCTAATGTTATTGTTTTATAGCCTTGTTGATACTTTCGAGTCCTTGGCTCACCCTTGCTTAAATGTGTTTTAGGTACCAATGGCAGAACGACACGCATGGGAGGAGTAGTTGTTGGATGCACTCACTACCTCACACTCATAAGGCGTTTGCTACTTAGCTTCAATTTAGAAATAAATAAACCATTTGATTATCACCCATAGATGGTTTGGTTTGAGTAGTCGCTTATTTGTAATAATGAGATTGCCATCTTGGTTGGTTCATTTGATTATCATGTATGATAGAGTAATTTGATTATGAGAACTTTGTTATGCCATGTGTTATTGTTGAACTCTCGTTTAGCTGATTAAACAAAGGAGATTCTCACGAAAATTTGTAGTTATGCTAGAATAGTTTAGTTTTAGTAGCATTCTATGCTCTTTGAGAGTTAGGGTGTTACAGTTGGTATCAGAGCGGGCTTTAGGTCCGTGGTTAATAGAAAAATACTAAATTGACACACTGTGCACAGTAGGTGGGGTTGGGAATTACATTGCTTCCGCATTATCTGTTGTTATGTTTTATTTGTTGAGCAATTGTTGAATTGCCTCTTTGCTATCTTTCTTGCCTATGCTATGATATGTTATGACATTCTATATCTATGAATCTATTCTATGATTGTCATAAGATGATCATATATGATCATATGCGATTATATTGTTTATGCGTGTCGATAATGGTTGTTAAGAAGTGGAGGCCGTGGTTGTGGCCTTGGACTTTGTCAGGCTATACCACCGTTCGTGGTAGACACATAAAGTAGTTACCCTGAATACCTTAGTTGCAGGAGTTGAGCGTGAGCTGTTTTAGAAAGTTGATTTCTTTCTTGACCTCAATCTTGGCAAATTCTTGTTCTATGGTGGATGATGAAATTCTATTGGGTTCGTGGTTCATATTAATTGTTGTGTTTCAATGGTCTCTAATGGTTCTCTGAAACAAGTATTGTTTTCCGACTGTTGAGCTGTTTTTACTACTTGTGATCGTCCTCAATTGGCATTACTGTTAATTCCATGGTTGTTTCTTCTTTCTCATTGGAAAAGAATGACTTATGTATTCGTTTGAATGTTTGGGTAATGAGAGTTTCTGTTGCAAGTTTGTTAACATGAGAAAGTTTTGGCTCTATGTATTTCTTTTGGATTATTCCGAGTGTTGAAGTTTAATGCATCTCTTTTCTGGTGGAATTGTTAAGATCCTTTGTGATACCTTGTTATGGTTAAATTAGAGATTGTAATCAACTAACTTGATATGGTTTGGGTATCAAGTTGAGCCATTGGTGTGGTGCATAATTAATATTAATTAGTAACCTTGGAAGTAAAATTGATTAAGTTGATGTTGTCTTCTACTAGTTCTTGATGAACTGTATATATGAGTAGTGACTGAGAGTATGACCATACCTATTTGGAGTCAAAAGAGATATTAATAAGTATAGAACATAGATGAATTAGTCTGATCACTAAAATCATTTAGGTTGCTAAACTTGTTGGGTTCTTTGGTTCCCATGGATTAATTTAAATATATGGAAAGGGAAACTAGAGGAAATGCTAGATTTACATATTCCCTAGTATGATTAGTTATTAGAATTGTGTACAACCGGTTGAATGGATTGAATATCGGTGGATCTAGAATTTATGGGAGGAGTTCTATGTAGTTCTTCTATGTAGGATGACGCGATGAATTTGGTTGTAGTGTTGTTGAGACTCTTGATCGATAGAAGATTTCAATTTTTGAAGTTTTAGTGTATTTTTGCCGAAATCCAATGTGATGAGGAACAATTGAATATGTGCTTGTTAATATCCATGTGATTTAGGAAGGAAAGTATGTAGCAACTAGATTTCATAATGAAGCCAGTTGATAACAACAATGATTTTAGTATAACTGTTGTGTATTGAAGTTTGATGATGAGCATCGCTAAAAGTTGAACTGATATGATATAAGAGGTGGCTTATGCCCGCATGATTGTGAAATAATTGGATGATAATGTGTCCTTGATGAAAGGGTTTTGGTAGGAGCTTTTGATTGTGTAGTAGACCCTTCTAACTTAAGAGGTCGATGTAGTGAGGTTGTATGGTTTTGGGTATACTCTCATTTTGAAGATGGGATGAAAAGGTAGTATGGAACAATTTGGTGAAACTTTGGGGGCTTTCTAATGGAATAGTTGATGATAAATATTCGTATTCGAGTATATTATTCTTGATGTTAGTAAGATTATCTCATGAGAGATTGTGACTTGTGTGTGTGGAGATGATTCTTTTATAAATAAAGTAATTTGATCATCTTTCGTAATTTGGATTTAGTAAAAGTGTTTCGAGATTGCGTTGGTGATCATTTGGACCTCTTGAGTTATGTGGTGATTGAGTTGCTTTGAGCAAAGTGACATGTTGAAAGATTTTATCGGTTATTAAGTGATACCTATGATTTGGTCTTAAGAGCTTATCTTGTTTAAGCTGGCAAAGTGATGTAGTAATCACAGAAAATAACTTTCATGGTTAAAGGAAGGAGTGAAGTAAAAGTATTTGACGTTTAAGTCGTGTTTCGCATCTTGCAGTTTATTTGAGTGTACTTGAACCTTATGTATTTGTTCCATAAGAATTTACCAATTTTCAAAGGGGAATACCTTCTTCCCATTTGTTGTTCTAAGATTCGCTTAGCGTGACTTGAGCCCTCAGCTATTGACTTCCTCTATGTTTTCTGAGTTCTTTGCCTAAGTGACTATTTCCCTTGGTCCTGTGTTTATTTCAAGTAGTAAATGTCTTCATTTGCTTTTTCTTTTGAGGAAGGATCCACCGATTCGTTTCACAGTGGTTATTCAATGTGGTTGTGAGACCTTGGGATGTAAGTTAATCGAGGAGCATCGAAGGATGAACTAATTTCGTGTGTAATTCTTGAAGAGAATTTTAATTATACAGAATGTTTGTCTTTGAGGCTAAACTGACTGCATTATCGCAACCATTAGAACCTATGAAGATTTGTAATCCAAAATCCATTGTTCAATTCGGGTGGAACATTACAATTTTTGAAAGGATGGGGAATCTTACTCGATGTATTAGAGTGTCACGATTGGGTACCTTGCACGGTTGTGCAGATGAATTATGATGGTGTTGTAATGAGAGTAGTATTAGCAAAGTAATCTGACCGTTAAAGCGATTAATGAAATAGTCGAGAACGTTGGATTATTGGTAGAAAAGACTTGGACTTAGTTAGTAACTCTCTAAAAGTTAGAATCTTGATAAAGATAATTGGATCGAAGAAATGTTTTCGTGTTGATGTCAATGCGCGAGTATGTTTGGATTGTGAGAATTTTAGGGATTTAATTTTAGGTTTCCCCTATTTTCTATATGAGAAGTTCATGGTAGGAGTCTTGGAGTATAGTTTTGGGCTTCGTATTCTTTTTGCTAGGACCTTGAGTCGCCCAATGATTATGTGTAGAGGAAGTAGAATAAGGGTGGATTCCGAACAATGGGATGATTATTGATAGAACCTTTTTTGATGAAGTATATGAATGTGTGTGCTGGGAATTTCGAGTTGTTTATTCTTAAAAGATTGAGGTGATGTGTTTGCATGTGAGATCTATTTTGAGATACATTGGAAGTCATCTGTCAAATTAATTATGTCGGTAGAGGAGTTGTTGAGAGAAAGTTTTGGTGGCGTCGATAGAGCCTCTATACGGAGGTGTGGATGGTGTATTTCGACTTGAGCATAACGTTGAGAATGTCAAGTTAAGAGAGATGAGTTAGTGTGTTGCGATGAACTGAAACTCCAAAGTTGAGAGAGATTTTATTCCTAAAAGAGATACTGAAATTTTTTTTGATACTTCCTCAAAGAAGTGAATCGTTTCCTCGATTCTCGTTTGAGTTTTGTGTCATGACCAATGTCTTCGTAAGATGAGTTTGACTCGATTTTGGTATGTGTGGTTCTTATCGGTTCAGGAAGAATAAATGAAGTTTTTGATTTGGGCATTTAAAATGATTCCTCTTTTGGTTTTCGTGATGCTTTTTCGCAAACTGCCACTTGGAAGGTGGAAAGGTTTTCATGATGAAATTCGATTGGATTTGACTCTTTAGCACCGAAATGGTAACGCTTAGTTGCGATGTGAATCTTTCATTTTCAGATGAGTTTTGTTGGTAAAAGAGTTTGCTTAAAGAGAGTTTTGTCGTATATTTCTGGTTAAAGGAGGTGATCATTGCTTTAGTGAAGAGTTTAATTGAGAGGTGGAACACAAGTTCTATGTTCTATGTGCATGTCGTGTGGTTCGGTATCATTGGGAAGGTTAACCCAAGATACATTGGGTTATTTTCGCTAGTTGGCGTATCGCCAGGACTGTCTCGAGTCCGTGCGTGGAGTACGTAATATCTTGTATGTTCTTGTGTTAAGTGAGTACCTGGGAGATCCAAAGAGTTTGAGGTTTCGTTTGCGCCGTTGACCATCGAGTGAGATCTTACCTTGAGTCTTGTCCGATGAGTGTACCGGAAGTACCGTAGAGCGTTAGTTCGCATCGCCGTGTTACGTCGTTGTGTTGTGGTATTTTCGCATCGAGGAAAGGCTACTTGGGAAGTTGGAGTTTCGCATGCGTGAGCTTTAGCCAGTGTTGTTCACAACGGGTACGTGGTTACCGTTGTTCGTTCTTAGTCGTGGTCGTTCTTTCGCCTAAGCGTGTTTAGAATTCGGGGTCGAATTCTGTTTAAGGTGGGTAGAATGTAATACCCGAAAAGTATTCGAGAATATTCGAAAGAGTATTCGGAAGAGATTATGTGAATTCGGAGAAGCACCAAATATAAAATAGATTTAGCAGCAATTAGATAAAGGGGTTTTTTGTAGTTTTTTGGCAACCTGGGCCTCAGGCCTTGGCCCAAGAGACCCATGAGGGGATGGCCACCAATAAAAAGAGGGGGGGGGCAACCCCTAGTTGCTACAGTACCACGCCCTGCATCAGAGCAATCAAGATCAGAGCAACCCCTTCTATGCAAAGAGGAGAAAAGAAGGAGAGAAAGGAAGAAGAAGAGAAGGGAGAAGAGAAGGAAGAGGGATCACCATCCGTGGTTCGCGACCTTCAGCGGCATCAAGGGTAACGCATTGTTGTTGTTGGGTAATTAGTCATAAAAGAGTAATTGGGTAGTTTTTGGCTAGGTTGCAATCGCTGCTGTTGTTCGTGCGCATTCGTCCAGAATCTTGCGGGTTAATTTCATGTGGTTAGAGGCCGAATCAGAGGTTTTGGTCTCCTAGAGAATTGTAGGTTATGTTCTTAGCTTTCGTTGGCTGCCAAGATCGCCCAAATCCGATTAACGGTCTGGGAGTTATGAATTTTCTAGTATTTCTGTCCTGTTGTTCTGTCAGATTCTGGACAGTCTGTAGAAAACTGGTTAGGACTGCTAATTAAAGGGAGAATCAGGGGACCTCAATATAACGACAAATGTGGGTAATTTCTGTACCTTTTCATAGAGATAAAGAACGCAAGATTTGGATTCCCGTAACAAAAGTTATGGAGGTTTTAGTGTACTGTCCAGAGAACCCGACGTGAATTTCGATGTCCGATAGATTGGTTTGCTAGGGCAGTAGATGGTAGAATCAAAAGGGCTCCCAACTAAGTTTATTTAGATAATTTAATTACCTTTTCATAAAGTCCAAGAAAATCCTATTTGGACACGTGAGCAGAAAGTTATGTATTTTAGAAGTTGACAGACCACGCAGCGCCAATCCGATCGCTAGAAATTGGGAGTTGGGAAACACTTGGGAGTTTAGTAAGTTCATTTGTGTTGTTCTTTTGCTCTTGGTTCAGAATGTTGGTCTTAGATTGGGGTATCTTTATATTCAGGTGGGAGCGTAGTTCTAGGGCAGCACTGCCGCGCCCACCGCTCGCACGTTGAGGCAAGTATTCGGGCTATGGTATATGTATGCCCGCATGATGTGATTGTGATGTGTCTTGTTCGCTTTAGTCATGCATACCGTTTATGAGATGAGTTATCGTTTAACTTGATGACCGCCATTGGTTAAAGATTTTCCGCATGTTGTTAAAGCTACATGTTAATGAGAATATGTTGAATTCTCGCATATGAAGAATGTTATCATGGTGCATATGCATGTTGAGAGCATACAGTGCCTTGGTCACGTGGTGACCAAGCACATACTGATTGAGGTCCCCGTCATGTAGATGACAAAGCTTGAGATCACCACATTCGTGGAATGTGGGCTATGAGTAAAGAGGTCCCCATCATTAAGATGATGGGCAAAGGTCCCTATACATGTGGTGTATAGGTTCTTGGTCCTCGTGCTGGGGCAGCAGTGCAAGGGTATACAAATGACGGTTGTATACCCCGCATTATCGGTAAAATGCGAAAAGAGATAAAGTTCAAAGGAGCATTGCATTGATTGCATATCATGAGAAAAATGGCTATATTTAGTATAATGTTATTGTGGATTATCGATGCTATGCTAATGTTATTGTTTTATAGCCTTGTTGATACTTGCTGAGTCCTTGGGCTCACCCTTGCTTAAATGTATTTTAGGTACCAATGGCAGGAACGACACGCATGGGAGGGAGTAGTTGTTGGATGCACTCACTACCTCACACTCATAAGGCGTTTGCTACTTAGCTTTAATTTAGAAATAAATAAACCATTTGATTATCACCCATAGATGGTTTGGTTTGAGTAGTCGCTATTTGTAATAATGAGATTGCTAGTCTTGGTTGGTTCATTTGATTATCATGTATGATAGAGTAATTTGATTATGAGAACTTTGTTATGCTGCGTTATTGTTGAACTCTCGCTTAGCTGATTAAACAAAGGAGATTCTCAGAAAATTTGTAGTTGTGCTAGAATAGTTTAGTTTCAGAGCATTCTAGGCTCTTTGAGAGTTGGGGTGTTACAAACATACCGCCTACTAGACTTCAAGATTATCGCTCTCCCAGAGTACCATTTCTCATGTGCAGACTACCGACGCCCGTGAGGTTTAAGAATCAAGAAAACACCCTATCTCAAAAATACGACGCCATGTAAACATCGTACTACCGTATTGCGGTAGTACCACTCAAGACATGCGATCATACCGATTCTTAGGAGAAGAAAACTCCCAAAATATGCTCTTTGGAATAAACGTACCACCAAGAAAAAT
The DNA here is from genome assembly GCA_036346255.1 of Ampelocalamus luodianensis. Taxonomy (NCBI): domain Eukaryota; kingdom Viridiplantae; phylum Streptophyta; class Magnoliopsida; order Poales; family Poaceae; genus Ampelocalamus; species Ampelocalamus luodianensis. The sequence continues at coordinate 31,408,014 of CM070639.1, read as the reverse complement.
TCGATTACCACACACTCAGTAGTACCACTTACCAAATACGGTCATACCGATTTCCATTGAAATTCTTCTAGAAGCTATTCTAAATGCATTGCATATCTTTGCATTACCATTTCCATGTTGTCATCCATAAACCGGGACTAATGCTTTAAAACATCTTAGCACACACATTAGTCCCATAACACAATTGCAAATAATTGGATATAAAGCAATATGAGTATATATGAACTACACAAGTTTTATATACTCAAATGATATGTTTCAAAGTAGAGATTTCCAATATATGTGGATAAAAGAATATAGATCAATACTAATGAAATCACAAAACATAGAGTGAAGTTCAACCTATATTTTGGATCCGAGGAATGCAACAAGATATAAGAATATGATGTCAAATGCATACCTCCATAATTTTTACCTTTTCATCCAAATGAGACTAAATAATATCATAGTCAACAAAAATGTTAGTCTCACATATATTTGTCATTAATCACAAAAACTAAACTAATGGAGCTCGAACTTAAAGTCATGCGAGGAATGGGCCGATTGGATTGAGCTGGTCAATGAGAAAGAAATGGGCCAAGGAATAGGGTTTGAACCCAACAATTTTCCTAAGATTTAAATAGTTTTCTAATTTAGAAATACCGTAAAATCCAAATGACAAATTAAAAATAGCAAATGAACTTGGAAAATTCTCAAAACCTCGAAAATATTTCCAAGCATAAGGAACTCAAATAAAATAGTTTTGGAATTAATTGCTATACAGATTAGTCACATTAAATTGTTTTGACATTTGAAAGTCTCATTTAAGCTTGTTTAAATCCAAATAAATTTTGGTGAATTTTTCCAAGGGACTAAACTACTCAAAAGGTTTTAAAACTTTGTTCATCCAGCGATGCCCGCAATAGCCATGATGTTCGTCATCCTCCATAATGTCGCGCCTAACAACCGCCAAGAACACGGTGCTACTACTGTCAACTCCCTTGACAACCATCGCGGGCGCACCATTCTCTCTCGTACTACTCTTTTCCTTCCAGGGAAAACCATCCCCTCACAGTAACCGTCTCCCTCGTTCGAGTGAAAGAAAACTAAATCACTCCATATCATCCCAATCGGCTGCCATTTTCTTTAACTCCCCAGTACCTCCCACCCTGATAGCCACTCTCCCTCATTGTGATTCCTTGTCGCTGCTTCCTTATTCCCCACAATCTTCATCTGAATCACCACATCAGTAGACGAGAGGAGGCTAACACAGAGGTGGAGGGGTCGCTGCGGGGAGGGTGAAGCGGGTCCATTCTAGTGGACCGGGACATCAAGAGGTTCTTCTCATCAATGCCGCCGTCAAACACTGTGAACAATAAGAACAATGGCTAGCAATGGCGGTGGAGCAGCAGATTCGTGGTGGTTGAGGTGGCGGTGACAATTGGCAGCGGTGGTGGGACACATTTGCCCTTCGCATGTTATCCATGATAAGTCATTCAATCTTTGCATCTGCTTGTTGGGTGACTAGATGAACCGATGGCCACGCAAATGGAATCGGTTGTCTAAGACATAAGTCCGTTGCTAATCATGGCTATATTTTTGAAATTATATGGCTTAGTGTGAATTCGTGATTGGGTGAAAAGACGAATAACAATTTCTTGGTGTATCAAAACTTGGTTTTGCCATCTTATAACTATATATTATAATGCATAAGTTTCTCGTTAATCGTTGGTAAACTAAGATCCACATATGACCTTTCTCATATCAAGTTCTTAGGGAATATCAGATTGACGATGATATGTTAGCTATTGTTCTCACTGTCTGTAATGACACATTTTTTATATGTCAAAAAAATATCATTGTATGATGCTTATATGGTTCTGCATTTTGAGTAAATGTTTATATTTTTTACATTTTACCCGAGTTCTTTTTTTTTTTAATACAGGGTTGTATCATGTTGTCCTTCATACTTCACATGCCAAGGTTGTCGAGTCAGCATTGGCCAAGTGAGCAAGTGAGGCGGTGGTCGATGCGGATGGTCAAATGTTTAGTCAAGTGGTGTAAGTGGCTGCTAAGAAGGTGAAAAACCAATAGCATTCCATTCCAATAATTTTACACACAGACAATCTGCATTATCTCTGGCTCTTTCTAGCTTATACAAGATCTTCAGCTTGTGATATTTGATATGAGAGACACGACCTATCTGACAGTTGACGCCGATGATGAGGCCAATTTTGAAAGATGTTAATATTTATTTGTGTCATTTTTTATGTGAAACTAAACTACATTAATGTATATTTTTTCTTCAATTTGCCCAATTTCTAAAACTCAAGGCTGCTGCATTTCATTATTCAGATGATAACCAAATGCACTCCTTGATTACAATGTCTGAAATGGAGTCTATATGTACCAAGTACATAGTACCCATGTAATGGTGAAAGGAATGCTTCTTTGACTGTTCAAGACATCCTTCTCTCAATAAAAAGGAAGCAATCTTATGGGAAATGGCTGGAGAGAAGGGGTTGAAGGAACTTTTAGTACGGGTGAGGAATCAACAGTAAAGACCAGCCATCATTAGTCTCTATCTACTTGATATATGTAGGAATTTTGTTCCATGCCAATATATGTACCATTTATGATTTCTTCAGAAAACATCCTGGCTACATCAACATGAATATAATGGAGTCACAAAATCAAAGATATGGAGTTGGTTTGAAAGATTAGCACTTCAACAGAGTAAATGTAGTTTTCTGTAAGTAACTCCCGAATAAAAGATGATGATCTATTGGATTATAATGACCTAGAATGATCTAAAGTGGCCATATTTATTTTAGAATTTTAAATCAAAGTTAGCCATATTATTTATCACCCATTTAACTAATTGTTATATTCCTGTAGAACAATCAATATTCTCAAATAATAATGAATCTTTTGGGTGATTAATCTAGTTTTGTATCCCAGAAGAAAAATCTATTATTTCTGTACAGATTAATTATGGTCTAGGTTTTATGTTCCAACATTATATATATATATATATATATATATATATATATATATATATAGGAAAATACTTTCTACTCCCTGAGTAGTTACTCCCACCTTTGATATACCACCTAAAAGAATTTGAAATACTCCATTATCACTTTGGGTATACTCATATACTAATTATATATTTCTGGAAGAGCATCATGTAGATTTATATTATGTTGTTAGTGTAATATCCCGTTTAGTTACAGAGAAAATAAGGAGATTGAGAGATTCCTTATTTGCCTCGCAAAGAAACGGGACAGAATCGGTAATCATCTTGCAGCGTGATTTTCGCGACTGGAACGGCTTCGATTGGAAAACCTTATAACTACAAAGTTGTAGATCGTTTCTCATAGTATAATTTAGAGTCCTCATTGACCTAATTTGGAGTTCTGAGGTTTGAGATATGGGGCCCGCAAGGCAGGCTGTACAGAGAATCAAGGTCCGCAACTGAGTCAACTTCCAAGGCAAATTTCATAATGAAGACTGAATTTTCAGAACAACTCCACAACTAGGAAGTTGAAGTACTATAAGTTGGATAAATTTGAAGACAAGAATCACTCCATTTCGAGTTTTGGAGAGAAAGTTATGACCTCCGAGGTATTCGCTGCACAGAAAGAAACGTTCCAAACTTGGGCCTCAGGCCTTTAACCTTGGAGGCCCATGTGGGGTGCGGCTGAAAACCCTAGAACTCCTCCCTCCTTGTGCCTCCTCCCCCTAGAGCGGCCACTCTCTCTTCCCCATGCGCCACCCCTCCTCTCCTCCCATCTTCTCCACCTCCTCCTCCCCACTGGTGCCGCCTGCCGCTGGTCGAAGCAAGGAAGAAGGAGAGCCTGAGCTTTGCCGCGGCTAAGGAAGAAGAAAAGGGAAGTGGGGAGAGGAGAACCTCGCAAGGATTCAGCGGTCTCATACGAGTCTTCAAGGGTAACAAAGAGCGTTCTTCGCTGCTATGTTCTTATTAGATGCGAATTCGAATAGATTGATTGGATCGAATTGTTTCTCCTGTTAGTTTGGTTCAGTCCAGTATGTTGCATGGTCTGTTTCGTGATCTTAGATGACGAATTTGAGTTGTCTATCTCCTAGAGTTATGTAGGTATTGTTCTTAGCTTTTGGTGGCCGCCAAGAACACTTAATTCCGACATACGAATCAAAAGTTATGATCGTTTTAGTTTCTGCTGTCCAGATTTCTTACGAGAATTACCTTTTAAGTTGTCTTCTACAATATGTGTATGTTAATGGACGAATCAGGGTTTACTCTCAACTAGGTTATTGTAGACAATTTCATAACCTTTTCAGATTGATAAAGAACGGCCAATTCGGAGTTGTAGACTAAAAGTTATGGTCGTTTTAATTCTGATGTCTTAGCTGTTCAGACAGATTCTGTTCTGCTGTTTCATTTAGCTGTTAGCAAATTAATTTGGCCGATTTGGGTTATCTCACAATTGGAATGTTGTAGATATGTTCGTTATGTTTATGTAGGATCTGGGCTCACCTCGCTTCGGGCCCTGGTTATTAGTTATGAGTGTTTTTGCGCTGCTGTCCGTAACTAGTTCATTGTTGATGTAATCTGTTTTTAGATTAGAACAAGCTAGATATTGTGGGTCGTCGGAAGGCGTTGTAGAACGTTATTGAAAGCGCCTGTTATATGTTGTTCTTATTTCAAGTATATCGTGTAGGCGAGAGGCTTCAGGTTTAGGAGCACCGCCGTTGACTCCTAACGCGTCGCATCGCGAAGGCAAGTACATTGACTTTTGTGTGATTTGTAAATACCGGATGCTCAATAATTAGTAATCGTGTTTTGTTTGATATGAGAGAAGCTTCAATATTCATGTTCCGCCCACGGAGTGGAATATCCACGGAGTGGAGATTAAAGAATACAAGAGGTTCCAATGATTATGTTCCTTGCGTATGTTCTTTCATATGTGTGCGATGATGTTAGTCATAATACTTACGCTCATTAATGCATCCATGTTCATGTTCCGCCCACGGAGTGGAGCTTCACTGAGTGGAGTCTAAAGTCCCATCAATTCCAGATGGGATGTGAAGTCCTACCATTCCAATGTGGGCGATTTTGGACACCGTATGAAACGTTCTTCATACAATATCTTGGATCCCCGTATTTCGATAAATACGGGCTTAAGTGAACACCGACGGTGTGTCACTAGCTATACCCAGTATAAGCATTGTGTGCGTCTATTCCTTTCATTAAATCCATACATTCCATTATTCCATTTATAATCCTTCCGCATATGTTTCGCTTTCTTTAATGATGAGTATTCGTCGTATTTGTGGTATGTTTAATTATTTATCAGATTTGCCGAGTCCCTGACTCATTCTTGTTGTTTGTTGTTTATTTTAGGTGATCATTGATGCTGGCCGATCGGGAGGAGTAGACACGCACTCATTATACGCTTCACCATATTCAGTTCAACTTTATGATTTAGTCTCTACCGTTCTTTCACTATTGACGAATTGTAATAAATAATCAGTAAATGGAGAAGGAAGGATACCTTCTCCGTGATACGATTCAATCATTGTTACTTGTGAACCTTCATTATTGATGAACATTAAACAAAATAAGTTAAATGGTGAAGGAAGGATACCTTCACCACATCTTGTTGATTTAATATTGCCATTAGATGTTTATCTTTATTCATATTCTTCCGCATTGTGTTGAATGTTAGAGTAAATAGGTGACATCTTGGCTTCCGAATAGCCGTGGTGTTACGATTGGTATCGAGCGGGCTTTATGTCGGGACCCGGTATGCAACCCGTGACCTCTCGTGCCTTCGTAACTAGTCCCAGACGAGCTCGCCGCACGGTTACAACATCGATGCAATCACAACCATACAAAGAAAATAACGATGAAGCGCATAAATTAATATTACTAGGTAGCAAAAGGGACCTTATGGTCAAGTCTTATAGAGTGCGCCACACAGGGCTTAGCAACAAAATACAACTTGCAGCGGAAACATAACATCTTGAGGTGGCCACACGACATGCCCACAGGCAATCGAGTGGAGGACGCGACCTAGTTCGCAAAGTCTTGGTATACTCCTCCTCATAATACTCAATTCCCGGTTCCTCCGTGGAGATTAATCACACAGGGCGCAAGCCGTGAGTACTTTGAATGTACTCAGCAAGTCATAGGGAACAGTATGCAATTATTATTCATGCTAGGCTTGTCGAGGATAGCTTTATGTTTACTTTTTGCAGAAAACAACATTTAAAAGTAAATACGATAAGTAGATTGAAAGCACAATTTGAAAGAGTAATACATAAGTAATTCAGTTCTTTGAAACAACTAGAGGTCCACCCAACCATTCCATCCGAACCATCATTTCCACCATTTTGAAGAAAACATCTACCCCTTGCGTGAAATCACCGGGCATGTCCATAACCGGGGACACGGCTATTCAAATAGTTTTTATACACTCTGCAGAGGTTGTATTAGGCCAGGTCCACCCCATCCTGGACATGTGGTTGCACGATGTGACCCAGATCAATGGTTCAAGGTTAAGTCCTTAGTTGGCTGCTCAGGCGAGACTAATCCACACCCCGATGTGCGTTACGGCACCCACACTTACCACCATCCACTCGCCCGAGCATAAAACATTTTCAGTTCAACCCGGCCAAAGACCACCCTAGCCTTGGCACAACATCTTATAATAAAAGTGACCGCGCCACGATTCCATAATTCCTTTAGTCACGTTCATTCATAAGCATGTGATCATGAGTCCCGACGCATAACTAAAGCGATTACTAAGCATATACGATACCCGAGTTGGTAATTTATCAATGTCCAACTAAAATAAACCTCCTATGGTGTCGAAGAGTTCATGTCATTCAAGGGTACATGTTTGTTTGCAATTTATCAAGGAGGTATACGAGAATTAGGCATTTATCTACTCAAACAATTTAATATATAAAATAGCAATGCATGTATAAATAAAACAATATAGTTTGATAAAGATGGGTTCAATATGATCAAGGGTCTATGACTTGCCTTCGGTGAAGAGTTGAGGAGCTTGATCGCTGGTCCGAGAAATCTTCCGAAAAGCCGGTTTCTACACGTGCGGAAAGAGCAAAATAAATAAAACCACTCCAAATAAATTCCAAATAAATACCAAATTAGTACTAACAGAAAGAGGTGGATTTTAGATGAATTTAGAAATTTGAATCACTCGAATCGGAGTTCGAAAGAAGAAGTTATGGCCTTCCGAAGTTGGAAAACACATAAAATGAAAGATTTGGGGATTTTCTCATTTTCTGGAATTATTTTTGTAAAGGAAAAGGTCAATATGACGTCAGCTGAAGTCAGCAGAGGAAATTCGTCCGGAAGAAAAATAAAAGAAAAAAGAAACTGACATGTGGGGCCCACTGTCAGTGAGAGGGTGCATGGTGGACAGGGTCTACAAGATTTGGCACTGGGTTTAGAGTGGGGGTGTAATACTCCGGAAGTGTGAGAAGTCAAGAATCGTGTTAATTAAATTTAATCGGTAGAGAATTATTTAATCGGGGAAGAGTTTATTTTCAGAATTCGTCAAAACAAGTTTAGAGAGGGGCTTTTCCGCTTGTTCTCATCCACTTGGGCATGGGCCTTGGCCCATCTAGCCTAGTGTTGGCCGGCCAAAGGGGGGGAGGTGCCACCCTCCCCAAACCCTAGCCGCCCCCCTCCCCTCCCCTTTTCCCTCCTCCCACTTGCAGCCGCCCCCTTCCCCTTCCCTTGGCCGACTCCTCCCCTCTCCCTTGCGCCTCCCCTGCGCCCAGTGCTGCTCCTCGCGACTCCCTTCGTCTAGGCTGCCCCTGCGCAAGAAGGAGAAAGAGAGGAAGAGAAGAAGGAGAAGAAGGAGAAGAAGGAGAAGAAGATCTTGTGTGGGATTGGTTCAGCAAATTCTAGCGGTTCTACAAGGGTAACGAGATTCCTTCCCCGCTGTTTGATCCATAGTAGATGCGAAACCGATTAGAATTGTTGGTTAAATGTTGGGCTGCAGAAGATTCGATTCTGTCCAGTGCCTTGCGTGGGGATTTTCGTGTATGTAGAGGCTGAATTTTAAGATTCCATCTCCTAGAGTTATGTGGGTTATGTCGTTAGCTTTCAGTAGCCGCGAAGATCACTCGATTCCGAGGTCTGAGTCAAAAGTTATGGTCGATTTAGTATCTGCTGCCAGAAATCTAACGAGAATAATCTATCTGGATATTTCCTAAAATATCAAAGGGAAATTGGTGGAATCTGAAAGTTCACACAACTAGGTTATTGTAGATAATTCGATAACCTTTTCATATTGATAAAGAACGATTAATTCGGAGTTACCTATTAAAAGTTATGGTCATTTTAGTTTTGCTGTTCGTTTGTGTAGGCAGTTTCTGTACTGAAAGTTCAAACAATGGTTAGCCTAATATTTTGGCCGAATTGGATTATCGTGTCAACTAGAGTATTGTTTATGAGTCAGTTAAGAATCTACAGAAATTGGGTTTACCTCTTTTTGACTTCCAGTTCATGAGTTATGTCAATTACCGTGCCGCTGTCCAGAAACGGCATATGGCAGGAAACGTTGTTTTTCAGTTTCAGCTTTGTAATCTCGTTTTGAGTCGTCAAGTAAGCGATGTAGAATGCCGATTAGTAGCGCTGAGTATATTATGTCTTAATTGAAATTATTTTACCTGTTTAGGAGGTGAAGCCTCAGGTTTAGGAGTATCATCTTTGCCGCTAACGCCGCATCGTGGAAGGCAAGTAAATGTAGCGGTTGTGCTACGGTTTAACCCGTTGTTCTTACTACTTGCACTATGCATGATTGACGTAATGTTAAACGATATGCCATGGTTACATGTTTTCTAAGTATGAATGTGGTAGCAAGATATTAATCAATTGCTATGTTTGGATGAGTTTGGGTAGTATTGTGGCAATTTGCTTAATGAGCCAAATGCGAATATGAAAATAAACTCAAGGTGGGCATGTTGATAATTCCTTGTGGTTACATTCATGATGATCATGTTGTGGTCTATGTGGTAGAATTCCCTTTAGATCGACTGATTTTGATCTTGGTGAATCGAGTGGGGGTTATGTGGTAATGGTTTTATGACACAATGGTACTGTGCTTAATGAGACACATGTGGATTATGAGGAAGTATTCATGATGAGTATGTTGTTGACATTCGTGGTTAAATTCTTGTGGTTTATGATAATCATGTCATTCATGACATGTCATAACATTTGCATTGTGGATGTCGCCGCTTATAGCCGCGATCAGATGCGTACAACATCGTGCATTGTCAGTAGCACGATGTACACTTTTACCTTATTGGGTAAAGGTGCAAGGAGCATAGCATGCATATGCATTACATTGTGGAAAGATCATTTGCATACTTATGCAATATATTGAGGTGAAGTTATTTTGCAAACAAACGCAACTTCATAGTTGCAATGTGGAAATTGACTCATGAGAGTCTCTTATGGTATGAGTAATGTGGTTGTGGTGGTGGAATGGGTTCATCCCTTGTGGTATGGTAGAGGTTGTGATTGTGGCATGAGATTCTTTCTCTTGTGGTAATTGTTGATAGCAGATTGTGGATGTGAGAAATAGTAAAGTTATGAGGTAAAACATGTTAATACTTTATTGTCATTGGTAGTGGTAGTGGTGAATAATATGAAGCAGTTGATCAAGATTCAATTGTTGATATTTTACTATCATTGGTAGTAAATATGGTTGAGGCTATAATTGTGATCATTATGGGAATTGGATATTGATGTTTAATATCTTTGTAGTTAAATTAGCTTGTAAATGAATGTGGATTCACATTATGGATGTGGACATATGGATACTTTAATGATGTTGTATATTTGTTTGTAGTCTGAATAGCTTGTTAAACAGTTTGCTTGCTGAGATTTTATCTCACCCTTGTTGTTTCTTTCCCCCTTTCAGGTGATTCTTAAGCATTCCTGGGATGGGTAGAGCGGCACTACAATAATGCACTCAATTCATAGATTCATGCTGTAATAAAGTTGAGAGGAAATTAGCCTAATGACTAGCTTTTCGCGAGTGTTCTGTCGAATTATTATTGACGAATTTGTGGACTACACTTGGTTTAATCTGCTAGAGGTTGTTTAATTATTGAACTTGTTACCGTTATCTTTATTCCCTTAGTTGTTTATGCTTCCGCTTAGTGCTTCTTGTCTAGAGTCTTTGCCGAATTAATTTTGTCGTGAAATTATTGGCTAGTCAGAGTGGTTAAGTAGCATTCCGGGTAATGTGGATCCCGGGTGCTACGCTTGGTATCGAGAGCGGGCTTTAGGTCCGTGGTAATTAAAAATATTAAATTGACACACCGTGCAGAGGATGGGATGGGTCAAGCATTGCATTCGTGCTTTGACATGTTATATTGATTATTCATGCTATGAGATAATCTTGTATGTTTATGTGTTGTTTCTATGATCGCTATGAGTGAGGATAGTCAATGATAAGAGGTAGGGTTTGGTTTGTTGCCTTGGGCATTGCGATTTATACCCCGCTCGTGGTGCGGTATATTGATGCAGATTACCTCGGGTAACTTAGTTGCGGATGTCATGGTAAGTTTCTTAGAAAAGTGTTATCCTCCTTGAATTGATGTTGGCGATTCTTGGCCTATTGCGATTAATGATTTTCTCTCGGGTTATTTGTTTATTGCGGTTGTTGGGTGTCACTAGGCCTCCAATTGTTCTTGAGGCCAAGTATTGTTTCTTTCGATTGATGGGATGTTTGATCGCCGTGAGCAAGTGCTTTTGGGGAGATGGTATTTTCTCGTGTTGTTCCATCTTTCTTGCCGGAAAACATGACTCTTGTATTTCGTTTGATATTTTGAGAGAGAATCAAAGCTTACGTGGGAAGTTCATTAACTTGTGGAAGCATTGGCTCTATGCATTTCTTCCGAGTTATTTCGACTTTTGAAGTTTGATTTTCTCCTAGAAGGAGTGTTAAAATCCCTTTATGATGTTTTGTTGTGTTTAAGTAGTAGGTGGCAATTATGTAAATAATTGATAGATTGCAATTATCAAGTTGAAAAGTTAGTGTGGTACATCAATAATTTCTACTAACATCTTTAGAAGTGAAGTTGATTAATATGATGTTGTCTGTTGTAGTTTCTTGAAGATTTGTGGCTAAGAATTTAGCGATACATGTGTAGAACTCATGCATTTATTAAGGATTATGAAAAACAATTGTTTTGACTATTGTAGTTGTTTAATTTTCCCAACTTGTTGGATAGATTGGATTGATTGATCTTAAGTAATTAATCTGACCATTCGGGATGGTCAAGTAAGGAGGTGTTGGAATATTGCCTTAATAAGATTAACCTTAATTATGTCCTCTCTTTACATACTTGATGAGCATGTACAACTGTTAAAGTTATGTAACTTTTACCATGCTAGATTGTTGAAACATGTATACAGAAAGGGATGAAGATTGATGTGTTGACTTGTGGAATCTTGTCTTATAAAGCTGGTATTATTGATGTTTAAAGTTATTTTATTTTAATATCTTAACATAAGGTGGAGTATCGAATCTGTGCTCTTTATTGTCTTTGTGATTGCAAATTAGAGATATGATCATTAATGCTATGCTGATGAAAAATTATTAATCAATTATTGACAGCAATGGCTAGAGTGTAATTACTTTTTGCTAAACTAGGGTTGAGCATCAGTACGAGATAAATGTATGGAATCTAATAAGAGATTCATACTAGCATGTTTTGTGAGGTTGTTATGTTCTATTATCATCTTGTTAAAGAGTTTGATTTAATATGATGGTTTATGCACTAGGTTTAACTAGATTAAGTAGTTGGAATCTTATTTGGATAATAAGAACATGATGAAGTGATTATGGTGTTGAATGTTTTAAAAATTAAAGGAATTGGTTAATTCCATAATACTAATTGAGTTGAAGGGTGTGAGATTTACGGTTGGAATCTTTTTGTACCTTATGACTTGTGTGATAGCCGAGGTTGCTTTGAGTAAAGCGACATGTTGAAGGATCTTTTTGGTTTTTATCTGAATCTCGTGTTGTGGTCTTCAAGCATCCTTTGTTGGAAATGGCGGGATGTTGTAATCAAAGAAAATTGCTTCTTATTGAAAGGAAAAGTTGTACTAGAAGTATTTGAGGTACATTGATCTTATCTTGTGTTTTCCAACCTCATTGCTATTTGTTTTTCTTTTGGTCTTTGGCTACTGTGATGATAACCATTTTCTCAGATGCCGAATTTATTTCTTCTTACCTGTGAACACCCCAACTCGTAACGAGCCCGAATGCTACCAAAACTAAATACAACTAGAGCGAATTTACAAATTTTCGATGAGTCTCCTTGTATCATCAATGAAAACAAATTCCTAACGAGTAAACATAATATTTAACAAGAACTTCATTAACCAATTCACTCATGCATAAGGGACAATCATATGAATGTAATCAAATAACCCCATTCTCACATCCATAAATTATTTCATCAATCATAATCATAAAATAACCAAGGGAATTTCTCATGAGTCTATTTATTCATATGTGATGCTAAATAACAATTGCATTAATTTTGTGAAGTGGTGCGTGCTTTCCAATCATCTACTCCCGCCCATGCATGACGTCTTTACCAGAAGTACCTAAATCAAAACAAAGCAAGGGTGTGTCATAGGACTCAAGAAGTATCATCAAGGTTGCATAATCATAAAGACATGACAAGATAAACAACTTTAATCAACTTCATTCATGGCATTTCAATACTAGAAATTTAATGATAATGCTATGCACTCTTTGTTCTTTATCTCTTTACGCATTTTACTGTGAATGCGGGTATTCATCCGTCGATGAGTACCCTTGCTCGTGCCCTTTGGCACAGGGACCAAGAGCCTATACATCACATGTATAGGGACCTTTGCCCGTCATCACAATGACAGGGACCTCAGATGAATTGCCCACATTCCATGAATGCGGGACCTCAAGCTCAATCACTACATATGACAGGACCTCAACATTGTACTCTTGGTCACCATGTGACCAAGTCTCAAAATGCTCCAACATGCAAAGAACTACAACATCATATTTCCAATATCATACTCAATATGTAGTCAGGGTATAAACAATAGCATAATGAAGGAACTTTAAACATAACCTCGCAAACATCATCACAACTAGAATCATCTCCACAACACATTCACATGACAATGATGAACAAAACACCACCCAATCATGACATGCAACCAATACTACACATAAACCCGAATACTTGCCTCAACCGCGAGAACGCGGACGCGAAGTGGGTGCTGCCCTTGGGATCTCGCTGCCACTGGACAAGAAGATAACCCCAAACTAAGAATAACATACTGGACCAAAGTCGTACATCACATTACAATCGAAATCGCTAATCTTCTTATCACTTCTAGTTTTTTCTAATTTCTAGCGATCGGTCATCATGACAGCAGACTTCAAAATTCATAACTTTCTGCTCATGAGTCCAAATAGGATGATCTTGGACAATCTGAAAAGGTAATTGAAATGTCTAAAAACTTAGTTGGGAGACCCTCTGATTCGCCATCTACCAGACCTACCAATCTATTTAATCAGAGCAAACATTTCACGTCGGGTTTCTGGACAGCGACAAAGAAACTATCATAACTTCCTCTACGTTCGTCCAAATTCAGTGATCTTTAGTTTTCCTGAAAGCTAAGAGTATTAGCCTCATTTTTCGTTATGGTGAGACCCTCTGGAAACCCCTCTAAATACGCGCTTCTATCAGGTTAACTAACACTAGTAAATCTGCTTCTCTCCAGAAACACAGAAGTACTAATAAATTCATAACTTTGGCTACCGAAGTCCAAATGACTTGATTCTTGTCGGCAATGAAAGGTAACTACGATAGCTACAACTTCCTAGGAGACACCCAGACCCAAATCTGCATCTAACTTAATCAAAACCGACAAACTTCCCTGCTGCAGAATAGCGACGAACTGGCATCCAAAAATTAGACAACTAGAAAACGACCTAAAACAAAGAACCACGGGTTACCCTTGCCGAAACGAAGAGAGCACACAGCGGGATGAAGACCACCACGATTCCGCTCATGGATCCCTTCTTCTCCCTCTTCTTCCCTTCTCTTCTTCCCCTTCTTTCTCTTCTTTTCTCCTTCTTCTTCCTCCTTGGCCGGCTGCAAGGGAGCTCCTAAACCACCTTGGACAGCAGCAATGGAGGTGATGGGGGAGATGGAGAGGCGCAAGGAGGGTGGAAGGGAGGTGGGGAGATGGGGAGAGGGGCGGCGGTTGGGAGTGGGAGGGGAAAGGGAAGGGGAGGGAAGGGCTAGGGTTTTGGGGAGGAGCCCCCTGGCCGGCCACCTAGATGGGCCTTGGCCCCGCCCAAGTTGCCGCCAAAATGCTCTTTCCTCTAAAACCGCAGACCGACGACAAACCAATAAGTCCTCCCGCTGTTCCGCTTGATTCTTCCCGAATAATCGATCTCTCCCGAAATAAAAATTATTCTTCCTCGATTCAAATCTTAACTCATTGTTCGGATATTACATTCTACCTCTTAACAGATTCGACCCAATCTAAAATCCACACCGCACGAGATAAAACCGAGATCGAAACTTAGTAACCGTGGTACGCACTGAGATGAACAAATCCGATAAAGCTCACGATGCGAGACTCAGCCCCAAGTGGCCTCCCTTTCGTCTGCTGCGACCAAAGCACCTTAACGCATTTCAAAGTTTTGTTCTCAACTCTTTTTCTCGATCTTTCCGACTCGCACCGTTTAGACTCAAATGTCGATCTCGGTCAATGGTTAGGGTTCTAATGAGACATGATGCTCGATCACGAAGGAACTTCTCAACATAGACACATGAAAACGTTATGCACTCCTCGCATAGCCTCTCGTAGGTCTAAGCGGTATGCCAACTTCCGATCCGAGCCAAGATCGTGAATGGCCCAACGCACTCGGGCTAAGCTTCCCTTTGGTACCGAACTCGACAACACCTTTAGTGGGGATACTCGTGAGCACCGATCTCCCACTTCAAATTCCAAGTCTCTTCTCCTCACATCCGCATAACTCTTCATGCGCTTTGAGTCGCTAAAAGATTCTGTCTCACTAGGCCACTGCTCAACCGTCTTTTGCACCCAGTCCGTCCCAAAATCGCTTCTCACCCACGGCTTCCCAAAGAAAGAGGTGACCTGCACTTACGCCCATATAAAACCTCAAACGGAGCGGCTTTTATGCTTGAATGATAGCTGTTATTGTACGCAAACTCGCCAATGGCAATTGATCCTCCCAACTACCTTTCCAAGACAGACACATGACCTCAACATGTCCTCCGTGGTTTGAATAGTGCGCTCTGATCGCCCATCCGTCGAGGATGGAAAGTCAGATCAAAGTGAGTTGCGCACCCAAGGCACTCGCAAACTCTCCCAAAACTTGGATACGAACTTGGCATCCCCGCGAAATGATGGTCTTTGGCACTCCATGCAATCTCACAATCTCCCGCAAATAGATAGGAGCCAAATCACTAGCTGAACTAGTCGTGCGGATGGGAATAAAATGTGCGATTTGCTGAATCGATCCACTATAACCCAAATCGCATCCTTGCCTCATGTGAACGAGGCAACACAACAACAAAATCCATAGAGATATCATCCCATGGCCATTGGGGTACCTCCAAAGGCCGCAATAACCCCGCAGACGTTTATGTTCACCTTCACCCCGACAAACACCACAAGAGGCTACATAATTGGCAATATCCACTTTCATTCTTTTCCACCGTAAGTTTCGCTTCAAATCACGGTACATCTTCGCCTCTCCGATGAACAAGATACGGAGTGCGATGTGCCTCCTTTAAGATGTCATCCTTAACTCCCCGCTTCGTGGCACACATAATCGTCCCTTGAATCGCAATGCTCCACACCCATCCAAACTAAAATCTCCTTCCTTGCCCGATTCCGACGCCTCGACTCTTTGCAATAATGGGTCACTCTGTTGTGCTTCCCGCACACGCCTGAATGGTCGACTTAAAATCAATCGATCTCAAGATGAGCCGAACTCGCATAGCAATAAGATATCCCCATGCGGTCAAAACCGCAACTAGACAATCCATGCGCGGTGTCGCCTTGCGACTAAGAGCATCACCACCACGTTGGCTTTGCTCGGATGATACCGAATCGTGATATCATAATCCTTGATCAGCTCTAACCACCTTCTCTCGCCTTAGATTCAGTCCTCTGCAGAAAGATGTATTTCAAGCTTTTGTGATCCATAAAGACATCACAAGACTCACCATAGAGATAATGCCTCCAAAGCTTCAAGGCTAACACCACCGCAGACCAATTCTAAATCATGTGTTGGGTAGTTCGCTCATGTTTCTTCAAATGCCTAGACGCATAAGCGTAACTTTACCATTTTGCATGAGCACACAGCCCAACCCAACTCGAGAAGCATCGGAATAGATCAGAATCGCTTCCGGGCTCAGAATAGTGAGAATAGGTGCGATCACCAGCTTTTCCTTCAAAATAAGAAAATCGCGCCACACTCCTCATCCCACCGAAACTTCACATCTTTCTGTGTGAGCCTGGACAACGGCTTCGCAATTATGGAGAAATCCTGTACAAAACGCCGATAGTAGCCTGCCATTCCAAGGAAGCTTCTCACTTCTTTGACGTTAGTCGGCCTTCCCCATTCTACCACTGTGGATATTTTACTTGGATCAACTGATATTCCCTTATCATTGATAACATGCCCCAAGAATCCCACCTCAGACATCCGTAACTCGCACTTTTAAGCTTGCATAAAATCTATTTTCTCTTAACGCTTCCAACACCATCCTCGGATGACGCCATGCTCAACCGGTCTTGAATAGATCAAGATATCATCAATAAAGACGACGACAAAATCATCCAAATACTCATGTAACATCCTGCTCATAGTCTCCATGAAAGCAAATAGGGCATTCGTTAGTCCAAAAGATATAACTTTAAATTCAAAGTGCCCATACCTTGTAGAGAACGCCGTTTTCGATATCCTCTTCTGACAGAACTCGATTATAGCCCGATTGAAGGTCTATCTTGAAAATACCTTGCCCTCTCAACCGATCAAATAAATCTTCAATACGGGTAAAGGGTATTTATTCTTGATGGTCACCGTTGAGTGCACTGAATCGATACACATGCGCCAACTACCATCCTTCTTTTTGGTAAATAAGACCGAGCTCCCACGAAGATATGCTAGGTCGAATAAGATCCTTCGCCTTAATTCATCCAATTGCTTCTTTAGTTCCTCCCGAAAGGACGTGCTGTGACGATAAGGGTCATAGAAACCGGTCGGGCACCCGTACTAAATCAATTCGAACTCCACGGACGTGGTGGGGCATCCCGCAACTCGCTGAAAACATCTAAGAATTCTCGAACCACCGAATTAATTGCAGTCAAAGAGGAACTCGACTTTCCCACCAGAGACAAAAGAAACCCACTCTTCGCGCTCGACTACCGGGATACGTACTCAGCCAAGACGCAAAGAGAGTAAGAGGGCACTCCTCAAATACTACCTCCGCCTGTAAGGTGCTCGCAAGGTTACCGTCTTCCGTAAACAGATATAACCGCACGATAGCTATGCAACCAGTCCATACCTGAATAACATCAAACGGCTCCATCTTCATGACCATAAGATTGGCAACAAATTCTTCCCCATCCAAAGAGATTACACAACCAGGACAAACTGTGGAGCTAGAAAGGATTCCCCCAGGAGAGTTAACTAAAACTGACTGAGCTATAGACTGCAAACTCAACTTGGCCCTGCTAGCAAACTCTAACGATACAAAAGAGAAAGTAGCTCCAGAATCAAAAAGTACAAATGCCTCCACTGAGTCCACTAGGAGCGTACCTGTCACCACATCGGGACGACCTGCCGACTCTGCCGTCGGCATAGCATAAGAAACTGCTGCTGGGGCGGAAGGAGCCCCAACACCCTGGTATGGAGGTGCGCGGTGCAGGAGGTGCCAAGGTGCCGCGAATCGAAACGGTGCCGCACGGACGGTGGCCAAAAGTACTCGCGGTGGAATACCCCGTGATAAGGAAGATAAGTCGCGGTGACCCGGGATCGAGTAGGAGTGGCCGCTAACATCCGCATCAACCCGAGATGAAGTCGCCGCTTCGTGCCGACAATGGATCGCTCCCACTTGATCACACCGCGAGATTCGCCGACAAACCAAAACCTTGTGGCCCTCCCGCCACAAGATGGCGACAAGAACCCACCAAGAACACTCCAAGCACGATGCTCATTACCACACTTGAAACACTTCATCCCTTGCCCGAACCGACGCAATCTAGGAGCACTCGAAGGTCGAAAAGAAGAGGATGACGTGGCCTTATGGACTTGGACTTGGAAGAATTCTCGGGCCCTTGAACTTTGTAAACTGGTTTCAATGATGACCCACTTCCTCCCCAAAGCTCTTCTTCGACTACCACCGCATCCTCCCGAACCATGGTACCTCCTGCACTTGGTAATTCTTCCCAAGTCGCATTTCAAGTTCCATGCCCCGAGCTTGCTCTACCAGTGGAGCTAAAGTCACGCACTCAGGTGCCCTAACTCGGCGAACTCCCGTCCGAGACCTCTACGAAATCTCTGGCCTTCTCCACTCATCAAGAGCCACCGCCGAACAAAGCGGATCAAGTTGTTAAAACCCGCTCATATTCGACACCGTCATCTTGCCCCGCTTGTAGCTTTGCAATGAAACCTCCATCCTCTCCACAAACGAGGCAGATAAAACCTCTTCCGAATTGCTCCAAACAACTCCCAAGTAATCGGACCATGGGCGTAAGTCCTAGCCGCCGTGACTCCTTCCCACCGATGTCCGCTGCCTTAAGTTGGAAGGCGACAAACCGCGCCTCATTTTCAAGTCATCCTAGAGCTCCAAAATGCCTCTCCATGTGTCGCAGCTAGTTAGCTGCATCAACTGGTGTGCCCGTCCCGTCGAAGGTGTCCAACCTCAAAGCATTCCACTGGTGTAGCCCCATGGCAAACGCCGCAGAGGCCGCTGCAGGAGCCACCATGGGAGCGACAACAGGCACCGGTGGCGGGGCCTGATTCTCTTGCACTGCGGACGCAACCTCTTCCTCTGACCCCGCAGGACTAGCCTCTCCTGCTACAGAGTTCTGAACTTCCGGCGGGGGCATTGCCTGGCCTCGCCCGGCACCCTGCCGGCCACGACCACGACCACGGCCTCCACCCCTTGCCATCTCTAAACAATCACAAACATGACAAAATAAGTTAAACAATGAGCACAACACATAACTAAAGCACAAGTCAAACTATATTATCAACGAAACGTAAATGCAATGCAAACCCAACCCACCTACTGTGCTTAGTGTGTCAAAATTAATGTTTCACTAACCACGAACCTACAGCCCGCTCTGATACCAACTGTAACACCCCAACTCAGAACGAGCTTGGAATGCTACCAAAACTAAATACAACTAGAGCGAATTTACAAATTTTCGACAGAGTCTCCCTTGTATCATCAATGAAAAACAAATTCCTAACGAGTAAACATAATATTTAACAGTAACTTCATTAACCAATTCACTCATGCATAAGGGACAATCATATGAATGTAATCAAATAACCCCATTCTCACATCCATAAATTATTTCATCAATCATAATCATAAAATAGCCAAGGGAATTTCTCAGCAGTCTATTTATTCATATGTGATGCTAAATAACAATTGCATTAATTTTGTGAAGTGGTGCGTGCTTTCCAATCATCTACTCCCGCCCATGCATGACGTCTTTACCAGAAGTACCTAAATCAAAACAAAGCAAGGGTGAGTCATAGGACTCAGCAAGTATCATCAAGGTTACATAATCATAAAGACATGACAGCATAAACAACTTTAATCAACTTCATTCATGGCATTTCGAATACTAGAAATTTAATGATAATGCTATGCACTCTTTGTTCTTTATCTCTTTACGTATTTTACCGGTAATGCGGGGTATTCATCCGTCGATGAGTACCCTTGCCTGTGCCCTTTGGCACAGGGACCAAGAGCCTATACATCACATGTATAGGGACCTTTGCCCGTCATCACAATGACGGGGACCTCTGTATGAATTGCCCACATTCCATGAATGCGGGGACCTCAAGCCTGTCACTACATATGACAGGGACCTCAACATTGTACTCTTGGTCACCATGTGACCAAGTCTCAAAATGCTCCAACATGCAAAGAACTACAACATCATATTTCCAATATCATACTCAATATGTAGTCAGGGTATAAACAATAGCATAATGAAGGAACTTTAAACATAACCTCGCAAACATCATCACAACTAGAATCATCTCCACAACACATTCACATGACAATGATGAACAAAACACCACCCAATCATGACATGCAACCAATACTACACATAAACCCGAATACTTGCCTCAACCGCGCGAGAACGGCGGACGCGAAGTGGGTGCTGCCCTTGGGATCTCGCTGCCACCTGGACAAGAAGATAACCCCAAACTAAGAATAACATACTGGACCAAAGTCGTACATCACATTACAATCGAAATCGCTAATCTTCTTATCACTTCTAGTTTTTTTCTAATTTCTAGCGATCGGTCACTGCGGACAGCAGACTTCAAAAATTCATAACTTTCTGCTCATGAGTCCAAATAGGATGATCTTGGACAATCTGAAAAGGTAATTGAAATGTCTAAATAAACTTAGTTGGGGAGACCCTCTGATTCGGCCATCTACCAGACCTACCAATCTATTTAATCAGAGCAAACATTTCACGTCGGGTTTCTGGACAGCGACAAAGAAACTATCATAACTTCCTCTACGTTCGTCCAAATTCAGTGATCTTTAGTTTTCCTGAAAGCTAAGAGGATTAGCCTCATTTTTCGTTATGGTGAGACCCTCTGGAAACCCCTCTAAATACGCGCTTCTATCAGGTTAACTAACACTAGCAAATCTGCTTCTCTCCAGAAACACAGAAGTACTAATAAATTCATAAATTTGGCTACCGAAGTCCAAATGACTTGATTCTTGTCGGCAATGAAAGGTAACTACGATAGCTACAACTTCCTAGGAGACACCCAGACCCAAATCTGCCTCTAACTTAATCAAAACCGACAAACTTCCCTGCTGCAGAATAGCGACGAACTGGCATCCGAAAATTAGACAACTAGAAAACGACCTAAAACAAAGAACCACGGGTTACCCTTGCCGAAACGAAGAGAGCACACAGCGGGGATGAAGACTACCACGATTCCGCTGTGGATCCCTTCTTCTCCCTCTTCTTCCCTTCTCTTCTTCCCCTTCTTTCTCTTCTTTTCTCCTTCTTCTTCCTCCTTGGCCGGCTGCAAGGGAGCTCCTAAACCACCTTGGACAGCAGCAATGGAGGTGATGGGGGAGATGGAGAGGGCGCAAGGGAGGGTGGAAGGGAGGTGGGGAGATGGGGAGAGGGGGCGGCCGGTTGGGAGTGGGAGGGGAAAGGGAAGGGGAGGAAGGGCTAGGGTTTTGGGGAGGAGCCCCCTGGGCGGCCACCTAGATGGGCCTTGGCCCAGGCCCAAGTTGCCGCCAAAATGCTCTTTCCCCCCCTCTAAAACTGCAGCACTGACGACAAACCAATAAGTCCCTCCCGCTGTTCCGTTTGATTCTTCCCCGAATAATCGATCTCTCCCGAAATAAAAATTATTCTTCCTCGATTCAAATCTTAACTCATTGTTCGGGATATTACAACCTCTTCTTCTAAGAACATGGTAATTGTTGTGGGTTGCGAAGCCTTTTGTTGGTCGTGGTTTTGGGATAGAGTATGATTTGCGGGGCCAGTAGAGTCTATCTACAATGGTGTAGATGATGTACTCAATTGAGCTAATTGTTGAGGTGGCCAACTTGAGATAAATGAGTTGGTGTGTTGGGTAATGATTTGAAAATCCTTGGTTCAAGGAAGTTAAATTATTAAAAGAAATGAATTGGGAAATTATTGTTATGTCAAGTAGTGCGATGCTCTCTTGATTCTTGTTGATCTTTGTGTGTTTATGGCGAGACCATTTGCAATTTGAGTTGACGTATGTTGAGGCGTAGTCTTTTCGATTAGGAAAAGAAATTGATTGTTTTGGTCCGTCGAGTGATTTTTTCACTCTTAGCTTATGTGGTGTGGTTCTCCAATTGTCTACTTGACGAGTCGAAATATTTTGTGGTGAATCCTTTGATTTGGATCGTGGTCCTTGAAGGAAAGTCTGGTTGCTAGTGTGATACTTGAGAGTTCTTTACTCTTCATTCTTTGGGTTCTGCTTGCAAAAGATACCGTTGTGCTTCTAGTAGAATGATATGAGTGGAATTTGTGATCAAATTCTTTAAAAGGGTATATTGGGTTATCCAGAGTATATTTAATAAGAGAAAAGTGTTTTAAGAAAGAGGATGGTTTGAGAAAGTGGTCTTAATAGTTATTACGGAAATTTTGCCAAAATGGCAGGATCATGTGGTCAGGGGCGACAAAAGAATTATGCGGATGTTGGCGCGAGAATTGGAGTTTGCGGTGGGAAGCCTTGTGCTCCTTGGTGTCTCCAACCAAGGGTATTGTTCGTTTTGGTATCTTGTAATATCCCGTTTAAAAATAAAACAAATAAGTGATTAGTACTGAAATTAAATAGAATTAGAAAAGAAAAATTCGAAGTTAGAAAGAGTATTAGAACTCGGCCTTGCCCATAGCTTTTGGCCCAACCGAGGAACCACTTAAAAGGGGGAGGCAAACCCTAGCCCTACATTGTAGTGGAGTACTGTAGCACGACGCTACAGCCGCCGTGCACAGTAGCACCTCCTCCCATGGCAGCCCTCCCCCGCCGGCAGCTCCTCCACCGGCGCCTCCTGTGCACGACTCTCCCGGTGCACGACTCCCGCCGCCGGCCATGGGAGGAGGAAGGAGGTGAGTAGAGGAGGCCGTCTTGGGGGTGGAGATCGTCGCCGCTCGTCGCTGCTCGTCAAGGGTAACCGCTGTCCCATCGTCTAGATGTTTAATTGTTGTTTTTCTAGCAATGTCGGGTTTAGATCGCGTTCTGTCCAGATTAGTGCGTGGCTGTTTTCGTATCCTTAGAAGCAGAATCTGGAGACCCCATCTCCTAGAGATATGTGGGGTTTGTTCTTAGGTTTAAGTGGCCACCAAGAACGCCCAAACCGATTAACGGTTAGAAAGTTATGATTTGTTTAGTGCTGCTGTCCCAAAATCCTGACGAGAATCTGCAGTTAACTTGTTAATTAAGTAAGAATTTGATAAGTGCCGAATTGGAACTTGGGATCTCCTAGAGAGTTGTAGGATATCTCGTTATCTTTCATTGCCGACAAGAATCACGTCATTTGGACCTCTGTAGCAAAAGTTATGATTTTATTCTTATTGGGTCTATGCTGTGGAATGGTTGCTGGTCTGACAGGTTTTAGTGTTTCGACCTAAGCGTATATTTAGAAGACAAATCAGAGGGTCTCGCCATAACGAAAAATGTAGATAATCCTTCCAGCTTTCAGGAAAAGTAAAGATCATGAAATTCGGATGAATGTATAGAAAGTTATGATAGTTTTATTGTTGCTATCCAGAGACCCGACGCAAAAATTGATGCTTTGTTGAATGGCTTGGTAGGGCTAGTAAAGGGCCGAATCAGAGAACCTCACCAACTAGGTTTAGAAGGGGAATTCAATAACCTTTTCAGAATGTCCAAGATCACTTCATTTGGATTTCTGTACAAGAAGTTATGATTTTTTTCTCGAAGGGGGCTGTTCTCTGGAAAGGAAATCGCAGCCGATAATAGAGTCGGGATCGCGTGAGTGGATGATGAGTTCATTTGTGATTACATTTTTGTTATTAGACCTACATGGTAGCCTTAGCATGTCTCATTTATATGTCCAGTGTGGGTTTGGCTCCTCGGGAGCAGTACCTTATCCTCGACATCCACCTTCGCACAGTTGAGGCAAGTACAATTTTAGTAGACAGATGTTGAATGAGTGTTGAATTGATTGTTTGTGGTGAATGTCATTTGTTTAGTTAGTTTGAGTATGGAAGTGGCTTATATATGATCCTGTTACTGAAATGCATCTCTATGATGAAGTATGCTTATGAATGTTTTTGTTACCTGTATTGCAAGTGCATTAAGGAATAGTATTGAACTTATTGAGTGGAGTCTTGTGTTATATTAGATAATGTTTGGTGTGAACCATGAATGTTTGTATGATGTGAAAATTATAGTTCGTGTGTAGTGGTGCATATGTTATATACTACGCATTGATGTTGGAAAAGTATGATACCTAAGGATGAGAAAGTTGTATTATGAATAGTCTACTTGTATGCCATGAAGATGTGAATGCATTTGTTCATTTATTGTTCTTATTGAAATTGCATACACACGCATCATGTTGGCATTTGTGGGCTCGGTCACGAGTTGACCATGCTATTGTTGAGATCCCCGTCATAATGATGACGGGCAAAAGATCCCCATGCTCGTGGAGCATGGGCCTAGATCCCACATTGGTGGTATGTGGGCATTGGTCCCCTGTGCTAGAAGGCATGTGCATGGGTGTGCATTGACGGATGCACACTCGCATTACTGAGTGTAATGCTAAGAGACAAAGTAAAGGATAAAGTGAAAGTTGAGCATACCGCATAGCATGTGCATGGTTTATCCTAAATGTTGTGAAGTGTATTGAGTTGTTGAATTACCATTAAGAATGTTGTCTTTGATTATAGTGTACTTGCTTGAGTCATCGAACTCACCCTTGTTGTTGTTGTTTGTTTAGGTACCTCTCAAAAAGGCGCGACATGCATGGGAGGGCATAGTTATAGTTTTGAAGCAACGCCACGAACATTGAGATTATAATTCAATAAAGTTAATCATGCTTAAATAATCGAATAAACCGCTTAAGGGCTTCTCTTTTGGTTATGCCTTATGTTGGATTTGTGTAATAGCGTTGATTAGCATAATATGGATGTCTTTATGATTATGTTTTGAATTGGAAGACTGGTTAATTGATTATTGTTATTGTTTCTTGTGCGAACCTCCTGCAGATGATTATTTATACAAAGGAGGTTCTCGAATTATTTTTGTAAAGTGCCTTAGAATTAATTTGCTTTATGCTATTATGGTAGCATTCCGTGCTCATGATGGGTCAGGGGTGTTACGCTTGGTATCGAGCGGGCTTTAGGTCCGTGGTAGTTGAAATATTAAATTGACACACCGTGCCTGTGAGGTGGGTTGGGTTTTGCATTGCATATACGCTCGTTATGTTGTATTGTTGATCTCTGTTATGATCGGATATATCTATAGTATTATACCAAGGTTATTAGGTGTGGGGATAACCCATGTTGAGAGATTGGGGTCGTGGTTGTGGCCCCTGGCTTTACCAGTGCTACACTACCGCTCATAGTAGGGTAATAGTGAGTATCTTTGGAGAAGTTGTTCTCTTTCCTAATTTTGATTTGGTCTACTCGGTTCAATCGTGCTTGATGAATTTCTCTTGGATTAGTAGTTCCTTCCGGTTGATGCGTTTCCATCGATTTAATTTGACCCTTTAAAGCAAGCCTTGTTCTTTCCAACTGTTGAGTCGCTTGCGCTGATGGGTTTCAATTGGTTTATAATTGTTTTATAGAGCAAATGTTGTCTTTTCGACACTTGAGCTATTCTTGCTATTTGTGAATGTCGTCATTGGAAATTTTGTTCCTTATTATGAGAGTTCTACCTTCTTGTTGGCACACTTGACCCATTTATTCGCTTGGCATTAAGTGTAATGAAAGTTTTTTGTTGCAAGTTCCTTAACTGTGAAACCTTTGGCTTATGTATTTCTCTTGGATTATTTCGAGTGATTAAGTTCTATGCCTCTTTTCCTAAAAAAAGGGTTAAAACTCATTGCGGTGTCTTGTTGTGATTAAATGGGAGGTGGTAATCATCTAGATTAATTGTTATAGCATAAATTATCAAGAAGGAACATTTGCGTGGAGCATAATTGGTTTTAACCTGCAGCTTTGTAATTGAAGTTGATTAAGTGGATGTTGTCTTTTAGTAGTTCTTGATGAACTGTGAGTAAAGGTATGCTTACACCTACTAGGAATCCGAGATTTATTAAAAAAATGTGAGGTATTGATGATCTTACATAATCACAAGATTGAAACCTACGTATATCGGATTAGAGGAATGTTGAGGTAGTACTGTGAAAACCGGTGATTAAAGGAGATGGTGTTATTAAATCTTTAGTTAAACCCTAAGTATATAGTGGAATGTTGACTTTGTGTTCATAAATGGATAGGTGATGGTAAGCAGCAGAGGGCCCTATGAGCATACGTGATAAATACCATTGTCGATTGTTAGTGATAGATGAAGTGTGTGTTGAGCGGCACTAATAGTTGGATGGATAAATGATAAGTGATATCTGAAATCGTGTTTTGCTAAATTGTTATTTGATAAGCATGATGTTGTTGAAAGAGGTTTATTTTAACCGTGTGGGTTGTATTTCTTTTGGAGAGGTTGAAGATGGGATCAGAGGCTCTGATGACTTTCACTAAGAGTGTATTATTTCGTTGTTAATGTGATTGCCAATAAGGGATTATGAAGATAATAGTGAATGTTTTGTATGAAGGGATTGGATCGCTTGTTCGACACTGGATTAGGTGAAAAGGTTTCTAGTTTTGGGTGCAGGATCTTTCGGACCTCATGTTGATATGGTAACTGAATTTGTTTTGAGCAACATGAAATGTTGAGAGGTTTTTTTAGCTCCCTAGTGATCTGTATGATGTGGTCTTCAAATCTCTTCTTGGTGGAGTTGGCATGGTGATTGCTGCACCCAAAGAAAGTTGCTTTCTTTGTTAAAGGAAAATGGAGTCAAGTTTTGTAACTTTTTGGTTATTGAAGTTTGTTTAAAGATTTTGATCTTACTCATAAGAGTTTTTCCGAATCTCAAAAGCAAAGTTTTATTTCCGTTTGAGGCTTGTTATTCTCTCGCTTGTGGACGTGTGCCTCAATTATGATTTTATCGGTTTATTCTCGAGATCATTGTTATTTGATTGTCTCTCTTGATCTTCTAATTACTGTAAGTGGTAACGTTTTCCTTCACGCTGAAATTTATTTCTATTTGCCTCTTCTTCTAAGAAAGGGTTAATCGAACTAAGTTGCAAAGTATCTCCGGATGTGATCCGCAATGAAATAGTGGTGGTCTAGTGGATGACCTGTGAACCTTTGGGAGAGGCATTGAGTAATAAATTGGTTTATTGAACCTTAGAGAGGATTTGATTTAAATAGGTGTTTGACTTTGGAGTTAACAGATTTTGTGGTCGCAACTAGGAGGACCTATAGCGAGATGTGGTCCAAGGTTGCGCACAATGTGTGTAACATTAGAGTTAGCAAGTATGGATAACTTGATCAAGAACATATTTATGTATGGATGTTAGTGATTGAGTATGTTTGAATCCTAGTCAATTAGTTAGGGTTTTGTGAATGGGTATATTGTGGTCGAGTAGCCGCTTTTGCTTGGTGTGGGTTGGAGAAGGTCTAAGATTGATGAAACGAGTTAACTTGAGTGGTTACTTGATTGGTGACGAATGCTAACATTAATAACTAAGGTTATTGTTGAGTGTATGAAATTCGAGTCTTCGATCCGAGGGTTACCTATCAAGAATACCAAAAATTTATTGTAAGAGTCTTAGAGGTTGAATTGGGTTTTACATTTTCACGCTAGCATCTTGGTTCCCGTGATTAGGTTCCAAGAGATATGGTGAACTTTGATAGAATCTTTGGATGCACTAAATGAGCGTGAATGTGGTAAATTTCAAGTCGATTATCCCTAAAAGATTGAGATGATGTGATTGTGGTAAATCTATATTGTGGTGTGTTGGGAATTATTTATCAAAGTAATTCCTTTGTGTAGAGAAGTTGATCGAGTATGTTATTATGGGTTGGAAGAGTCTCTACATAGGCGTGGAATATGTGTTCACCTTGAGCATAGCTTTGAGGTTGCCAAACTAAAGGAAATGAATTAGTATGTTATGTGATGATTGGAATCTCATGGTTTAAGAGAAAATTGAAGTCTTACAAGAAAGTTTAAAAAAGGGTATTATTCTCGGATAATGAAATGTTTCCCGGTTTTTATTTGAGCATAGTCTCTATGACAGTGCAAATATAAATTGGGAAGATTCTCCTTGGTTTGCTGATTCTTTTGGTTTAAAAAAATGGTTATTTTGGTCATTTGAGTGATTTCGCTCTCGCTATTGTGGTGTTTTCTTTGGCAACCTGCCAACTTGAAAGGTGGAAAAGTTTTCTTGATATATTTATTGATTTTGGATTGAGCTTTTCTAGTGGGAGATGGTTTTGAGTTGGATGCATTATGATGGCTTGGTTTTCCGTTGAGTTCTTCGGATAAGTGAGTTGGTAGGCGAGTTCTTTGTACGTCCCTTGTCAAAGGAGATCTGCTTGCATAGGTAAAGTGATCGATCGAGAGTTGGAATTAGAGTTAGTGTTTTTGTGCGAGATGGTGTAATTGGTACAAAAGGAAGTTTAACCAAAGGTGTGTTGGATAGGTTCGATAGTTACGGAGTTTTGTAGATTGGCGTATCGTTAGGACCATTTCAGTACATGCGCGAGTACGCAATGTCTTGTATATTCAGTCTTGAGTGAGTTCATGAGAGGTCCAAGTTTGAGATTTTGTTAGAGTGTTGGCCAACAAATAAGAACCTACCTTTGAGTCCCGTGTGTTGAGTGTACTGTAAAGGTCGAGACTAGTGTTGAGGTGTAAGAGGTTAGTATCCGTCAAGGCGATGTGATCCCATAAGTCCGAGAGGAAGCAACTTGTGAATTGGAATCTTGTATGAGCGAATGAATACGAGTTGTTTACTTGATGCGTGTTAATTGTGATTAATTTCATTGTGGTGTTCTTGCAAATAGAACGACAAGTAGAATTCGGGTCGAATCTGTTTAAGGGGTAGAATGTAATATCCCGTTAAAAATAAAACAAATAAGTGATTAGTACTGAAATTAAATAGAATTAGAAAAGAAAAATTCAGAAGTTAGAAAGAGTATTAGAACTGGGCCTTCGCCCATAGCTTTTTGGCCCAACGAGGAACCACTTAAAAGGGGGAGGCAAACCCTAGCCCTACATTGTAGTGGAGTGCTGTAGCACGATGCTACAGTAGCCGCCGCACTGTAGCACCTCCTCCCATGGCAGCCCCTCCCGCCCGGCAGCTCCTCCACCGGCGCCTCCACGTACGACTCTCCCGGTGCACGACTCCCGCCGCCGGCCATGGGAGGAGGAAGGAGGTGAGTAGAGGAGGCCGTCTTGGGGGTGGAGATCGCCGTCGTCTCGTCGTTCGTCAAGGGTAACCGCTGTCCCATCGTCTAGATGTTTAATTGTTGTTTTTCTAGCAATGTCGGGTTTAGATCGCGTTCTGTCCAGATTAGTGCGTGGCTGTTTCGTATCCTTAGAAGCAGAATCTGGAGACCCCATCTCCTAGAGATATGTGGGGTTTGTTCTTAGGTTTAAGTGGCCACCAAGAACGCCCAAATCCGATTAACGGTTAGAAAGTTATGATTTGTTTAGTGCTGCTGTCCCAAAATCCTGACGAGAATCTGCAGTTAACTTGTTAATTAAGTAAGAATTTGATAAGTGCC
The DNA here is from genome assembly GCA_036346255.1 of Ampelocalamus luodianensis. Classification (NCBI taxonomy): domain Eukaryota; kingdom Viridiplantae; phylum Streptophyta; class Magnoliopsida; order Poales; family Poaceae; genus Ampelocalamus; species Ampelocalamus luodianensis. Next base: position 31,378,378 of record CM070639.1, on the reverse strand, counting down.
GAATTGGAACTTGGGATCTCCTAGAGAGTTGTAGGATATCTCGTTATCTTTCATTGCCGACAAGAATCACATCATTTGGACCTCTGTAGCAAAGTTATGATTTTATTCTTATTGGGTCTATGCTGTGGAATGGTTGCTGGTCTGACAGGTTTTAGTGTTTCGACCTAAGCGTATATTTAGAGGACAAATCAGAGGGTCTTGCCATAACGAAAAATGTAGATAATCCTTCCAGCTTTCAGGAAAAGTAAAGATCATGAAATTCGGATGAATGTATAGAAAGTTATGATAGTTTTATTGTTGCTGTCCACAGACCCGACGCAAAAATTGATGCTTTGTTGAATGGCTTGGTAGGGCTAGTAAAGGGCCGAATCAGAGAACCTCACCAACTAGGTTTAGAAGGGGAATTCAATAACCTTTTCAGAATGTCAAAGATCACTTCATTTGGATTTCTGTACAAGAAGTTATGATTTTTTTTTCGAAGGGGGCTGTTCTCTGGAAAGGAAATCTGGCAGCCGATAATAGAGTCGGGGATCGCGTCGAGTGGACGATGAGTTCATTTGTGATTACATTTTTGTTATTAGACCTACATGGTAGCCTTAGCATGTCTCATTTATATGTCCAGTGTGGGTTTGGCTCGGGAGCAGTACCTTATCCTCGACATCCACCTTCGCACGCGTTGAGGCAAGTACAATTTTAGTAGACAGATGTTGAATGAGTGTTGAATTGATTGTTTGTGGTGAATGTCATTGTTTAGTTAGTTTGAGTATGGAAGTGGCTTATATATGATCCTGTTACTGAAATGCATCTCTATGATGAAGTATGCTTATGAATGTTTTTGTTACTGTATTGCAAGTGCATTAAGGAATAGTATTGAACTTATTGAGTGGAGTCTTGTGTTATATTAGATAATGTTTGGTGTGAACCATGAATCTTTGTTGCGATGTGAAAATTATAGTTCGTGTGTAGTGGTGCATATGTTATATACTACGCATTGATGTTGGAAAAGTATGATACCTAAGGATGAGAAAGTTGTATTATGAATAGTCTACTTGTATGCCATGAAGATGTGAATGCATTTGTTCATTTATTGTTCTTATTGAAATTGCATACACACGCATCATGTTGGCATTTGTGGGCTCGGTCACGAGTTGACCATGCTATTGTTGAGATCCCGTCATAATGATGACGGGCAAAGATCCCCATGCTCGTGGAGCATGGGCCTAGATCCCACATTGGTGGTATGTGGGCAATTGGTCCCTGTGCTAGAAGGCACGAGGCATGGGTGTGCATTGACGGATGCACACTCCGCGTTGCAGTGTAATGCTAAGAGACAAAGTAAAGGATAAAGTGAAAGTTGAGCATACCTTGCATAGCATGTGCATGGTTTATCCTAAATGTTGTGAAGTGTATTGAGTTGTTGAATTACCATTAAGAATGTTGTCTTTGATTATAGTGTACTTGCTGAGTCATCGAACTCACCCTTGTTGTTGTTGTTTGTTTAGGTACCTCTCAAAAGGCGCGACATGCATGGGAGGGCATAGTTATAGTTTTGAAGCAACGCCACGAACATTGAGATTATAATTCAATAAAGTTAATCATGCTTAAATAATGAATAAACCGCTAAGGGCTTCTCTTTGGTTATGCCTTATGTTGGATTTGTGTAATAGCGTTGATTAGCATAATATGGATGTCTTTATGATTATGTTTTGAATTGGAAGACTGGTTAATTGATTATTGTTATTGTTTCTTGTGCGAACCTCCGGTATGATTATTTATACAAAGGAGGTTCTGCCGAATTATTTTTGTAAAGTGCCTTAGAATTAATTTGTTTTATGCTATTATGGTAGCATTCCAGGCTCATGATGGGCTGGGGTGTTACAGTTACCACCGGGAAGCTTAGCCCGCGGTACATCGGTACTTTTCCAGTGGTTGCTCGGGTGGGTAGTTTGGCTTATCGTTTGGAGTTGCCAAACTCTTTGAGTGGTGTGCACAATGTTTTCCATGTGTCTATGCTGAGGAAATGCTTGCGGGATCCAGAACACAAGATTGACCTGGAACAGGTCACAGTGGAGCAGGATCTCACTGTGGAGAGTCGGCCAGTTCGTATCTTGGATACGTTGGAGCGGGTCTTGAGGAATAAGACCATCAAGTATGTGAAGGTCCTTTGGATGAATCAGTCTGAGAGAGAAGCTACGTGGGAGTTGGAGGATCATTTGCGAAAGAAGTACCCCGAGCTCTTCGAGGCTGGTGAGTACTCCTAGTTTGGGTTGCTTTTGCTTGTTGTTCTTTTCTTTGTGGTGCAGAGAGTTGGATTCGAGGCTAATCCTTTTAAGGTGGGAAGAATGTAATACTCCTAAGTGTGAGAAGTCAAGAATCGGGTTAATTAAATTTAATCGGTAGAGAATTATTTAATCGGGAAGAGTTTATTTTCGAATCGTCAAAACAAGTTTAGAGAGGGCTTTTCCGCTTGTTCTCATCCACTTGGGCATGGGCCTTGGCCCATCTAGCCTAGTGTTGGCCGGCCAAAGGGGGGGAGGTGCCACCCTCCCCAAACCCTAGCCCCCCCCTCCTCCCCTTTCCCTCCTCCCACTTGCAGCCTCCCCCTCCCCCTTGGCCGACTCCTCCCCTCTCCCTTGCGCCTCCCTCTGCCCAGTGCTGCTCCTCGCGACTCCTTCGTCTAGGCTGCTGCCCTTGCAAGAAGGAGAAAGAGAGGAAGAGAAGAAGGAGAAGAAGGAGAAGAAGGAGAAGAAGATCTTGTGTGGGATTGGTTCAGCAAATTCTAGCGGTTCTACAAGGGTAACGAGATGCCTTCCCCGCTGTTTGATCCATAGTAGATGCGAAACCGATTAGAATTGTTGGTTAAATGTTGGGCTGCAGAAGATTCGATTCTGTCCAGTGCCTTGCGTGGGGATTTTCGTGTATGTAGAGGCTGAATTTTAAGATTCCATCTCCTAGAGTTATGTGGGTTATGTCGTTAGCTTTCAGTAGCCGCGAAGATCACTCGATTCCGAGGTCTGAGTCAAAAGTTATGGTCGATTTAGTATCTGCTGCCAGAAATCTGACGAGAATAATCTGTCTGGATATTTGCTAAAATATCAAAGGGAAATTGGTGGAATCTGAAAGTTCACACAACTAGGTTATTGTAGATAATTCGATAACCTTTTCATATTGATAAAGAACGATCAATTCGGAGTTACCTATTAAAAGTTATGGTCATTTTAGTTTTGCTGTTCGTTTGTGTAGGCAGTTTCTGTACTGAAAGTTCAAACAATGGTTAGCCTAATATTTTGGCCGAATTGGATTATCGTGTCAACTAGAGTATTGTTTATGAGTCAGTTAAGAATCTACAGAAATTGGGTTTACCTCTTTTTGACTTCCAGTTCATGAGTTATGTCAATTACCGTGCCGCTGTCCAGAAACGGTATATGGCAGGAAACGTTGTTTTTCAGTTTCAGCTTTGTAATCTCGTTTTGAGTCGTCAAGTAAGCGATGTAGAATGCCGATTAGTAGCGCTGAGTATATTATGTCTTAATTGAAATTATTTTACCTGTTTAGGAGGTGAAGCCTCAGGTTTAGGAGTATCATCTTTGCCGGCTAACGCGTCGCATCGTGGAAGGCAAGTAAATGTAGCGGTTGTGCTACGGTTTAACCCGTTGTTCTTACTACTTGCACTATGCATGATTGACATAATGTTAAACGATATGCCATGGTTACATGTTTTCTAAGTATGAATGTGGTAGCAAGATATTAATCAATTATTGAACTTGTTACCGTTATCTTTATTCCCTTAGTTGTTTATGCTTCCGCTTAGTGCTTCTTGTCTAGAGTTGCTGCCGAATTAATTTTGTCGTGAAATTATTGGCTAGCTGTAGAGTGGTTAAGTAGCATTCCAGGGTAATGTGGATCCTGGGGTGCTACAGGGGGTGTGCCACGCGGGCTTGACGTGGTTGCCACATCAGCAAAGTGCTGATGTGGGCTGCCACGTCGGACCAGAGCCGGCGGCGCTCACGGCCCGAGGGTCGCCGGCGTTTGGCCGGGATTTGACCGGCGACGAGGGCACCAGAGGCTAGAGGGGAGCGAGGCGATCTCATTGCTCACCAACCCGAGGACGCGGCGTCACCGGAAGGCTGTCGGCGACGAGGAGGAAACGGCGGAGGCGGCGGTCGTAGGCGGCGGCGATGTTCCGGTAGCCTCCGAGAGGAGTGGGTGCGCGCACGGGAACGGCGGCGTCCTTGCAAAGCCGGAGGCGGGGTCGGAGGCAGCGGGGGATGCTCGGAGGCGGCACTAGAGGCGGCGGCGACCTTCGGTGGCCGGCGGCGAAGAACGGCAATTGCGGCCGGAGGAGAGCGAGAGAGGGCGGGAGAGAAGAGGGGAAAGAGAGAGGAGGAGGAGGCGAACCCGGGGCGCGCTTAAATAGGCCTGGGAGGGGCCCGGAGGAGGAAGAAGGGCGGAGGTTGCTTGCGGCCGTCAATGGCGACGGCGGAAAACGGGGAAAAAAGAGGGACGGGACGAGACGCGGGGAGGGACGGAGGCCATGAGTGCGGTGGAGCACGCCGCACTCGATGCGCTAGCCAGAGGATGGCGACGGGGCAGGGAGGGACGGAGGCGCCGGCGCGAATCGCGCGCACACGCGCACGGCTGCGCGGGGAAGAAAAGGGGGGGTCCGGAGGAGGACGACGAGCGAGGACCGTCCGATTTTGATCGGACGGTGCGGGGAGGGGAGAGGCGCGGGCGCAGGCGTGGAGTCTTAGCGGCCGTCCGATTGCGATCGGACGGTGCGCAGAGGGGAGGGGCGCGCGACGCGGGCGAGCGGCGATGGCGGGCCGAGGAGAGATTCGCCCACGAGCGAAAATGAATTTTCAAAAGATTTCGAATAAAGAAATCCTAAAAGCGTAAAGGCTTTTAGAAAATAGCTGCAGCCGTCCAAAAATTCTAGGAAAATTCACAGAAGATCCTTGAATTATATGGAACTTAATAAAAATACTCTTAGCTATGCTTTAGTTTTTAATTTTGCAAACAAAATAGATTTTGGCTTCAAACAAAAAGGGAAAAGCCAAATTAAATTCCAGAAAATGCAATAAAGGCTTAAAATCCAAGAAGCTCCAATAAACTAACTTTTTATTTTAATTGAAGTTGGATTATTTCAATTTAAAAGGTTTTTGACTTCTAAATTTCAAATTTAAGCTTTTCCAACTTAAACCAAATGGTTACTTTTAAAACTTTTTGGAAAAACTCAAAAACTTGCAAATTAGGGATGTTACAAACCTACACCCCTTAAAGGGAATCTCGACCCCGAGATTCAGGCTGACTAGAGAATAGGTGCGGGAACTCGGCTTCAGGTCCTCTTCACGCTCCCTGGTGGCTTCTTCTTCAGTGTGGTTGCCCCACTGAACTTTGCAGAAACGAAGGATCTTGCTTCTGGTCACACGCTCGGACACTTCTAGAATCTTGACGGGTTGCTCCTTGTAGGTGAGATCTTCTTGCAAATCAACTGCTTCTAGCGGCATCGCTTCTTCCGCACACGCAGACACTTCTTCAACTGAGACACATGGAAGACGCTATGTACATCTGATAGCTGAGGCGGAAGCTCCAATTGGTAAGCAACTTCTCTTCTGGCTAGGATTGGAAAAGGTCCAATGTATCTTGGTGCAAGCTTTCCACTTACTCTGAAATGACGCATTCCTTTGAGAGGTGAAACCTTCAGGTACACATGATCTCCAGGGGCGAACGCTAAATCTCGGCGACGGTTATCAGCATAGCTCTTTTGCCTAGTCTGAGCTGTTCTCAGCTTCTCTCTGATTGCCCGAACTTGATCTTCGGCTTCTTTCAGGATATCAGGTCCTAGTACTTGTCCTTCTCCTGTTTCAGTCCAATACAGGGGTGTTCTGCACTTTCTCCCATAAAGGGCTTCAAACGGGGACATTTGTAGGCTTGATTGATGACTGTTGTTATATGAAAACTCCGCATAAGGTAGCATCTGATCCCAACTGGCTTGGTTCTCGAGAGCGCAGGCTCTTAACATATCTTCTAGGATTTGATTCACTCTTTCATCCGCCCATCTGTCGAGGATGGTAGGTCATCTTGAAATTCAAATTAGTACCCAAAACAGTGCGCTTCCGCCAAAATCTTGAGGTGGTGGGATCCTCGATCCGACACAATCTTCTTTGGCACTCCATGCCGGCATACTATCCTTGTCATGTACACCTGCAAGTCCGTCTCTGAGTAGGTGGTCTTGACTGGGATAAAGCGGGCAACTTTTGTCGGGCGATCTACAATTACCCAAATAGAATCATATCCGGCTCTTGTTCTTGGCGGTAGGTGATGAAGTCCATGCCAATTTCTTCCTATTTCCATTCGGGATCCGCAAGGTTGCGAGGAGTCCAACAGTCTCGATGCTCACTTTAACCACGGCAAACATCACACTGTGCTATGTATTCAGCGATTTCTCGCTTCATACTAGGCCACCAATACATTTCCTTAAGATCTTGATACATTTTGGCATTTCCAGGGTGAATAGAATACAAGGTCTCATGGGCTTCCTTGAGTATCAACTGCTTGAGCTCTTTTTGGTCCGATACACAGATACGCTTATCGAACCAAATAGTTCCTTTTTCATCTTCTGAAAATCTTAGGGATTTACCCTTCTTCATATTACTTTTGATCTCTTTGATATATGTATCTTCGATCTGGGCTTCCCTGATCTGACTCTGTAGAGTTGGTTGCACTTCCAATGCAGCCAAATAACCTTCTTCAACCAATTCAAGCTTGAGCTTCTGAAATTCTTCATGTAATGCTGGCTGACTTTCCTTGATCATCAGGGTATTGCAATAGACCTTTCTACTTAACGTATCCGCTACCACATTAGCCTTGCTGGGGTGGTAATGGACTCCAACATTGTAATCCTTGATCAATTCCAACCATCTTCTTTGCCTCATATTGAGATCAGCTTAGGTGAAAATGTACTTCAAGCTCTTATGATCGGTGTAGACTTCACAGCGATTACCGATGAGGTAATGACGCTATATCTTCAAAGCATGCACTACTGCAGCCAATTCCAAATCATGAGTGGGGTAGTTTACTTCATGAGGCCTCAACTGACGTGAAGCATAAGCTACTACCTTCCTTTTTTGCATTAGAACACATCCGAGACCTTGTCGTGATGCATCACAGAAAATCTTAAAATCCTTTCGGACATCTCGCAAAACCAACACTGGAGCGGTGGTTAAGCGCTTCTTCAATTCTTGAAAACTCTGCTCACATTCTGGCGTCCAAGCAAATTTCTTTTCCTTCTTCAACAACTGAGTGAGGGGTCTTGCTATCTTGGAGAAACCTTCTATAAACCGGCGGTAATATCCTGCCATACCAAGGAAACTTCTGATCTGAGGTACTGACTTGGGTGACTCCCAATTGAGCACATCCTCGACCTTACTGGGGTTGACAGCGACTCCTTCTGCAGACATGACATGTCCCAGAAAAGTAACTTCCTTCATCCAAAACTCACACTTGCTGAATTTGGCATAGAGTTGATGATCTCTAAGCCTAGTCAGAATCAAGCGAAGGTGCTCTTCATGCTCTTCTTCACTCTTGGAATATACTAGAATGTCGTCAATGAAGACAATAACGAACTTATCCAAATACTCCATGAATACTTTATTCATCAAGTTCATAAAGTAAGCAGGGGCATTGGTCAATCCAAAAGACATGACCGTGAACTCATACAGTCCATATCGGGTTGAGAAAGCTGTCTTGGGTATATCCTCTTGGCGGATCTTCAACTGATGGTATCCTGACCTTAAGTCTATCTTAGAGAACACTCCGGCTCCTTTCAACTGATCAAACAAATCATCAATCCTAGGTAGAGGGTACTTATTCTTGATGGTGACTTCGTTGAGTGAGTCAGAATCCACACACATCCTTTGGGTACCGTCTTTCTTTGCAACAAAGATGACCGGTGCTCCCCAAGGTGAGGAACTGGGCGGACAAATCCTTTTTCTTGCATCTCTTCGATTTGCTTCTTCAGTTCGACCAAATCATCAACGGGCAAGCGGTAGGGTCTCTTGGAAATTGGTGCGGTTCCTGGGACTAGATTGATGACAAACTCTAGGTCCCTGTCCGGTGGCATTCCAGGTAATTCATCAGGAAAGACATCTGTAAATTCTTTGACTACCGGTACATCTTCCAGGGATAGGGTCTTGACACTGCAGACTAACGCTCCATCATGCTTCTTCATGGGGGCTTCAAATTTTACTCTAGTCCCACCTGGACTGACCAAGGTGATGCTTCTGTCACCACAATCCAAAACTGCTTGGTGCTTAGCAAGCCAATCCATACCCAAAATCTCATCTAGGGATTTAGTGCCAATGATTATCAGGTTGGCTAAGAATTCTACCCCTTCTATGATCATCTTAACTTGTGGGCAACCCTGGTTCGCGCTTAACTCCGAACCGGGGGATTGAACCAACAAGGCAGTCTTAAGGTTTGAAACCTTCAACTGATGCTTTGCAGCAAAAATCCGCGAAACAAACGAATGCGAAGCTCGTAATCAAGCGAAGCGATGAGCGGTGCTGAATTTACTAGAACTTACCCAAAGACGACGTCCGGGCTGCGGGCTTCCTCCACGCTGATGTGGTTCACACGGCCTTTTCCATAAGATCGAGGGGTCTTAGCCGTGCGGTGGAGTGCGAGGTGCTCCACGTCCGACTCCGGCATGGGGTTCGGTTGGAGTAGCTCCCAAGTTGAATCGACAGCGAAGGACCTTGCTCTCGCAGCGATTAACGGCGTAATGCCTCACCGCCGCGTTGAAACAAGTGACTCCTGCGGCAGGATTGGGATTTCTTGGAGGCTGGTTGTTGATGTTGTTGTTGGGGCTGCGAAATCGATGCGATCAGGCGAGGTCTTTATTCTTGGAGTCTTGAACATGACAGGAGGAGCAAAACGGGTAGGGTGCTGCACATTCGACCTGGCTCTTTGCGAATGACCTTGATGCGCACCATGTTGCATCATCTTCCTTTTATGAGACTGCCAGCTCACGGCGAGACTCTTCTATGAGCATAGCCTTGTTCACCAAATGCTGGAAATTTGCATAGTCATTGCCGATGACTTGAACCTTCAAGCTGGGGTTGAGTCCACGCTTGAAACACTTCTGACGTGCATCATCTGTGGTGACGTCCTCTTGAGCATATCGTGAGAGTTGAGTGAATTTATTAAGGTATTCACTCACGGACATGTTTCCTTGCTTCAGCTCACGAAATTCATTCTTCTTCATTTCCACCTTTCCATCAGGGATGTGGGAATGGCGGAAAGCTTCCGAAAACTCAGCCCAACCAATGTTCTGGTGGTTCTCATGGGCGGCACAATAGTTCTCCCACCATTCTGCGGCGGTACCTTCAAGTTGGTGTGCTGCATACAGGACTTTCTCACGGTCATCATACCGGGTAATGACAAGCTTCTTTTCAGTTGAGCGCAGCTAGTCATCTGCATCCAATGGCTCAGAGGAGCTAGAGAATGTAGGTGGATGAGTTCTCATGAATTCTGCCAGCCTTGACTGGGGGAAAGTTGGTGATGGTGGTGGTGTCGCGGCAGTGGCTTGATTGTTCTGGTTCATTATTGCAAGAAGGGCTGCAGCGGTCTGGCTCTGCTGAGTCATCATCTGGTTCATATTCTGCATCATTGAGCTCATCAGCTGTGTTTGGGCAGCCATGAACTGACCCAAACCTTGATCTGCCATAGTTGCAAGAGGAGGTGGTGGTGGCGGGGTATTGAGATCTACTGGGTCAACCTGGCTTGCAGAGTTGCGGGTCTGAACTATCTGCACAAAGCTTCTCAGGTTTAATAGACGAGAGGAAGAAAGCACGATAGATAAGAGGGAAAAGCACAAAAGACGAGGGAGAACAGGGGGGAAAGGATAGAGCAACCTAATTGGGGATGTTCGGTTAAACCCGAAGAATAAATAGTGGAAAAGCTATTAAGAAGCAACAAACTCAAAGCTAAGGCCCTATTAAACGATACTACAGCTAGGAGGGTAGCCCTATTAAAACACTTCTAATTTAACTTATTTGGGACAGTCGACCAAAACAAGGCTCGATCCTTCAGAGATTACGGAGGTAAGAGAGGTCAATTTAAATTCGAAAATAGAGTTTCCAGAATAGATAAGATATAAAAATCTAAGAAGGAGATGAGAAAAGAATAGAATCAAGTAAGAGAAGAATAATTATTCACATTAATTTGTTGGTTTGATTTAGAATTTTTTTTTGACTAAACGACCATGCTAGCTATGGTTACGTCCTACAGTCGATATGGCTCTGATACCACCTCTGTCGGGACCCCGGGTATGCAACCCCAGGACCCTCTGTGCCTTCAGAACTAGTCCCAGATCAGTAGCTAGCTCACACAGTTACAACATCGGTGCAATCACAACCATACAACAAAATAACGATGAAGCGGACAAATTAATATTACTAGGTAGCAAAAGGGACCTTATGGTCAAGTCTTACAGAGTGCGCCACACAGGGCTTAGCAACAAAATACAACTTGCAGCGGAAACATAACATCTTGAGGTGGCCACACGACATGCCCACAGGCAATCGAGTGGAGGACGCGACCTAGTTCGCAAAGTCTTCGGGATACTCCTCCTCATAATACTCTGAATTCCCTGGTTCCTCTGTGGAGATTAATCACACAGTATGCAAGCGTGAGTACTTTGAATGTACTCAGCAAGTCATAGAGAACAGTATGCAATTATTATTCATGCTAGGCTTGTCGAGGATAGCTTTATGTTTACTTTTTGCAGAAAGCAACATTTAACAGTAAATACGATAAGTAGATTGAAAGCACAATTTGAAAGAGTAATACATAAGTAATTCAGTTCTTTGAAACAACTAGAGGTCCACCCAACCATTCCATCCGAACCATCATTTCCACCATTTTGAAGAAAACATCTACCCCTTGCGTGAAATCACCGGGCATGTCCATAACCGGGGACACGGCTATTCGAATAGTTTTTATACACTCTGCAGAGGTTGTACAGCTTTACCCACAAGAGATAATCATCTTATATCGCCAGCGTTTCACGCCCAAGGCGTGTGACTAAGAGATTATCACAAGGCCGTTACAAAGCTTTGAATCGCTAAGAGCTGCCCGCTAAGGTTTCGCTTCTAACGAAGCCGCACCCGCCAGATTCGTGCCCCTCTTGCGCCAAATAATCAAGACGCTCCACCGCAATGTAACCTAGTCACTCATTGCTAATTATTAGGCCGAGTCCACCCATCCGGACATGTGGTTGCACGATGTGACCTGCATCAATGGTTCAAGGTTAAGTCCTTAGTTGGTGCTCAGCGAGACTAATCCACGCCCGATGTGCGCACGGCACCCACACTTACCACCATCCACTCGCCCGAGCATAAAACATTTTCAGTTCAACCCGGCCAAAGACCACCCTAGCCTTAGCACAACATCTTATAATAAAAGTGGCCGCGCCACGATTCCATAATTCCTTTAGTCACGTTCATTCATAAGCATGTGATCATGAGTCCCGACGTACAACTGTAACATCCCAATTTTAGGCTTGTGTTTCAAATGTAAGAAAATGAGTAGAAATTAAAACTTTTCTTACATCTTGTATTTCCTGTTTGTACTGAACAGCTATTGTACAAGAGGTTATGGAAATACAAAGTCACAAGTCTTTGATCCAAATCTTGATCCTTCAAAAACATTCTTGTTCCTTCTTGTGATAATCTTCTGGAAATATTTTTCCTAAATTCTTGGGTTGGTATGTGACTCCTCTGAAAAATTCCACAATTTTTAGAAATTGTTTGAATGCTGTTGGAGGAAAGTCAACCCAATTCAAAATCTGTCAAACCTTGGGCAAGACCTTGGTAAAATTTTTGGAGGAAAATCCACAGCACCAAAACCTCTCAAAATTTTATTCAAGGTCAATCCTCAGCTAGCAAGCTCTCAAAAAATTTCATAATTTTTGGAGTTCGTTTGCTACCTCGCATAATTCCCCAAATGTCACCTTCTCAAAAACGAGAAAATCGAACCGTTTGAGTCGACTCGGGCTCGAGCCCGAGCCTAACTCAACCGGCACGGTTGGCTGGGGTCCACTCAACCGCACTCTCGCGCGCGTGTGTTAGCCGTTGGATTTGAATCCGACGCCACGACCTCCCACGGCTCCTAGGACCTTCCCCGACCTCTTCACCGCTAAGACCTCCCCACCTCGAGTGATCCGGGACGCCCAGACCACCCCATGCAAATCGGGATCGCCCAGACCTCCCAAAGCCCTGTTCTTCTTCCTCCGTGACCTCCTCGAGCCCCGGTCATCACGGTTCCCCACACCGCGCGTGTGTCGTGGTTAGAGCGGTTGGGAGCAGGGTGCTGTCACTTTTGGTCCTTCCCAACGTCTCTTTCTGCCACGCATTAAATGTGTCAGGAGCCTAGCCCTAGAAGTCTTCCCCTACCTACCTGCTCTTGTCAAATCTAGCGAGTTCATGGCAGGAGCATGGACTTTGTTCACAGTGGGGCTTGTCCAAACCCTTGTGCGAGCTCCCGGTTTTATTTAGCTCGAGGCCCTCCTCAATATCATTTTCCCACTCTTGGTTCTTTGTTTGAACTCCTCGGTTGTGAGTGTGAGCCCCAAACTCAAACACCTTAGAACACCACCTCCTCGCCCCATTGTCGACTTTGAAGCTCCTTGAAGACCTCCGAGCTCCGGTGGTTCTTTATTGCCTTTTGGTGTCACCTTGCTCTCTAGGTCAACTCAAGTCTCCTAACTTGTTTTGTTTAAACCTTCCCACAGTGGACAATTCGGGAGCTTGTTTTGAGCAAAGTCTTGGTCGTCTTCCCAACTCCGTGAGCACCACCGCCACCGAGCTCCTGCGACCTTTCTTGGACCTCCTTCTTTCCTAGGTTAGTACTTAGTGTTGGAAACCCGGTCGCTTTGAACCTCGTTAGCTTTTCATTTTGTCGCATTTAGTCTCCTAGCCTATCTCCAGCTCGCCGGCGTTCAAGGCCGTCGCCGCCGACGAGGTTGCCACCTTTAGCTCCGCGATGATATTGCGGTTCCATTCCAGTATTTAGTTGGCGCCGGCGTGGTCCCTGTCGCCGGTGGCAAGCCGTTAAACGCGCTCGGGTGTTTTGCCGGTGCAAACTCCCGTTTTCGTCATTTTCTTAGGACAGCATTAATGCCCAATCATTTCTAATCATTGGCGCATTAATCATGTGTCTTGATCCGTGCCGGGTGTCACCGACGTGTGGGCCTTGGGCTTAGAATTAAAATCCAGAGGTCATTAAAGTCCCTTTTTAGGTTCCGTTATTGCCAATCATCCGCAGCATTTAAGTTGTCCTTAGCCGCCACCTTTCGATCGCCCCAAGGAACCGCACAGAGGAGCACCTTAGACCTTCTAGAGCAGATCCGCCGTTCTGCACCTCCGTAGGCCAAATCCCACCGCCGGGTCACTTCCGTATTTCGCTAGGACCTCCCTCCTCGTGACCTCCCTCCCGTTAATCATGGCCGTCAAAGACCACCTGTGCTAGATCTGAGCCGAGAGCCGTTTCGATGAAATCGCTAAGTCATTGGACCTCTTGGATCAATCCCGACCGTAAAAGACCTCCCCAAGTTTAGATCGACCATTGGAGTTGATTAGAAAAATCCCTAGTCCCCGGACCTCCTCGGTTGCATCTCAACCATTGAGGACCTCCCTTGGGCTAGATCTGGACCTTTAAATCTTTCCCGTGAAAACCCTTAAGTGTAAGACCTCCCCCTCGTTAATCTCGGCCGTTAGGACCACCTCTGTTAGATCTGCACGTAGATGGGTTTCGCGAAATTTCTAAGTCCCAGGACCTCCCTAGTTCTATCTCGGCCTTTAAAGACCTCCTGGGATTAGCCCTTAGCCGTTAGATTTGGCTCTGTGTAAAATCTTGCGCGCTAGGACCTCCCCTTGAGTCGATCCTAACCGTCTAAGACCACCTTGGTTAAATCCTAGCCGTTTAGATCTTTTCCCGTGCGCAAAAGACTTCCCTTGGTCATTTTTCAAAGACCACCCTGGTCGTCTTTGCAAAAGACCTTCCTTGGTCATTTTGCAAAGACCACCTCAGACCACCCTCGGGTCCTCTTTGTAAAAGACCACCCCGGTCTTTTATAAGAGAAAAGCCCCGGACCTCCTCCAAGGTCCTCTTGGCAAAAGTCATCCCTCCGCCGACCGAACTGCTCAGACCTCCCTAGGCCTAATCTGAACCGCCCGGATCTCCTCCCATTAAAACCACGTCGCATAGGACCTCCCGAGTAGATCTTGGCCACCCAAGACCTCCTCGTGTAATCCCACCATCAAGACCTCCTTGGAGATCTTGACCGTCTAGAACCTCCTCCTTTGGATCCGTAGCGTTAGGACCTCCTCCTCCTGGTCTAAACCGTTAGATTTAGATCTAACGGGCTAGACCTCCTCCGTAGGTTTACCCTTAGGACCTCCCCAGTGCTCGGGACCGCCGGATCTTGATCTCGACAGCCACGGCCTCCGTTAAGCGCGAGGACCTCCTTTGCGTGCGCGCAGTGCATGCACCGGTCGTGATCGTTGGATCAGATCTCAACGGTCCGACCTCCCAATGCGGGAGGAGGTCTTCCGTGCTGCGTGCCGAGGTTCGTGGCCTGCGATGCAAGATCAACGGCCCGACCTCTCCCCTTTCCTTGATTCTTTTGGACCTCCGAGAGCTCAAATTTTCTAAGTCTTTTAAGGTTTCAATTCAAAAGTGCATAGCTTTGTCATTTCAATTCCTTTTGAATGATTCCAGTTCTTTGTAGCTCTGTTGTAGTATGAACTTTAATCGAGAATGAATTTAGGCAATCGTTATATAGTAGAAAATGACTTTAATTACATGATCTTGCTTAGTGAAAAATGATGTCTAGAAATTCATTGAAAATTTGTAAAATGCATAACTTTTTCTCTGTCAATCCTTTCTGAGCAAACTCAACTTGGTAAAATTTGTCTATAGACATGCTTTATTATGAACTAGGCTTTGTCCTTATTTATGTTCCAGAAAAGTAAGTTATGCTAGTTTTAGAACTTAGAAAAATTATAACTAATTCATTTCCACTCCAAATTGTGCAAACTCAGTTTTGCTGTTGTTAGGATACCATTAGCTACCTACCATAAAAATTTCAAACCTTAGATCATTCTGGAAATTTTCGCCATGAACAGTAACTCTAATTAATTTAATTAGGATTTTTCAGGTTGAGAGAAATTGTTTAGGGCATAACTTTTTCATGCTAAGTTCAAATGAAGTGTTTCTTGTTTCTAAAATTGTCTAAAATCAACCTCTAGCTGCTGTAGAAATTTCATGGGATTTGGATGTTCTTTGCTGTTGAGTTCCTTTTGGTGTTCTTCGTTCTTATTGGTTTTTATCGCCTTTTCGCGTTAGGTTCCGAAGAATTTATCGAACCTGAGCACTCCCCTCTGCAGCAAGAACAAATCCAGCAAGGCAAGCAGTTTGATCATGTTAATCCCAGTATTTTAAGTACTTATGTTGATTTCAAATTCTATGTATGCATTGCTACTTTGTGTTAATAGTTGACCTAGTAGATGCATTTCCTTAGACAAATGTTTATTCTCTACTACCATGAGCCTAGGTTATTGCTGTGATTAGAGTTCGTGGATGAGCTCTTTTCACTTAGTAGCTTACGAATTAAATGCTTAGCCATGCTTAGCTTTCGATAGAAATGGGCGGTTATCGACTTGTCGATAACTTTGATCACATAAAACTTATTATGATTATGATTTCCACCTTGTGCCATGTCTATTTATGAAAACTAAAACCTAAAAACAAAAATGATTTAGACTTGGGCACAATGGTATGTTAGTGTGCTTTTGGGTGTGACTGGAATGGTGCCCGGGTCATTAAGGACCGAGTTACTTGCGCCACCGTACTGAGCATTTTGCGTGCTAACCACACTAGAGGGTATGAGACCTCTCTTGACTTAGTACTTTGGCGTGTATTGGCTTCGGGTCGCAGGGAGTCGCAGGAGGGATGGAGGTGGGAGCATTGTAGTGTCCGAAAGGTTTCCCCCGTGATGGCTGGTTGTCTTTCGGCTTGCAATGTAAGCGTATGGGTTCCTATCCATACGAGCGGCTCGTAGTTAATGCACAAGATTGGAAATGTCTCGTAGGACTTAGCGTGTGCAGCATACCTTCTGTAGTGTGCTTTGTGGCTTAAAGGCGGTCTGAAGTGTGGGTACATTGGTACACCTGCAGGTTAAAACTATTCGAATAGCCTCGTCCTAGGTTATGGACACGCTCGGATACGCCCCGTGAGAACTAGACTACAACCTTTTAATTAAAAACTTGATGGGTGGTACGAATCAGGGATTCGTGCTATGTTGTGGTGACTATTGGGATAGTCACTTCCAGGTGGTTACTTGTATGTATCTTTATTTCGCCGTTATTTTGACAATAAAACAGATTTGCAAACTTACTTTTAAATGTATTACATTATTGCAAATAAAGTTGGCTTTATGCAAAATGAGACATACAACCTCCACCTAAATAAGCTTGCATGTAGTTTATAAATAGGTCTGCTATTCCACACGTCAGTCTTGCGAGTACTTTTGTGTACTCAGTTATCTTGCTTAAATGTATTTGTTGCAGAGGAAGAAGGTGAGCTCGAGGGGCCTCACTTTTGTGAGCTTTGTTGCGGTAGCTTGCGGGGCGACTAGCTTGGCGGCCCGGTCGGTTGCCTTGTGGGTTATGTTGGCTAACCGATCGATTTTTGTTCTAGCCATCTTATGGCACCTTTTGCTTCCGCTGTCTTTCTTGTATATTGTTCTATTTGGCCGGTCGGCTCTTTTGTAATAACTTTACTTTATGTATGTCGTTATTGAACTTAGTGTTGTATGGTGTATGGAAATGATGTGTAATTTTGTGATGATGTGCATATGCTGCAATTCTGGGAAGCATATGTCCATCGAGGCTTAGAATGTTTAATTAGTAATGCTAGAACCATTTGGAGGTTAAGTGTTACTAGTTAAATATTTTGGGTCCTCACAACAACTAAAGCAGGGCTAAGCATAATACGATACCCGAGTTGGTAATTTATCAATGTCCAACTAAAATAAACCCTCCTATGGTGTCGAAGGGTTCATGTCATTCAAGGGTACATGTTTGTTTGCAATTTATCAAGGAGGTATACAACAATTAGGCATTTATCTACTCTCGAAACAATTTAATATATAAAATAGCAATGCATGTATAAATAAAACAATATAGTTTGATAAAGATGGGTTCAATATGATCAAGGGTCTATGACTTGCCTTCGTGAAGAGTTGAGGAGCTTGGTCGTTGGTCCAGAAATCTTCCAAAAGCCGGTTTCTACACGTGCGGAAAGAGCAAAATAAATAAAACCACTCCAAATAAATTCCAAATAAATACCAAATTAGTACTAACAGCAAGAGGGTGATTTTATATGAATTTAGAAATTTGAATTACTCGAATCAGAGTTCGAACGAAGAAGTTATGGCCTTCCGAAGTTGGAAAACACATAAAATGAAAGATTTGGGGATTTTCTCATTTTCTGAAATTATTTTTGTAAAGGAAAATGTCAATATGACGTCAGCTGAAGTCAGCAGAGGAAATTCGTCCAGAAGAAAAATAAAAGAAAAAAGAAACTGGCATGTGGGGCCCACTGTCAGTGAGAGGGTGCATGGTGGACAGGGTCTACAAGATTTGGCACTAGGTTTAGAGTGGGGGTGTGCCACGCGGGCTTGACGTGGTTGCCACATCAGCAAAGTGCTGATGTGGGCGGCCACGTCGGCAGCCACGTCGCACCAGAGCCGGCGGCGCTCACGGCCCGAGGGTCGCCGGCGTTTGGCCGGGATTTGACCGGCGGCGAGGGCACCAGAGGCTAGAGGGGAGCGAGGCGATCTCATTGCTCACAAACCCGAGGAAGCGGCGTCACCGGAAGGCTGTCGGCGACGAGGAGGAAACGACGGAGGCGGCGGTCGTAGGCGGCGGCGATGTTCCGGTGGCCTCCGAGAGGAGTGGGTGCGCGCACGGGAACGGCGACGTCCTTGCGAAGCCAGAGGCGGGGTCGGAGGCGGCGACCTTCGGTGGCTGGCGGCGAAGAACGACAATTGCGGCCGGAGGAGAGCGAGAGAGGGCGGGAAAGAAGAGGGGAAAGAGAGAGGAGGAGGAGGCGAACCCGGGGCGCGCTTAAATAGGCCTGGGAGGGGCCCGGAGGAGGAAGAAGGGCGGAGGTTGCTTGCGGCCTTCAATGGCGGCGGCGAAAAACGGGGAAAAAAGAGGGACGAGACGAGACGCGGGGAGGGACGGAGGCCATGAGTGCGGTGGAGCACGCCGCACTCGATGCGCTAGCCAGAGGATGGCGACGGGGTAGGGAGGGACGGAGGCGCCGACGCGAATCGCGCGCACGCGCGCACGCATCGCTGTGAGGAAGAAAAGGGGGTCCGGAGAGGACGACGAGCGAGGACCGTCCGATTTTGATCGGACGGTGCGGGGAGGGGAGAGGCGCGGGCGCAGGCGTGGAGTCTTAGCGGCCGTCCGATTGCGATCGGACGGTGCGCAGAGGGGAGGGGCGCGGCGCGCGCGGGCGGAGCGGGCCGGCGAACTGGGCCGAGGGAGAGATTCGGCCCACGAGCCGAAAACGAATTTTCAAAAGATTTCCGAATAAAGAAATCCCGAAAAGCAAAAGGCTTTTAGAAAATAGCTACAGCCGTCCAAAAATTATAGGAAAATTCACAGAAGATCCTTGAATTATATGGAACTTAATAAAAATACTCTTAGCTATGCTTTAGTTTTTAATTTTGCAAACAAAATAGATTTTGGCTTCAAACAAAAAGGGAAAAGCCAAATTAAATTCCGGAAAATGCAATAAAGGCTTAAAATCCAAATAAAATCCAAGAAGCTCCAATAAACTAACTTTTTATTTTAATTGAAGTTGGATTATTTCAATTTAAAAGGTTTTTGACTTCTAAATTTCAAATTTAAGCTTTTCCAACTTAAACCAAATGGTTACTTTTAAAACTTTTTGGAAAAACTCAAAAACTTGCAAATTAGGGATGTTACACTTTAGGTCCGTAGTTAATAAAAATATTAATATGACACACTGTGCACAGTAGGTGGGGTTGGGAAATTTATTGCTTCCGCATTTCCTTTGTTATGTTCCACTTGTTGAGCAATTGTTGAATTGCTTCTGTACTATTTTTTTCTTGTTGTTAATTTATGATATGTTGTGATATTTTATATCTATGAATTTGTTCTATGATTGTCATGAGATGATCCTATATATTCATGATTGATTATAACGGTCATGCGTATTGGTAACGGACGTTGAGAAGTTGAAGTCATGAATGTTGTCCTGGGTTTCGCCAGAAAACACCACTGTTCGGGTAAGGGATTAGAGAAGTACTTACCCCATTCTCAGTAGTTGGGTGTTGAGGCTAGTTTCTTTAGAAAAGTTATTCTCTTCCTTGATCCTGAATTTGGCCAGTTCTGGTATTAGTTACGGCTGATGAAGATTTCTTGAGTAATGGCTTATAGTTCTCATGATGAGTTTTCATTAGTCTTTCTTGGTTCCATAAGTCGACTACTTGTTCTTCGATTCTGATCCATTGTTGATTTTGGTGTGAACGCTTGTTATCGCAAGGTTGATCTTTTCATGGGAGTTCGCCTTCTTATTGGAAATTATGATTCCTTTATTCGCTTGGTATTCGGATATGAAGGTTTTCATTGCAAGTTCTTTAACATGTGAAAACTTTGGCTTTACGATTTCTTTTGGATTGTTTGAGTATTGAAGTGTGATACCTCTTTTCTGAAAGAATGTGTTAAAATCCTTAAGTGATGTCGTGTCATGATTAAGTAAGGGATGTTAATTAAATGAACTAATCGTTGTGGTAAGAGTCATCAGATTGGGTTACTAGCTTTGTGCAAGCAGTTTATTCTTAACTAGTATCCATGAAAGTGAAATTGATTACTGTGAATTGTCGTTGTATTTGGTGCATGATGAAAAATTTAGATAAGAGTTTGTCCGTATCTGTTCAAGAACCTATTGTTGTCAAGAAGGGTGGAAATGTTGTTCAAATGTTGCTGTAGTAAACATTAAGCTTGAATCTAGGCCATCTTTCGGTTATTCTAATCGCTAGAGGTGGTTAAGACATGGATGCGTTCAAATGTTGCTGTAGTAAACATTAAGCTTGAATCTGTTTCCTTATTAGATACTTGATGAACTTATTCAAATGTTTGATTCACCTAATTTTACCATGCTAAACTGATGTTATATGTATTAAGAAATGAATGAAGGTAGATGTATTGACTTGTGAAACCTTGTCTTATGTATCCTATATTATTGAAGATTAAAGATACTATGTTCTAATTTCTGAACATAAGGTGGAATGTTGATCCTAATTATTAGTTGAATAGATAAATTTAATAAGTGGTCTACATGCATATTTTTGCGAAATTGTCATATGATAGTATGTTCTTGTTAAATGAGTGTATTACTTTGCTGTTAGTATGATTATCAATATGTGGATGTGATGGTATTGTTGAATGTTCTCTAAATAAAAGAACTTGAAAACTTTCGTGATACGGTTTAAATTAAAGATTTTGATATTTGTGTGCACGATGTTTTGGCTCCATGATTTATGTTGTAACTAGAATCAGTTTGAGCGAGTGACGTATTGAAAGGTTCTATTTGGTGCTTAAGTGATTGAGGTGATTTGGTTTTACAAGCACTTCTTGTTAGATATGGCAAGTGAGGTGGTAGTTAAAAAGAATTATTTCTTTGTTAAAGTAAAGAGTGGGGTAGAGTTATTTGGAGTTGGATCCAAGTTTTGTAGCTTGCAGTTATTCGAAGCGTGCTTAGCTTTGTTGATTGGCTGCTTAAGAGTTCCTCAAGGTTCAAAAGAAATTCTTTATTCTTATTGGTTGAGGTTTGGAATTCTCTTCTAGTGGGACTTATGTCCTCAACTGTTGACTTTCCCTTTTGTTGTCCACGTTTATTGCCTAATTGATTATTTCTCTTGGTCCTGTGTTTTCTGCGAGTGGTAAATGTTTCTTTTGTATGAGGTCGAAATTGTTTTCAGTTGCCTTTTCTTTTAAGAAAGGATCCACCAATTCGTTTCACAAGGGTCTTTCAAAGTGTTTATTAATTGTTGTTGTGAGACCTTGGGTTGCAAGGTAATTGAGGAGTATTTGAGGATGATTTGAATTCGTGATATAATTCTTGGATAGAATTTCACCTAAATGGAATGTTATATTTGGAGACTAAACTGATTGCTTTGATTGCGACTAGTAGACCCTATAGTGATTTGTGGTCCAAGATCTTTTGTTCATGTTGAGTGGAACATTAGAAGTGTTGAAAGAATAGAAATGTTGATCAGTTTAGTACAGTATCCTGATTGGGTACCTCACGAGGTTGTGTAGGAGAATTGTGACGGTATAGCTTAATGAGGATAGAATTGTGAAGAAATCTGATTGTTATGACAACTATTGAGTTGGGAGGAATTATTGAGTTAATGTCAGGTATGACTTGGACTTAGTGGCTAACTCTCTAAGAGTTAGAATTGTTCTAAAGACAGTTTGGTCGAGAAAATGTTCCATGTTGGTGAGTATGTTTGGATTGTGAGAATTTTAGGGATTTAATCTAAGGCTTTCCCTATCTTCTGTATGAGAAGTTCTTTGTAGGGGTCTTGGAGGTTAAAATTTGGGCTTTGCATATGTTATGCTAGATCTTTGGTCGACAACGATTGTGTAGAGGAAACAGAGTAAGTGCGGATTTTGAAGTTGGGATTATCATTGATAGAACCCTTTTGAGATAGTACATGAGTGTGTGTGCTGAGAATTTTTAGTTGTTCATTCTTAAAAGTTTGAGGTGATGTGTTTGCGTGAGATCTATTTGAGATGCATTGGGATTCATCTGTCAAATTAATTCCGTCAGTAGAGGAGATGTCGAGTGTTTGTTTCTGTGGGGTCGATGGAGCCTCTACTGAGGTGCGGATGATGTAATTCGATTTGAGAGTAGCTTTGAAAACGCCAAGTTAAGAGAGATGGGTTAGTGTGCTATGCGATGAATTGTAATTCCAAAATCTGAGAGAAAATTTATTCCTAAAAGAGAAATTGAGAAGTGATGTTTCTAATATTAAAACACTCTCTTGTTTCTTGTTTGAGCCATGTGTTTTATGACGGATGTCTTATGATTTTGAGCTTGGCTTTATGTTGGCATATGTGGTTCTTATCACTTCAGAAAGAGGAAAAGAAATGATTGATTTGGTTATTCGAGTGATCTCTCCTTTGGCTTTCGTCTGCCTAATTAGAAAGTGGAATGGTTTTCGTGATGAATCTTCGATTTTGGTTTTGACCCTTTGTCGGGAGTTGGCATTACGTCGTTATGACGAGAATCCTTTACTTTTAGTTAACCCTGTTTTTAATAGAGTTTGTTCAAAGCGAGTTCTGTTGTGTGTCCCTCGTTAAAGGAGGTGATCCTTGTTTCGCTAAAGAATTCGAATGAGAGGTGGAACACGAGTTCCGTGTGTTATACGCATGTTGTGTGGTTTGGTACCAAAGGGGAGGTTAGCCCAAGGTACATTGGGTTGTTGTTGCTAATTGCGGGGATTCGAAAGTTGGCATATCGCTAGGACCGTCTCGGGTCCATACGCGGTGTACGCAACATTTGGTATGTTCAGTGCTGAGTGAGTACGCGAGAGGTCCAAAACTTGAGTTTTCGTTAGAGCCGTTGGCCAATGAGTAAGACCTTACATTTGTGTCCTGTGTGTTGAGAGAACCTGTAAAGATCGAGACGAGTGTTGAGGTGTAAGACGTTGGTATACGTTTTGGTGGTGTGGTCACGTCGATCTGAGCGTGATGAGACTTCGGACTCCGAAACTCGCATGTGCGAGCTTTAACCAGAGTTGTTAACGTCGAGTACGTGTTAATGATTATTAAGTTCAGTTGGTGTTCTTTCGAGTAGAATTCGGGGTCGAATTCTGTTTAAGGGGGGTAGAATGTAATATCCCATTTAGTTACAGAGAAAATAAGGAGATTGAGAGATTCCTTATTTGCCTCGCAAAGAAACGGGACAGAATCGGTAATCATCTTGCAGCGTGATTTTCGCGACTGGAACGGCTTCGATTGGAAAACCTTATAACTAAAAAGTTGTAGATCGTTTCTCATAGTACAATTTAGAGTCCTCATTGACCTAATTTGGAGTTCTGAGGTTTGAGATATGGG
Source organism: Ampelocalamus luodianensis (assembly GCA_036346255.1). Lineage (NCBI taxonomy): Eukaryota > Viridiplantae > Streptophyta > Magnoliopsida > Poales > Poaceae > Ampelocalamus > Ampelocalamus luodianensis. The sequence continues at coordinate 31,355,153 of CM070639.1, read as the reverse complement.
GCCCGCAAGGCAGGCTGTACAGAGAATCAAGGTCCGCAACTGAGTCAACTTCCAAGGCAAATTTCATAATGAAGACTGAATTTTTAGAACAACTCCACAACTAGGAAGTTGAAGTACTATAAGTTAGATAAATTTGAAGATAAGAATCACTCCATTCCGAGTTTCGGAGAAAAAGTTATGACCTCCGAGGTATTCGCTGCATGAAAGAAACGTTCGAACTTGGGCCTCGGCCTTTAACCTTGGAGGCCCATGTGGGTGCGGTGAAAACCCTAGAACTCCTCCCTCCTTGTGCCTCCTCCCTAGAGCCGCCACTCTCTCTTCACCATGCACCACCCTCCTCTCCCTCCCATCTTCTCCACCTCCTCCTCCCCATTGGTGCTGCCTGCCGCTGGTCAAGCAAGGAAGAAGGGAGAGCCACGAGCTTTGCCGTCGGCTAAGGAAGAAGAAAAGGGAAGTGGGGAGAGGAGAACCTCGCAAGGATTCAGCGGTCTCATACGAGTCTTCAAGGGTAACAAAGAGCGTTCTTCGCTGCTATGTTCTTATTAGATGCGAATTCGAATAGATTGATTGGATCGAATTGTTTCTGCTGTTAGTTTGGTTCAGTCCAGTATGTTGCGTGGTGTGTTTCGTGATCTTAGAGGCCTAATTTGAGTTGTCCATCTCCTAGAGTTATGTAGGTATTGTTCTTAGCTTTTGGTGGCCGCCAAGAACACTTGATTCCGACATACGAATCAAAAGTTATGATCGTTTTAGTTTCTGTTGTCCAGATTTCTGACGAGAATTACCTTTTAAGTTGTCTTCTAAAATATATGTATGTTAATGGACGAATCAGGGTTTACTCTCAACTAGGTTATTGTAGATAATTTCATAACCTTTTCAGATTGATAAAGAACGCCCAATTCGGAGTTGTAGACTAAAAGTTATGGTCGTTTTAATTCTGATGTCTTAGCTGTTCAGACAGATTTTGTTCTGCTGTTTCATTTAGCTGTTAGCAAATTAATTTGGCCGATTTGGGTTATCTCGTCAATTGGAATGTTGTAGATATGTTCGTTATGTTTATGTAGGATCTGGGCTCACCTCGTTTCGGGCCCCAGGTTATTAGTTATGAGTGTTTTCGCGCTGCTGTCCAGAACTAGTTCATTGTTGATGTAATCTGTTTTTAGATTAGAACAAGCTAGATATTGTGGGTCGTCGGAAGGCGTTGCGTAACGTTATTGAAAGCGCCCTGTTATATGTTGTTCTTATTTCAAGTATACTGTAGGCGGAGAGGCTTCGAGTTTAGGAGCACCGCCGTTGACTCCTAACGCGTCGCATCGCGAAGGTAAGTACATTGACTTTTGTGTGATTTGTAAATACTGGATGCTCGATGATTAGTATTGTGTTTTGTTTGATATGAGAGAAGCTTCAATATTCATGTTCCGTCCACAGGAGTGGAATATCCACGGGAGTGGAGATTAAAGAATACAAGAGGTTCCAATGATTATGTTCCTTGCGTATGTTTTTTCATATGTGTGCAGATGATGTTAGTCATAATACTTACGTTCATTAATGCATCCATGTTCATGTTCCGTCCACAGGAGTGGAGCTCCACGGGAGTAGAGTCTAAAGTCCCATCAATTCCAGTATGGGCATGTGAAGTCCTACCATTCCAATGTGGGCGCTTTGGACACCGTATGAAACGCTCTTCATACGGTATCTTGGATCCCCGTATTTCGATAACACGGGCTTAAGTGAACACCGACGGTGTTTCACTAGCTATACCGTATAAGCATTGTGTGCAGTCCATTCCTTTCATTAAATCCATACATTCCATTATTCCATTTATAATCCTTCGCATATGTTTCTTTCTTTAATGATGAGTATTCGTCAGTATTTGTTGTATGTTTAATTATTTATCAGACTTGCTGAGTCCCTGACTCATTCTTATTGTTTTTGTTTATTTTAGGTGATCATTGATGTGGCCGACTAGGAGGAGTAGACACGCACTCATTATACGCTTCACCACATTCCAGTTCAACTTTATGATTTAGTCTCACCGTTCTTTCACTATTGACTAATTGTAATAAATAACTCTAAATAGAGAAGGAAGGATACCTTCTCGTGATACGACTTCAATCATTGTTACTTGTGAACCTTCATTATTGATGAACATTAAACAAAATAAGTTAAATGGTGAAGGAAGGATACCTTCACCACATCTTGTTGATTTAATATTGCCATTAGATGTTTATCTTTATTCATATTCTTCCGCATTGTATTGAATGTTAGAGTAAATAGGTGGCATCTTGGCTTCCGAATAGCCAGGGTGTTACAGTTAGAACATATAACTTGTGACCATAAAAAACCATGTTGTGTAATTATAAACTTGAAGTTTAATGCTCCAAATTAGTTTAAATAATGGTATGAGTAATTGGGTCAAAATATGGGTAAAGAATAAAGAATCTAGACTATAGAACAATTTGCTAACACGGACCTTTGTTCGGGCTTCCTCGTCGCAAATATAATAACCAAATAGGAGTTGGGATAACCCACAATGTTAGGGCAGTGCAGTTTTCATGTCAATGCATTAATAAAAGTCTAGCTCGCTGCATATAATAATTAACCCCCAAAAGTGAAATTAGTGTGTATTGAAAGAATGAGACATTTCCCACATAATATCGCTACCATAGCATACATATATGGCCCTCCACTAGTAGTTGGGGATATATAATAGATATGAAATTCCATCAATCCAGTGCCCATAACATGAGATTTTTATGGTATGCTATTAATAAAGATCTAATCTCGGCATTGGGGAGGAGAGAAAAGCCCAAAATTTTTGATTGCCTTGATATTTTCTGGGTGAAAAAGATGATTCACGCACTAGACAAGCTAAACTAAAGGTTTAATTAATACTCCTGTAAGTCAGAAGCGGGAGCGTGTTAGATAATTTTCAAGAAAATGTGAAAGAGTAACCAAGATGTGTTTGCAGGAAGCTAACTTACCACTAAGAGTGGTATACCTCGAGTTTTTTTAATAGTATATCCACGTAGGCAGAATGACTTGTTGGTTAATGATATAAATATGCGGGGATGCATGTGGATTCTATGGTCTAATGACACTGGTCAAATAATGGTTAAACATTCCGGAGAGAATTCGCCTAGTGGGTGAGAAATACCTTACAAAGAGGCTCATCATAAAGATGAAAACCCAAAGAACTTAAGCATGCGCGCACTATAATGTTGGGAATGCGAACAACCAAGAATCTTTTGTTTTGGGAAATGATGAAGATTTGGTTAATGATGAAGTAATTTCTAATTATGATGATATGGAAGAAAAGAATAGTTATCAATAATGTTGTCTCTATGATTGCTAATGTTTCTTTAATGAGAACCGGATCCCAACCAAAGTCCACGGTAGAGATGCTTGAAGCGCCATATCAGTCAAATGAAAAAAACAATTGAGGTTGAACCATAATGGCTAATTGTATGTCTTGTAAACAAGAAGTTCAGACTTAATGGCCCATTATAAAAATAATGAGGTGGTGAACATCAATGGTTCATTGGCCCTTGTGGAAGACCAAGATTTCCTATTATAAATGAAATTATGTTTTGTTCCATAGTATTTTTAGAAAATGATATGAATAAATAACATACTATTCAAGGATTATGAAAATCCGTATAAGGAGATCCTTGAAGGACTAACAAATCCTAATGAGGAGGAATGAAAAATCGCAATATATATAAATCTCATACATAATATTAAGTCTCAACCTGAAGAATGAGCATTTTCCTTCAAGGAATAAGTCAATAAGTGACTCAACAGTCGATATCTGATATCACCCCAATGACTATATGATCGCTAGAAGTGGACAAAGATTCATATAGACCCGAGAGAATGAAACGAGGAACCATAAGACCAGAAGTGCGCCATGTAAGCACATGTAAAGTGCATACTCCACCAAAAGATTGTGGAACAATGATCTCGTAGTATTAATATACTTGTGTGTATTGGTGATATTGACAACATGATTAATCCCCTAAATACCAAAATTTAGATTGGTTATACCTTACTCTGTAGTGATACAAGCCAATTCTTATAGTTCTGCAAAATACTCAGAGAGAGTTGCAAAGTATTTAGCCCATAAAGAGGCTTGATAAGTTATACCCCGAAGGCATGTCACATTGCAACTAATTTTACCCTAGTAGTCCTGTGTAAGGAGAAAATTTTGCTTATGTTGCACAATTAAATAGTGGATATTTGAAAGTATTAAGTATATTGCTCCCGAATTATTTTATCATCACAATATCTAGAATAATAGTGCAATAAGTGTCTAGAAGACTAAACTTTGTGATAATATAGTAGATTTACTCATAATATCATTACCTATTTTTTATTTTTGTGATTACGACATTGGAGCAGGAAGACTCCAACGGATATCGTTTCAAGAGGGAACATACATGCTATGCTTTTATCATCATATTTTGGACTATGAAAGTCTTAACTTTGATTTACCTAAAAGGAATCAATTTGATGATCACCACCTGAAGTTATCTTGAATGTTTTACCACTTCCTTGAATATTATCCCATCTTCGATCTTGAAGATCAAATGCTATGCATGAAGGATAGTAATCTTCTATATGATCAAGAAGATCAATTGTTTTACTCTTTTTTCCCTTAGAGAGTTTTTACTAGAAGGTTTCTCATATGAAGGTTTTTAATGAGGCAACTAGTGCAACACAACTTGCGTATGCAATTTACTCTTTTCTCCTATCCTTTTTTCCTACATGGTTTTTGGAAGGAGTTTTTAACGAGGCATGCGTATGTCGCAGTATTTGCCCAAGGGAAGTGTTACGAAGCCATCCCCTCATGGAGAGGGTGCGGTTGCTCCTTGCGGGCCCACCCTAGTTTCTTCTTCTTCTCTGAAAAAAAGATGTGGGATACCAGATTCCTAGCTGGACTCTTAGTTTATAAATATAGGACAGAACTCATGTATTATGTATTTATGTATCGGAAAGTCATTGAAATAAAGAATATCGCTGGATTGCTTTCTCTCACATATTATATGTCTATTTTGTTCTCTTACTTTTGCATTGTCTAATTGTGTGATTGATTTTACTTCTAGTTGCGATGATTGGTTGTTTAGATCACCCGACGACGCTAGTTATTTAACAGTAGAAATCACCCTATTAGACCTAACAAGAAACTTGCATTGTGATTCCTCCATACTACTCTGGACTAAAGTGTCATATCCAATACATGAATTTTACAGTGAATCTGAGAAAATAGCCGTACCAACAGAAGTTTCCTTTTATGTGAAATTTCTAGGAATTCTTCCACACGGTAACAAGCAACGACTCCATGAGAGAGTTCCACATCATAGGAGGACGACAACCTGATTGATTTTTTTCCGAGTAGCCAGACTGATTAGCTGACGTCGCGTGATGCTATGGCGTGTTCTAAAAGTGAAGCAGAGGCATCATCAAACAACAGTGTCAAGGATGTGAGCCTTAGATTCTACTTCTAGGCCCAAGCAAAGCATATTTTCTGGAATTCTGAATGTGCAAGCCAAGGAAAATGTCAGTTTGCCACATGAATGCGTTACTCAGATCTTTTCTTGAACGCATCTACATCAGTACTAGCGCACACAGGCAGCTAGAGGACATGCATATACTTACGTACGTAGTTAGAACTAGAAGTTGCGATGCGTTGTACGCTAAACATTTGCGTCCTACGGATTATAGAATGTATAGCTGCTACAGCTCTGTTTGGTATTGCGGCGACTTTTCAAATTCACTTTTTTTTTTTTGATATACCCATTAGCTGAAAGCATATTTTTGATCCATAACAGTAATCTTACTGGAGCCTAAAGACAAATCCGCTTAAATACACTTGATTCAGGAGGTTATTGAGCTAATGAAGTATGCTTGAGAGATAGAGATTAGACGTAATAGATCTCAGAATAGGGTAGACATAATAGATCTCGGATACGACTACAGTGTGTCCATCTCCGTCCCCACGCCTCCTTTTGTCTCCAGCTCCGGTGTTGCCCTCCACCGCTGCCCTCACCTTGCCGGTCTGTCGCATGCCGCGGTTTTCAGTGATCGATGCCACCACCAGCACCTCCGCCGCCTGCCGTGCCTCCCCTGCCAACGCCTCCCACGGCCGGTGGAACCTCGCTGCTTCGCAGCACCGCCTCCACTCCCAGTCGCAGCCCCGTCCAAACCTAACTCCTCCACTGTCGTCTTCGCCGCCGCCTTCCTCCCCCGTCTATACCCAAGTCATGGGGAATCCTCACCATAACCCTGGTATCCGTGTTTTAGAACCGATCTTACGTATGATTATTTGATTCGGAGGATCTCCACAATTGATCACGCAGAGAGAACTACAAATGGATTTTTATACAAGTTCAGGCTTTCTCCGGAGAAAATAACAATCCTACACCTGTGTGTATTGTATTGAGTATAGTGGTTACAATCAGGGGAAAAGACTAAGAGTACTTGTGCTATGGATCGTGCTTCTTGTCTTCCCGACGCTCTTCGCGATTGCGTGTGTCCAATCGGCGTGCGTTTTGTCATCCGATCGCATCTTTATATAGTGTGCGAAGAGGTAGCCGTTTTTCTAGGTCAAGAGGCGCCTCATCATTTCATATAACGGGCATATTGATGTTAGTAATCACCGGAGCAGTAACCCCTCCACGTCGCCTAACAGTTACTTGTTAGAGATAATGGCGTATTTCATGCAGTTATTCCAGAGAATAACAGCGTATATTGACTGCTTATATTTTCTAATCAACTGGGCCCACTTGTTTATAGGCTTTATTGATTATGGAGTGGTCGTAGCTGACCTGGTCGTAGAAGAGCTCACGACCATGAAGTAGTCGTAGAAGAACTTACAACTGGGTACTGATCGTAGAAGAATTTATGACTAGAAGATGATCGTAGAAGAACTTACGATCAGGTGGTAGTCGTAAAAGGACTTACGAGTATGGAGATGGTCGTGGAAAGACTTACGACCACCTGGTTGGTTTATCCCTTATGTACAGTAAAGGGTATACTTAAGAACCATACAAAGGTATATTTATCCATAATAAGAATTACAGATAAATAATTAAATAAGAATTATTAGATCCTCGTTATCTCTGGTGAACCCTACTCCTAACCCCTCGCCGCCGGTCGTCGCCAGCTCGCCAGAAAAGAACACAATAGTGGTGGGAGTTGAGGTGGTCATGCGATGAGACTAAAAAGTTCGTGCGCACTAAATAGATTTTGCCATAGATCTCATAATAATAAGGTAGCTCATGAACCTGCAAACTTTGACCAAATGGACAGGAGCGGGGCGATATACCTGGTGGCTGGCGCATGTGCAAGACATCATCACGTAGTTTATGCAAGAGCTTGTTTGGAAGATTAAATTTCCGATCAATCCCCGTGGAAATCCCGGCTCATCTACGGGGATTGACTGGGAATTTAGCTTCCCACACAAGGCCTAAGAGGATTGTAACTACGTAAATTCTGTGGAATGAAAATCTCTACATATCCTCGCGGAAAAAAGGGAGGAAAAGCTCACCGGCCCATTTCCATTTGTTTTCTACAACACAGCATCACGCCCTGAACCGAATAGGCTAGCGATGGGCCTACCCAACAGGTTTATCAAGCCATCCCTACTTAAAGTCCAAATCGGGCTTGCCATATTCCGGCTTCCAGTCTGGGCTATTCTTGGGCCGGTCATAGACTTGCGCTGAAGGCACCAGCTATCTGCTCAATTTTCTCACGAAAAAAAGATATCTTCCCAATTTCCTTCCATCTCGGGCTCCACCGTCTCCTACAAATGATTCTTCTATCATCGTCATCACCAGCGCATGTGGCGCGCAGCAATGGCTAAAGGACATGCTTGCATGCCTGTACGTACGTACGTACAGCGAGCTGTTGCGATGCATTTTGCAGGATGTATCATGTGAAAATAATGTAAATTCCACTAAAATCAAGCCTACAAGTTTTTAAAAAATCTAAAAATTAATTCTGTCATTTGTAGGTAGGTTCATGCTCTAGATCCACAGAACAAACTGTTCAGCATTGCACGTCATATTTGTTTTTTTTCGTATCTCGCAACAGTAGTCAGCACTACAACCGACAATTGTTTTAGATTTTTTGAAAACTTTTATGAGCACTTTTAGTGAAATCTGCACCATTTTCACAAAATTGCTCATTTTCCCCGGATATGTCTCCACATTTTACATTTGCGTCATTCCTATGTAGAGTGCACGGATACATACTTCTACAAAATTCTGGACAATCATAAGATGACCGGTTTCCGTTGGCGAGACATCAACCGGGTGAGGATCTACACTGGCATGCACTCACCGGCCGACTCGGTCACCGACAGCACCGTCGTCTCCGGTGACACAGCACCGTCGTCTCTCTCTAGTGACGGTGCTCCTATTCAGTGACCGCGCTATCCTCCTCTCTGGTGACCACGTGAGCCGTCGGCCCTCTCCCTTTCTCGAGATGCATCAGGGCGCTTTGCCACCGTCGCCAACGGACTGTATGTTAGAATTGTGCCTACAAGTATAAAGGTTTAATCATTTCTGAAATGCATGGTTTAATTCCATATTGTTTAGCCAAATGGTGAGAGAGTAATTTATAAAGTGAAACCCTTACCACCTATTGAAACATGTGACATATGACATAGGGTGACATAAGGGTGACTATAGCTAAAGTCCGACGCACGCCCGTACGCATGTGCTGCGTATATTCACGTAACAATCGCGTGAATTGTGATTTAAAGCTATAGACCAGTGTGGTCGAAACATAGTCGTCGAAATAATATGGTCGAAGTCATAGACCACTGTGGTCGAAATAATATGGTCGAAGTCATAGGCCGGTGTGGTCGAAACATTATTTCTGGGCAGCGTATCCGCGCGACCGCTCGCTGTGCTACTACATCTACGACCGCACCGCCGAAGTCTGCCGCTTCTTGTTCTTCATAAAGTCGAATCAGAAATTGGTTGTGCAACCAAACTACTATGCTATAATCCTATTATTATGTATGTTTAGAAGTGTAATGAGTTGTCTGTTGTTAGTATCGCTTTACACATATCTAATTTTATATGATCTTTGTCTCATAATAAAAATCTAGATTTAAAATATTGTTCATATGTCAAACACTGTTGAACCGGAGGAGCCCAAGGAGGGGGAGTAGATGTCCGAATTAAAATGATGCACCGCCGCGCCTGTTGCCGTCGTCTTTTCTCAAGACGCGCTGCCACCACTGCCTCCATGCGTAGGCCGCCGCTGCCCTCTAACACCTGCAACCACACTGGCTCCTAGGTTACCGGACGTTCCCACCGCCAAGCACAACCTTCGTCCCAGTGCATCCACGGCGGCGACTCCCCCGTACAGATCCGATAGATCTAGTATCGGTGCGCCGCCGCCGCGCGGTCGAGTCCTCTTCGGTACAGTGGAGGAGTGGCTTACGCGAAGACGCCGGAGCAGGGCTTGCGACGGCGGCTCCTCATCGAACTTCGGCAACGACAAGACGCGGAGCGTGTAGTAGCATGAAGCTTAGCAGCCGTTCCCCACGAGTACGGCGACCACGCTGCCAAGCCGCCCCAATGCTACAGTGCACCGCCGCTATGCATTGCCTCTCTCTCGCTCTCCTTTCCAATTTTTCTGATTTTTTTTTCATTTTTCCTGAATTCTTTCATTAATTCCTGAATGTAGCCGCATTTTACTCCTCACCCTTTCCAAACATAGCTGGGGATTATTCTTCATAGGATTTCCCTCCCACGGGGATTCCAGGATGCCACAAAAATCCTGATTTTTTAAAATAATATATTTTTAATATATAAATAAATATTTGTTTAATAAAATTACAAAATAGACTCATGTTGCCAAATCATTAGGCAACAGGGATTTCGGCGATAGGATCCATATCGGTCAAATGAATCAGTGATAAGACTGTCAGCCAGACAATACTAAATTCATTTTTGTAATTTTATTAGACGAGCATTTCTTTCTTTCTGCAACTCTATTAAAAATAATATTATTTTAAAATTCTAAAAAACCCCTAGGGTAAGTATTCCGTGAGTTTACTCCCTCTAGCTTCCAAACAAGGCATTAGTGTTATTTTATACCTAGCCTATTCAGGCCAGGCCTAATTCAAACCTGACATGGGCATTTACGTTTTCGGGTCTCCATTAGCATGGGCCCGATTTGGGCTGCATGTCGGCCGGTCCATGGGCTTGCACTAGAGATACGAGCAATCTTTCCCAACTAGGGCGAGTATGCTTGATGACAGATGTAATATATATATATATATATATATATATATATATATATATATATATATATATATATATATATATATATATATATATGAAAAATACTTTCTACTCCAGGGTGTAGTTACTCCACTTTTGATATACCACCTAAAAGAACTTGACATACTCCTTTATCACTTTGGGTATACTCATATACTAATTATAAGATACTCCAATATGAATCACACGAAAAAATTACAAGAAAGTCTACAGTTTTTAGCATATTTTGTAAATACCTTCATAAAAAGGAGTATACCTAAAAGGAGTATGTCACATAAAAAGGAGTATATCTAAAAAATTGTACATACCACCCCTGAAAAGATGTGAATACCACTTATGTGGTCTTATATACTCGTATACTACACATACATACTCTCGGTTGCGCAAGATACTCCCTATGTTATGAGATACGGAATATGGAGTAACTACATCCGGGAGTAGAAAAAAGACTCCCTATATATATATATATATATATATATATATATATATATATATTACTCACTTTTATAGCGCGTAGAATCGGCGAGACCTCAACCTGTCCACATCCCCAAATTTCGATTTTAGCCCAATCGCGCGTACACACGTCGAGTCGATCACGAGCTGCCTGATCGCGGTGCGCGTCTCACAAGCTGCAGAGGTCTCCGCACCAGAGAACATGTCGCCTCCTCTCGATCTCTCCCTCCCTTGAGTGGTCGAGCCCCACGTTGCCCCTCTTCCCCTTTCCCTCTCACCTCCTCTCGATTTCTCCATCCCTCCCGGTGACGCCGCCAGAGGCCTCTACCCGTGTGTCCCCTTCATCCGCGCAGTCCTCACCGGCCGCCTCCTCCTCGTCTCGCGCTGCGCCCGCCGCCCCTTCCTTCCCTTCGCGCGCCGCCTCTTCCCTTCCCCCCACACAGCCCCCCGCCGTCCCTCCTCCCTTCGCCCACGTCGCCCCCCCGCCCTCTTCTCCCCTTCGCCCGCCCCACCCCGCCTCCTCCCCTTCTCCCGCACAGCCCCGGTCGCGCCACCAGTGCTGCCTCCTCCCCGCCTTCCACGCTGCCCACCCCTCCTTCTGTTGGCCCATGCCACCCCCACTGCCCGCCTCCTCTCCTTCGCCCACGCCCTCTCGCCACCACCCTCCACTTGCTCGCACCCGCCTCCTCGCCTCCTCTGCTCCCTAGAAATGATGGCGCTGAGGGCAGCTAGTGATCCGCCCCTCCTCCCTCCTCCGGTGAAGCCCACACTGCCCCCACCGTCTGCCTCCTCTCCTTCGCCCGCACCCTCTCGCCACCAACCTCCACTTGCTCGCACCCGCCTCCTTGCCTCCTCTGCCCCACAGAAATCATGGCGCTAAGGGCAGCCAATGATCCGCCCCTCCTCCCTCCTTCGGTCTCTAGTCATGATGTAGATTTGCAATTACACATTTATTAATATGCATAGTTTTCGAATGGAATTATTGAAGATTTGCCATTAAGTTCATGTGCAATTGCCAAAATGCCACTCCATGTCTCACTAACATGTGGCCCTGGCCCTGGCCACATGTTAGTGAGACATGGAGTGGCATTTTGGCAATTGCACATGAATTTGTGTGGCAAATATGCCAATCCCCCTTTTTGAATTGTTACAGATCTAGCAATGTACCATGTTGCAAGTTGTGATGACCTCGCTGTTAATTTCCTTTCTAGATGATTTTTGTGTTGTGTTCTGCTCCCTTCCCTCCTGAATTGAGCTATTGGTTCTGACTTTGATTGTTTGGTTCCTTTTTGTGCCTTTGGTTTTCAGATGAAGGTCAGGTTGATGCTTCACTGGGAGATGGCAAACCTCAAGGTTGGTCTGCAGGAGAGGCTTCCATCATTTAGCCATTCTTCGCTTCGTCTAGCTTGCTAAGGTAAAAAAATGTTTCATTTGCAACTGAAAATATCCTTATGTATCTGACTGATGCAACTTCATTTCGATATTCATGTCTGTTTGCGGTTACTTCGTTTTGATGTGAAGGATCGCAGGGAGGCTACGATAGCACAAAACAAAAAATTCACCGCGCAACCAAGGAACCTCCGCTAGTAATAGATCATGAGATTACCACTAGACGCGCAGACTCGTAGTGGAAGTAGAGTCGATGTAGCGAGTTGATGCAGTCGTAGTCGTACTTGCCGCGTGTTTTCTCCTCCTATTTCGATGATCGTCACGAGTTGCGGATCGTCCTAGTATTGATGCTTCACAACAACACCTCCAAGGTATCTACACGTACGAGGCAGGGACACCACGCGCAGCAGTGCTAGCGCCAGCAGTGTGGTTGAGGAATGCGTGACTATTAGGGTTTCGAGAACTCTTTCAAAAGAATTACCGCACCCCATGCCACCGCCCCTCTATTTATAGGCATCCATAATAGGTCTCCAACTTGAGGCCCATTACAAACTCGAGGCCTACAAGAATTCAGATCATCATCTAAATCAAATCCTAGCCCTTTAAGAGTGTGACCCTATAGGTTCATGCGTGATCGGTTGTGACTCGAAAACTCTTTTCGACCACGAGTTGTTAGCGGTACGTAGCAGCACATAACGATTCCCGAACACACATAGAATATATCGAACGAACCTTAATGTATTATGATCTATGATCAGGTTCTCATCATTTACGACCAGCTTGAATTCAGTCATGACTAGTCCATGTGCAGTTAGAACCAGTCTGTAACTCCTTACGACCAGTTTGCAACTCCTTACGACCAGTTTGTATCTCCATACGACCAGTCTGTGACTATGTTCGACCAGTCTACGACCAGCTCGTAATTGTGTTCGATCATTCTACGACCATCTCGTAACTGTGTACGACCAGTTTCGACCAGTCTACGACCAGCTTGTAACTGTGTACGACCAATCTACGACCAGCTCGTATATCCATGCTTCCTTTGCATAGAATAGCTTCACAACCCTCTCTATGTGTTACACCTTAGAGAAAGGTGTCGTGCAATGGTTTCGGTACAAGCTGTCTATTGTAACATTCCAGGGATATGTTACCAAAATTAAAATAAAATAAAATTATTATTTTATTGGATTTCCTGAAATTTGATAGAGTATCATTGCTTTATTTGAATTTTTGAAGTTTTAAAAGTCAAATTTAAAATTTATTTGAAGTTCTTGAAGTTTGATTGGATTTAAATTGAAAAATAAAAATTTACTTAATTTCTAGAATTTTCTGAGTTTTTAAAAGCTTTTTTATAAATATTTTAAAGCCAAAACAATTTATTTGCAAAACTAAAAGCCAACATTTAGTTGGAAATAATTTTATTAAGTCCAAAATAAGTATGGGAATTTCTGTGGATTTTTCCATAATTTTTGGATCTACTTTGCTATTTTCTAAAAGCCAAAATGATTTAACCGAGTTATGTAAATTGCAAAAGCATTTAAAAATCTAGAAATCCTATTGGGCCGAAACTCCTCTGGCCCACCTTTTCTCACCGCGCCTCCGGCCCAGCCCACCCGTTTTCCCCCTCTCTCTCTCTCTTACATTGTGGCCCCACCCGTCAGGGTCTCCCTCTTCCTCCCCTTCTTCCTCCCTTTTCTTCCTCCCGATTCCGAGCCGCTCGCGCCATTGATGTTTCTCCAAGCTTCGCAATTGGCCACGATCTTATCCCTAACCTCCCGCGAGAACGTGCGCAACCTCTCCCCCTTATCCCGCCGCCTCTTTTCCCGCCACTACCCCATCTTCTCCACGCCCGGTTCGCACGAAGCCGCAACGGCGCCGCCATAACCGCCGTGCACGATCTCCTCGCCCGCATTTCTCGCCTATAAAGGGAGCACGAGGTGCCCCCTTCCACCCGCACTTCAACCCCGCCACCCACTTCTTCCTCCTCGCCCTCTTTCGACCGATTTTTGCAAACTTCTCGCCGCTGGCCGCCACTCACGCCGCCGCCTCTAGCGCCACCTACGAACTTCCCCGGTCGCCTCCGCCTCCACCACCGGCACCGCCACGTCGCGACGCACCCCGTGCGCGCTTCGCCCTCACCGGAGCACCGCCCGAACCATCGCGCCGCCAACAAGCCGACCTAGCCGCCGCCGTTTTTGCTCGCCGTCGTCATTTCCGTCGCGCCCTAGCGCCGCTGGGGTAAGCACCTTAACCCTCGCACCCACCTCTACCCTCAGAACACCTCGCCGGCCGCCACCATGCCGCGCTTCGCCGGCGACCCACAGGCCAGGAGCGCCGCCGCCTTGTGCCTCCGTGGCATGCTGGCGTGGCAGCCACCTCGGCGTCATGTGGACGCCACGACGGCCCAAAAGGCTTTGTCACCGCACGGGTGTCACGCCCACGTGGCAGAGCCACGTCACTGCCACCTTGCGCGCTGAGTCAGCGCCACCTCCTTCCCTCCGTCCACGTGGCACGACTGCGTGGCATGGTCCACCCCCCTCAAACCCAATCGCCCGTAGACCCAGTCCACCAAAAGCCGAGCCACTAACATGTGGGTCCCACATGTCAGGTTTTCCTGTTAATTCTTTTAAACCAGAAATTCTTAGGGCTGACGTCATGCTGGCGCAGAAAAAGGTTTTTCCTTTAGAAAAATAAATCAAGAAAATATGAAAATTCAGAATTTAGGTTTTTAAATAGATTTAAACTTCTAAAATTCATATCTTTTGAATCCCAACTCCAAATTGGGTGTTTCAAATTGCAAAATTTGTATAAAATCATAATCTAGCTAACTAAACCAAAATGATTTAATTTTGAGTTCATTTGACCACAAATTTCTTTAAACCCTAAATCTATCATTTCATGTAATTTCAAACTTCAAAAGCTCATATCTTTTGCATCCAAACTCCGATTGAGCCCATTCAAATTTCTAAATTTATCTAAATTCAAGATCTAGCTATCTAAACTAAAGTTATTCAATTTAGAGTTAATTTGAATCTTATTTGAATTTGATTTGAATTTGGCTTATTTTCGCGTATAGATTTCGACGACTTCGGAAAGTCAGATTTCGACACCGTTGAAGAGCACATAAGAGGATTGATTTTGACTGTGTAATCATCGTGCTTGTACACATAGACTACCTGGAGAAAGTGCTTGTGAGTACTAGGTGACCTGTTGAGAAAAATAACATCACCTCAGTATCAGTTGACCTGTTCACCTCAAGCGAGGCAAGTTACATTCTTGATCATATTTGTACCCATTATTTAAAATTATTTAAATTCTGTTTCAAATTACTACTGCATGCTTATTTATATTCAGTAATTTAAATTCCTATTTTTAAATTTATAAGTTATGCCTAAAATCCTTTGTATGGCCAATTTGGGTAACTGAAGTAAGCATATTGTCACCCTAGATAAAACCTAGTTAATACAATAGTATGGACTAGGATCATTTTAAATATTGTGCTTAGCCATGCTTATAGACCAAACATGCTTGATTTGGGAATTTTAGCCAAAAATCAAATGTTGTTTAAATTGTACCTTTGGCATTGGTGTGTCTTAGGAGTTTTACAAATGACTTTGAAAGATAAAATAAAATGATGGTTTGGACTTGGGTGAAATGGTTGTCTGGTGGGTGCAGGTTTATGCACGGGCTCAACTGGGTAGGTTGAGGCCCAGGGTTCTGTTGGTTGTCGCCCAGGTCAATTAAGGACCGGTCTTCGAGCCGCATCTTGCTAAGCCACATCGTACTACCACATGTCTTGTATGGGCAGGACCTGGCTGATTAATTTGCAAAGTTCCATCATGGTCGTTCCTGTGATGCGGTGGGTGGTCTTTCATGACCTTTGTTAGTCCCACTTGGCGCAAGAGGGCTCGAACCTGCGGACGGGTAGTCCAAAGGGGTGAAACATTAGCGAGGAGGACTATGGTGGGATAGCGTATTGTAAAGGCCTTGACACGTACTCTAGACTGCTTACCTAAGGTAGTGAGCGGTGGTATCGACGGATGCCAAACAACTAGAGAATTCATGTCTTGTGGGTAAAGTTGTACAACCTCCGCAGAGTGTAAAACTATTCGAATAGCCGTGTTCACGGTCATGGACATGCCGCAAAGCCACTCAAAGTTAGACTTCGATTTCAAAATGTTTTGTAAAACGCTTTGACATGGATGGGTGTCCATGAGAAAAGTTATGGGTTGAAGCCCCGGTTGGTGCCCGTGTTTATATTGGTGTTAGGTTTGTGCCTACACTATCGTTATCAACAGAGAAATAATTTTAGATCTTATAAAACTTGAGCTTTTGAACATAATATGGTATTTAATGTCAAATGCTGATTTATGCAAATTAACCCTGAAGCCATCCTTTGTTACATCCATGTATGCATATCATTCGTTATTTGACTGGGTGTAACTTGCGAGCACGAAGTTGTGCTCATCTTGCTTTTTGCAAACAAAATTTCAGAGGAGAAGAACTTCGCCTGTGTGGATCGTGACGACTAGGCCGCTACCCTACCGATTGCCCGTGGCGACATCGACCCTACCGCTTCTTCATCGCCTTCCATTGTGTTTATTTAATGTTGCCTGTAAGGCTATCTTGTAATCAACTCGTTGTCATTTAAATAAATTTTAGCGTTTATGGTTGTGTTATCACACTTGTTTACTGTGTGAGCTAGCCACTGATCATGGGACTAGTTCAGTTATGCACAGAAGATCTGGGATGTTAATCCCGGGTCGTTACATCTATGTACCCCCAAGATAAAGGGTTTCTCTTCATGTTTCCTTTGGTAATGCATTACCTCCAATAACTTCACACCCCTCTCTATGTGTTACACCTTAGAGAAAGGTGTCGTGCAATGGTTTCGGTACAAGCATACCCCAAGATAAAGGGTTTCTCTTCATGCTTCCTTTGGTAATGCATTACCTCCAATAAAAATCCTTGTTTGAATACTGCGACAAGCATCTTTTGTTGCCGTACGTGTGTGAATTTTTCTCCCAATTTCTGAACCAATACTTATTTGTAGCCTCTTGTGCAGTAGTTTTAGCCGGATCTAAAGATCATGACCCAAGTCTCAGCGACACACTTTTTGTATATCTATTGTAATCTAGGTCCAATTGCTCACCTTCATACATATGGTCACAAAGGCCAAGCCATGTGCCTTCTTACATTTCCCTATTTATATTTCATAGTGTTGCGCTGTAATTATGCTATGAGCAATTTGTTACTTTCTGATAATTTATTCTCATCCTGGCTGTTTTCTTTTGCGGGAAGAGGTAGAAACACATTGCTCATCGTAGCCTAGATCATTGGGGTTTTGGCATAAACTTGATGCATCTACCGTGAGTTTTCTTTAAATAAATTGAAAATTTAACAATATATTACATTATTACATTCTAGGTTTCATTCTCTACAAAACTGTTTTTTCAAGACTATTGATACTAATGTTGTCATTTTAGAATAGCTAGAACTATTCTAGGTTATATCGTTTAAATTGAGAATTTAACAATATATTCTAGTATTACCTAACAATATTACGATCACAAACTCCTTTAAAAAAGACAATATATAGTACGCGCAAATCAAGTATTAGTTATTCTTATTTTATGGGATCACATGGTGATGTTTCCGTGTTATTATTGGGCATGCCTTTTGTCGGACCCTGGGCTTTGAATACCCGAAGCCCTCATGTGTGTACCGTACTAGTCGTATTGATATTCACATCCATACATTCATTCATACATAATAAAACAACTGGTGGTACTTAACTTAAGCAGTTAAAAGTTATTACATCACAGGCCGATCGGCCAAATAAAAACAAGTATTAACAGAGTAACCAAAAGTAGCTGCGGAAGTAGAAGTCATAAAAGTAGATAATTTCCAGCGGCATGTCCATCCAAACCTAAAGGCAATCGGCAAGAGACAAGTCCTAACAAGGCCTGTCACCGAACCCATCGGTTCCAGGTGCGAAGAAAATATCGTCTGACGTAGGCTCGTCCTCATACTCTAAACAACAATTTAAGAAAGATTCAGTACATTGCGTACTCAGCAAGACTTGTAGTGTATCACAAAATTTATATAAATGCAAGGCTAACTAGAGATGATGCTCTATTCTACAAGTTATTTTCAGCGTAAATCAAGTTTCATTTGCAATATCATTATGTAGTATTTTTGCAACGGGAGTTTAAAGAGCAGGTAAATAGATAAAGGACAACAAGAGAGCAGGTAAATAGATAAAGGACAACAAGTAAGTAATTGAATAAATAAGAACTCGCAACCCTCCTCTCGGCTGCGAGTAACATCTCATTTTTAGCCATATACATGGCACTCAACTCGAATATAAACCAACAAAATATTTTCCATGTTTTCCAACGAAATTGTTTTTATGACAATCAAGACTATACCCGACAATACTACACTTAGAATGCTCATCACCGCAAGTACAGCTATTTAAATAGATTTACACTCTGCAGAGGTGTACAACTTTACCCACAACACATGAATTCTCTAGTTTGTTGGGCATCCATCGGTACCACCGCTCACTAATATTTATCCATAATAGGAATTACAGATAAATAATTAAATAAGGATTATTAGATCCTCACCACCTGGGGAACCTACTCCTAACCCCTCGCCGCCGGTCGTCGCCAGCTCGCCAGAAAAGAACACAATAGTGGTTGGAGTTGAGGTGGTCATGCGATGAGACTAAAAAGTTCGTGCGCACTAAATAGATTTTGCCATAGATCTCATAATAATAAGGTAGCTCATGAACCTGCAAACTTTGACCAAATGGACAGGAGCGGGCGATATATCGTGGTCGCGCATGTGCAAGACATC
Organism: Ampelocalamus luodianensis; assembly: GCA_036346255.1. Classification (NCBI taxonomy): domain Eukaryota; kingdom Viridiplantae; phylum Streptophyta; class Magnoliopsida; order Poales; family Poaceae; genus Ampelocalamus; species Ampelocalamus luodianensis. Next base: position 31,336,146 of record CM070639.1, on the reverse strand, counting down.
ATCACGTAGTTTATGTAAGAGCTTGTTTGGAAGATTAAATTCCCGATCAATCCCCGTAGAAATCCCGGCTATCTACGGGGATTGACCGGGAATTTAGCTTCCCACACAAGGCCTAAGAGTCTGGCTGCTGAGGATCAGATTCAATATCAATAATATCTTCGGAACCTAACGAAACAATGCGATAAAAACAAATAAGAACGAAGAACACCAAACAAGACGCAAAAGCAAGAGTCATCTAAATCCCATAAAATTTATATAGCAGCAAGGTTATGATTTTAAATGAATTTAGGAACAAGAATTATTCAATTTGGACTAAGCATGCAAAAGTTATAGCTAAAATAAATTCTCTCAGCCTAGAAATTCAATTCAATTAATTATTGGTACTATTCATGGCATAAATCTCTACAATGATCTGGATCCTGAATTTTTTATGGTGGGTAGATAATGACATCCTAAGAACAGAAAAGTTGAGTTTGCCCAATTTGGAGTTAAAATGAATTACTTATGATTTTTCTAAGTTGTAAAACTAGTACATATCATTTTTCAGAAATAAAACCATGATCAAAACCTATTTCACATTAAAGTATACTAAGAGAGAAATTTTAAAATCTTGAGTTTGCTCAGTTTTGAGTTATACAAAAAAAAGTTATGCATTTTACAAGTTTCAATTTAATTTCTTGAATATTCAATAATGGTTGAAACAAGTTATTATTGTTTACAAAATTTTCTGGCACAAAATAATGTCTAAATGCATTTTTAGATTAAACTTTAGTGAAACATGAATTTAACACAGTTGGAAACAACTAAAAAGGATTTAAAATGAATTAGTTATGACGTTTTAAAGTTTTAATACAATTTCTAGTTGACAAATAACGACTTATCGAAATAAACACAACCTTATCAAAAATAAAATGACGTGGACGAAAGTGGGCCGTAAATCGGAAATCCAACGGCCCACGCGCGTTGGAGAAATAGCTCCGGCGCGGTCCAAAAGGATCCCACCGTTGGATCTAGATCCAACGGTCCACGCCGATTGGGTCGTTCGGGTGACCCGAACGTTTCGATCAACCACGACCGTAGATCTTGAGATGGAGGGCTCAGGGCGATTTGGAACTCGGGTGGTCCGAACGTTCCCACGATCTGAGCTGCAGATCTATACATGGAGGGCCCATATCAAGGTGCGGTTCGGGCGACCCGAACTTCACATCAATCTCGGCCGTTGATCGCGAGATGGACGGCTCCTAGCGACTTGGAACGTTCGGGGGCCCGAAACTTCCCGAAGATCTGGGCCGTTGATCTCAAGATCGACGGTCCACGATTTGCGCCCATAACACATGTGTATTTTAAGTCCACGGAGAGGTCTAAATGTGCGGGCCCACATGTAAGCGACACACCGGGCTATTTAGGACAGCTATTAAATACTAAATCCAATGATTAACATTAATGGTGTCCTAAAGACTTCACACAGAGGGGGTTTAAGTGGGCGAGGGCCCATATGGCAGTGGCACAATAGGCCGATTCAGACAACCATTAATTGCTAACAATGATTAGCAATTAATTAAACCCAAACCTTGTCCTAATGACTCTGTTACTACGGTTTAGGCCTACGGGCCCACATGTCAGTGACTCATGAAGTCATTTTAATACAGCCACTTAATACTAAACACTAATTATCAATGATTAACATTAATTGTGTCCTAAAGGCGCCGAATATTGCCAGCGGGGGATTTTTAAGTGGCTGGGCCCACTGGCAGTGACACAAAAGATTCTTTCAGACATCAATTAAATGCTAACTAATCATTAACAGTGATTAACATTCATTAGCGCATTTAATAACCGAATCCTTGCCCTAAACGACAACGACACAAAGGGCTTTTGTCCGGCAAAAACCCGAGGCAAAGAACGGCTTGTCGCCGACGGCTCCGGCCACAGCGGCACAACGTGAAGGCCAAAATGGATTCGCAATAACGTTGCGCACCCGATGGTGAGGACCTCGACGGCGGCGGCTGCCCATAACGCCGGCGAGCCGGAAAAGAGCAACGATGACCAAAACGGCCGAAAGCGAAAATGGCTAAAAAGCTATGCATTGTCCAAAGAAGCGGGTGCCACATCATCTAAGGACTAATAAGAAGCTATCTTAGCCAAGAAGAGCTTCAAAGATGGTCGAGAAGCTCTGACAGCGTAGGAGTCCACAGGAGTCGGGGTAGAAGATATGAAAATGACAACCTGAGCAAAATGAACACCACTGGGTGGTCAAAATAGCTTTATTATAGCTCATAGAATCTCCATGAGCAAGTAATTGCCAAATGAACCACTTACCGGAGCTGAGGAAGAAAGGGGGTGAATTTCGGCCGAAAGGATCCAAACTCAAAATTGGTCAATTCCTGTGAATGAAACCCAAAATTGAGTTAGGGGAAATGATTAGGGTATTAAGGGGCTCAAAAGGGTACAAAAAGATTTGAAGAAGAACCACTGGAACTCCAAGATTCACAATGGAGCTTCATGGCCGAAAATGGTGGTTTTGATGTTTTTGGTGTTTTGAGCTCCACAAGCAAAGGGAAGCTGAGGGGTGCTGCAAATGAGCTCAAAGAGGGGTTTAGCGTACTTCATATAGATGGAGAGCTAAGGTTTGGCAAAAAATGAAAGCCTCAGGTGAGCTCCAAGGTGAGCTTGGTTCACGATACAACCGTGGACCAAAAAGAGAATGATGGGAGCAGCACGACCACAGCCGAAAGTAGCGGCGCGCAATAAATGCCCCGATCGGAGAGACATTGACGAGGGAGCTCTAACAGACCCGGCCATGCCTGCGCCCTGTTCACGAACGGCGCGAGGAAGAAGAAGACCCGAAAAGTCTAGGGCGATCGTGGGCGGTTGGATTTTAATCCAACGGTTGAGATTGCCCAAAGCTTCTGGGGTTTAAAACAAAAGAGGAGATCATGAGCGTTGGATTTCAATACAATGGCTCAGAAACGATGTGGCTTGGTTCGACCGAGTCGAATAACTCAGGCTCGGGCTTGACTCGAGCCCAAGTCTGACTCATACCAGAGTTTGAATTTTGGGGTTTTAAAACTGAGCTAGAATTTGGAGATTTATTTGAGGTAGAAAAACAACTCCAAAAATTCTGAAATTTTTACAAAAGCTTGCTAACTTAGATACTAACATTGTGTAAAATTTTCAGAGGTTTTTATGTAGTGTGTTTTTCTCCAAAAATTCTGCAAGTTTCTGGAATAGGGTTTGACTACCCTCCAAAAACATTCAAACAATTTCTAAAAAATTGTGAAATTTTTTAGAGAGGTCTCACATCAACCCTAGAACTTAGGAAAAATATTTCCAGGAGATGAATGTTTTTGACTTGTGATATTGTATTTCCATATTACTTGTATAAGAATTGTTTAGAACATACAGGAAATACATGATGTAAGAAAATTTTTAATTTCTACTCATTTTCTTACATTTGAAACACAAGTCCAAAACTTGGGATGTTACAGCCATGACAGGAACATCAGTCCCAACAAGAACGAGGTTGAGATCAAGATTATCAGAACATTGAGCAAAAACAGGACCGAGGTTATCAGAATATTGAGCAAGGCGAGTCAACACTTTGATCATGTTGACCTACTTTTGAAATGCATTTATATTATTTTAAATTATGAAACTACATTGCTATGATTTATACAACTATGTTGATCTAGCACATAGATAATACCTTAGTGATAATTAAGTATAACTTCACATCCTTGAACGTGGACACTATCATTTGTCACCCTAGAACTAAGGGTATACATACTAGTAATTAAGTCTGTATCTAAGTGTCATGCTTAGCCTTGCTTAGATACATTGACATGTAGGCAATGATTTGCCCCGACATCATTTAAAACTTGAAACTGGATTTGGGCAGTCGAGTTGGAGCCTGGCTGGTATGTTGACTAGAAAAGTATTTCAAAACAAAAGAAAACAAAAAATAGATTTCGACTTGGGCGGATGAAAAGCGTGACGGGTGCTGGGAAAAGCACGACAGAGTGGGTCTGGGAAGTACCACCCAAGTCAATAAAGGACCGAGTTCTTGTAATGGTATTCTCATGTAAAAACAGTGCAACCACAAGTCTATAATGAGTACGATGTAACACCCCAACTCTCACTGAGCCTGGAATGCTACTGGAACTAAACTATCTAGCACAGCCTATAAATTTTCGGCAGAGCCTCCTTTGTTTAATTAGCTATATCAAGAGTTCAACATTAAATCATGACATATAACAGATTTTCATAATCAAACTTACTCAATCATGCAGGAGAACCAATGAATGAACCAAAACTGGCAATCTCATTATTACAAATAATCTGAAACTCAAACCAAACCATCTATGGGTGATAATCGAAGAGTCTATTTGTCTCTAAATTGAAGCTAAGTGGCAAACACCTTAAGGGTGTGAGGTAGTGAGTGCATCAACTTCTACTCCCTCCCATGCATGTCGTTCCTGCCACTGGTACCTAAAACACATTAAAGCAAGAATGAGCCCAAAGACTCAGCAAGTATCAATAAGGCTAAGCAAGTTATCATTCATAGCTTCAATAATCCAAGATAAACAGTGCACCAAAGTATAGCCTTCATGCTCATGTGAATACAACCAATGCAATGCACCTTTTCAACTTTACCTCTTTTCGCATTTTTACCGGTAATGCGGGGTATACAACCGTCGCTGTATACCCTTGCCCGTGCCCTCTGGCACAGGGACCAAGAGGCTATACACCACATGTATAGGGACCTTTGCCCATCATCTGAATGATGGGGACCTCTTTGCTCATAGCCCACATTCCACCAATGTGGGGACCTCAAGCCCGTCAATACATGACGGGGACCTCAACGAAATGCATGCTTGGTCACCACGTGACCAAGCTTCAGCATGATCTCAATATGCACATGCCCAACATCTATTCATCATCAATATACCAAGTACAATAACATCGGACATGAATAGAGCATAATCATATTTGGAGCATTCACCAATCTAAATATAAACATCATGCCAGCAACCTTACTTCGCTATCATATATCAAAAACATGCATATATGACCAAGTCTCGAACACGTTTGGAACATGCAATTCCCCATGCCCACATCTTTCATACCCAAGAATTTAATATGTACATAACAACATGTAAGATTTAGCAACGCTCAAGGAAACATTAACCATAGCTTGCATTCATCAAGATAAAAGGAAAACTCATCACACTAACATTCGTGCAAGGCTACAGCAAGCAATCACAACAATCTTATCATACAACCGAAAATACGCTATAACCCGAATACTTGCCTTAACCGTGTGAGAATGGTGGACGCGAAGAGGGCGCTGCCCCTGGGATCACGCTCCCACCTGAACATAAAGATAACCCAAATCTAAGACCAACATACTGGACCAAAATCATAAATAGCAACACAATTGATCTCACTAAACTCCCAAGCGTTAACAAAACCTCCAATTTCTAGCGATCGTTTTGGTGCTCACTGAAAATAGCCAAATTCTAAAATACATAACTTTCTGCTCAGGAGTCCAATTAAGATGCTCTTAGATTTTCTGAAAAGGTAATTGAATTACCTAAATAAACCTAGTTGGGGAGCCCTTTTGATTCTGCCCTTAACTTCCCCTATCAAACCAATCATCAGACAACAGAATTCTCGCGGGTTCTCCGGACAGTACGCTAAAACCACCATAACTTTTGCTACGAAAGTCCAAATCTCGTGTTCTTTATCTCTATGAAAAGGTACAGAAGTTATCCATATTTTTCGTTATACTGAGATCCCCTGATGCCCCTTTTAAATATAAGTTTTAACCAGATTACCACAGACTGCCAGAAACTGACAGAATTACCAGGCAGCGATACTAAAAAATTCATAACTTCCTGACCGTTAATCGGATTTGGGTGATCTTGGTGGCCACTGAAAGCTAAGAACATGATCTACGTTTCTCTAGGAGACCAAAACTCCTAATTCGGCCTCTAAATAAATGAAACTGGCCGCGCAACATTCTGGACAGAATTGAACAGAGAACAGAATTAAACGGATGCAATCGATCTAATAGCAATCGCTTCTAATGACTGTCACACAACCCAAGAAACCCGTCGTTACCCTTGACGACGTGCTGGACGACGACGAACAGGCCTCGAAGAATGTCCTCCTTCTCCTCTCTTCCTTCTCTTCTTCCTTTTCTCCTCCCTTCTCTTCTTTTCCCCTTCTTCTTCCTCCTTGGCCGGCTGCAAAGGGCTTCCTCTTCTCTTTGGCCAGCAGCAATGGAGGTGGAGGGGAGGTGGAGAGGTGCGCAAGGGGGTGGAGGGGAGGTGTGGAGGAGGTGGGAGGAGGTGGTGGCCGAAAGGGGGAGGTGGGGAGTGGAGGGAGGGGAGATGGGGAGGGGCGGCTAGGGTTTGGGGTGGAAGTGGCAGCCCCTCCTGGCCGGCCACCCTTGGTCCCTCTTGGGCCAAGGCCCAAGCCTGTGTTGCCCACTAAACGCGGAAAACTCCTCTCAATTCCCGATTTGGTGATTTTCTAAAAGAACCCTCCTCCCGATTAATTAATCTCTCCGAATAAATAATCTCTCCATTCAAATGCTTTTCACACTATCGGGTATTACATTCTACCCCCTTAACGAGATTCGACCGAATCTAAACACGCTAAGCGAAAGAACAACCACGATTGAGAACGAACAACGGTAACCACGCACCGCTGGGAACAACACCGTTAAAGCTCAAGCACGCAAAACTCCAACTTCCCAAGTGGTCTCTCTTGACCGAGGACCACAACACAAAGACGGATACGACGTCGATCTAACACTCGACCCAACCTTCCGGTACACTCACCGGACAAGACTGAAGGTAAGATCTCACTCGATGGTCAACGGTGCAACCAAGCTTCAAACTCGGATCTCGGTACTCACTCAACACCAGAACATACAAGACGTTACGTACTCCGCGCACGGACTCGAGACAGTCCTGGCGATACGCCATCTAGCGAGAACAACCCAATGTAACTTGGGTTAACCTTCCCAAAGATACCGAACCACACGACATGCACATAGAACACAGAACTCGTGTTCCACCTTCTCAAATAAACTCCTCACTAAAGCAAGGACCACCTCCTTTAACCGGAAACATACGACAAAACTCTCTTTAAGCAAACTTTTTGACCAACAAAACCCATCTGAAAAAAAAATTCATATCGCAACTAAGCGTTACCAGCGCGGTGCTAAAGAGTCAAATCCAAAAATCAGAATTTCATCACGAAAACCCTTCCACCTTCCAAGTGGAAGTTTGCGAATAAACATCACGAAAACCAAAGGAGGAATCATTTTAAATGCCCAAATCAAAAACTTCCTTTATTCTTCCTGAACCGATAAGAACCATACATACCAAAATCGAGTCAAACTCAACTTACGAAAGACATTGGTCAACAGCACAAAACTCAAACGAGAATCGAGGAAACAATTCACTCCTTTGGGGAAGTATCAATTTCTCAGTATCTCTTTTAAGAATAAAATCTCTCTCAACTTTGGAGTTTCAGTTCATCGCAAAGCACACTAACTCATCTCTCTTAACTTGACAATCTCAACGTTACACTCAAGTTGAAATACATCATCTACAATTCCGTATAAAGGCTCTATCGACGCCACCAAAACTTTCTCTCAACAACTCCTCTATCGACATGATTAATTTGACAGATAACTTCCAATGCATCTCAAAATAGATTACACACGCAATCACATCTCCTTAATCTTTTAGAAATAAACAACTTGGAATTCACAGCTCTCACATTCATATACTTTCTCTAAAAGGGCTCTATCAATGATCATCTCACTGTTTGAAACCCACACTTAATCTACCTCCTCTACACATAATCATTGGGTGCCCCAAGTCCTAGCATAAAAATGCAAAGCCCAAATTAAACTCCAAGACTCCTACAACGAACTTCTCATATAAAAGATAGGAAATCCTCGATTAAATCAGTAAAATCCCACAATTCCAACATACTCACTCATTAACATCATCATGAAAATATTTTCTTGACGGTTTACCTTTACAAAGATTATAACTCTCGTAAGGTTACTCATTTAAAGCCAAATCACTCTTGACGTTACTCAACATTTTCCATTATCCCATTAATTGACATGGCGATTCGATTACTTTGTAATCTCACTCTCATTAAACCACATCATCAAGAATAACTTCCATAGCCTCGCAATACTACCAAATTGCGATACTCTAATAAATTGATCCGATTTCCATACTTGCTAATTCTAATGCTCGGTCAAAAAGAACACCAAATCTTGGACTACATCTCGCTATAGGTCCTACTAGTTGCGACAACGAAATGTTAGCTCCAAAGACAAATATTCTTTTTAACTCAAATCCTCTCCAAGGATTATTCTAATAAATTGATTTATTACTCCAGGCCTCTCAGACAACCTGACACCTAAGGGTTCACCAAACCATCTACTAGACCACCACTGTCTAGATGCCAAAACACCACCTACGAGACTTTACAATACAATCGGTTAACCCTTTCTTAGAAGAAGAGGCAAATAGAAATAAATTTCAGCACAAAGGAAAACGTTACCACTTACAGTAGTTACAAGATCAAGAGAAACAATCAGATAAAACTGTTCTCGAAAACCAAAAGATATGATCAAAGTTGAGGGCACACGTCCCACAATCAGAGAATATCAAACCTCAGATGAGAATAAAACACGGCTTTTAGAATTCGGGAGAACCCTTATGGGCAAGAACAAAAGTTTTAGACAATCCTCAATAATCTGCAAGTTATGAAACTTTACTTCAATCTCAAATACTTCTACTTCACTCGACTTTTGTTGGTTACCGCATCACCATGGCAATTCCGACGAAGAGTATTTGAAGATCACAACACCTAATCCACTTAGGAACTAATAACACCTCTCAACACGTCACTTTGCTCTAAACAAATTCAGCTATCACATCAACATGAGGTCTGAAAGATCACAAATGCGAACTAGAAACATATTCAATTAATCAACATCTGGCGAGCGATCCAGTCCCTTTATACAAAACATTCAATATTATCATCATAATCCCTTACTGACAATCACATTAGCAACGTAATAATACACTCTTAGCGAGACTCATCATAGCCTCTTATCCCATCATAAATTTCTCCAAAAGAAACACAAGCCACAAGGTTGAAACAAACCTATTTTAACTAGTTCCTACTATCAAATGATACTTTCGCAAAGCACACTATCAGAGGCCACTTACACATTCATCCACTCAACCATTAGTGTTACAAATAGGGTCCTACTTCTGTTTGTAGTCACATAACCATTTATAAACACAAAGTCAACATTTAATAATCTCATCGCATGTACAACAGGGTTTCACAACGTGCTACCTCGACGTTCGTCTAATCTAATATACATGTTTCAATCTAGCAATTATGTATGATCATCAAGTAACCAGTTTACGAAAATTTCCAAATTTGATGTCCTCTAAAGCATCGTTCAAACACATTCTTAACATAACCATCACTAAGGGGTAGGCTAATCCATAGAGATACATTACTCCATGCTATCCAATAAATCTACCTGATTCCACAATCCTAACGATCAGACCAATTCATCAAAATACCACACCTCTTAATAACTCTATGGATTCCAACTAAATATTGTCATACTCATAGTCACAGCTCATCAAGAACCACTAGAGGACAACCTCCACTTATTCAACTCTCCTTGATAAGGACCTTAGTTAAGATCGATCATGCACACATCATGGACCGAACTTGAAACTCATAACACAACCATTAATCTTCAACGCTCAAAATACCCAAGAGAGATACGTTGAGTCAAAGCCTTCATGAACTAAAGGACTTGCAAAAGGAAACTTTCATTAACCAAAAACATCAAGCGAATAAATCGGTCAAGCTTTCCAATAAGAAAAACAAAACTCCCCTAGAAAAGTCAATCTTGACAATTAGCAAAGTTCACCAATCGCGAGAATAACTCAACGGTTAGGAAAAACAATAATTGATTTACGGGACAATTTAAGCCAATGGAAACACACCGATAATTTCAAAGCAACCCAACAATCGCAACCGGATAAGAGTTGACCAAATTCAAATTCAAGGAAGATAACAACTCTTCTAAAGATTCTCGCTATCGACACCTGTACTAAGATATCTGGGGTAGCACTTCTCTATTCCCACTCCACGAATGGTGGTGTAACCTGGTAAAGCTGTAATACCCCGATGGTGTGACGCGCTAGAAGTCGGAAGGGAGTATTGGTTCGGGAGAGTATTAAACGGAGTTTTGGGAGGGACTATTTGGAAAGAGTGTTATGCTGCAGTTGTAGAGGGGGGAAATCGCAGTTTTGCGACATCTTGGGCTGGGGCCCACGGCCCAAGTGAGGCCCAAGGGGTGGCCGGCCAAGAGCTAAGGGGGGGGCGCCACTCCCCCTTCCCAACCCTAGCCGACCTCCTCCCCTCCCCTCTTTCCTCCCCCACCCCCCATTCGGCCGCCACTTCCCCCACCACCTCCCTACCTCCTCCACCCCCTTGCGCACCTCCCTGCCTCCCCTCCACCCCCTTTGCTGCTGGCCAAAGAGTGGAGGAAGCCCCATTGCAGCCGGCCAAGGAGGAAGAAGAAGGGGAAAAGAAGAGAAGGGAGAAGAAGAGGGAGAAGAGAAGGAAGAGAGGAAAAGGAGGATCTTCTTCGGGGCCTGTTCATCGTCGTCAAGCACGTCGTCAAGGGTAACGATGGGTTTCTCGTGATGTGTGATAGTCATTACAAGCGTTTGCTATTAGATCGATTGCATCGGTTCAATTCTGTTCTCTGTTCAATTCTGTCCAGAATGTTGCGCAGCCAGTTTCATTTATTTAGAAGCCGAATTAGGAGTTTTGGTCTCCTAGAGAAACGTAGATTATGTTCTTATCTTTCAGTGGCCACCTAGATCACCCAAATCCGATTAACGGTCAGGAAGTTATGAATTTTTTAGTATCGCTGCCTGGTAATTCTGTCAGTTTCTGGCAGTCTGTGGTAATTTGGTTAAAACTGCTATTTAAAAGGAGAATCAGGGGATCTCAGAATAACGCAAAATGTGGGTAATTTCTGTACCTTTTCATAGAGATAAAGAACGCGAGATTTGGACTTTCGTAGCAAACGTTATGGTGGTTTTAGCGTACTGTCCAGAGAACCCGACGAGAATTCTGTTGTCTGATGGATTGGGTTGTTAGGGGTAGTCAAGGGCAGAATCAAAAGGGCTCCCCAACTAGGTTTATTTAGGTAATTCAATTAGCTTTTCAGAAAGTCTAAGAGCACCTTAGTTGGACTCCTGAGCAGAAAGTTATGTATTTTAGAATTTGGCTGTTTTCAGTGAGCACCAAAACGATCGCTAGAAATCGGAGGTTTTGTTAACACTTGAGAGTTAGCGAGTTCTGTTGTGTTATTATTTATGCTTTTGGTCCGGCATGTTGGTCTTAGATTGGGGTACCTTTATGTTCAAGTGGGAGCGCAGTTCCAGGGGCAGCACCCTCTTTGCGTCCACCGTTCTCGCACGGTTGAGGCAAGTATTCGGGCTATTGTGTATTTATGCTTGTATGCTGTGACTGTTTATGTTTGGCTTATAATAGCTATGCATGGATGTTATGGTGATGAGATCCAATTTATCTTGGTGAATGCAAGTACTCTGTTTGAGTGAATATTTATGACTGTTTGATAGAGGATGCTAATATTTTGATGCGTAATAACCATGCAAGGTTGATAGTGTGGCAAATATAATTAAAGAGGGTGAATACTAGAGAAATGATTAATTGATATTCATGAGTGATTGTTCAAGTTTGCTAGTATTATGATTAAATGTGCTATTCATGGGGTACTAGAATGCTATGAATATCAATGTTGTGGAATGCTAGAAGTATGAATGAGTGTATTCATGTATGATGTCGTTGTTAATGCTTACATAATAATGAGAATACGTTGAATTCCTGCATATGAAGAATGTTATCATGGTGCATATGCATGTTGAGAGCATACAGGTGCCTTGGTCACGTGGTGACCAAGAACATACAGTTGAGGTCCCCGTCATGGAAATGACGGGCTTGAGGTCCCCACATTCGTGGAATGTGGGCTATGAGCAAAGAGGTCCCCATCATTAAGATGATGGGCAAAGGTCCCTATACATGTGGTGTATAGGCTCTTGGTCCTTGTGCTAGAGGGCACAGGCAAGGGTACACATCGACGGATGTATACCCCGCATTACCGGTAAAATGCGAAAAGAGAAAACGTTCAAAGGAGCATTGCATTGGTTGCATTTCATAAGATAAAAAGGGCTATGTTTAGTGTTTTGTTATTGTGGATCATTGATGCTATGTTTGTGTTCTTGTTTATAGCCTTGTTGATACTTGCTGAGTCTTTGGGCTCACTCTTGCTTTAATGTGTTTTAGGTACCAATGGCAGGAATGACATGCATGGGAGGGAATAGATGACGGATGCACTCACTACCTCACACTCTTAAGGCGTTTACCACTTAGCTTCAATTTTAGAAATAAATAAACTGATGATTATCACTCATAGATCGTTTTGGTTTGAGTAACTGTTTAATTGTAATAATGAGATTGCCAGGTTTTGGTATGTTCAATTGATTATCAGGCTTGATCATGAGAATTTTGTTAAATGCTATGATTTATCGTTGAACTCGATATAGTGATTAAACAAAGGAGACTCATTAAAAATTTGTAGATTGTGCTAGATTAGTTTATTTCCGTAGCATTCCGTGCTCTTTGAGAGTTGGGGTGTTACGATTGGTATCGAGCGGTCAGTAGGTCCGTGGTGACTAGATTATTTTAAAAATTGCTAATGTTAATCAACTTAAAAGTTTGACACTTTGGTGCGCATGAGGATGGGGATGGGCCAATCATTGCATTTACGTTTCCGTTATATCGTTTTGATTATTGCTGATATGAATTGAGTTTGGCTGCTTATTAATTAATTATTATGATTATTATGAGTCGGAATAGTCGATGTTGAGAGGTTAAGGTCGTGGTTGTGACCCTGGGCTTTACCAGGTTACACCACCGTTCGTGGAGTGGGAATAGAGAAGTGCTACCTCGGATATCTTAGTACTGGTGCTGATAGCGAGGATCTTTAGAAGAGTTGTTCTCTTCCTTGAATTTGAATTTGGTCAACTCTTATCCGGTTGCGATTGATGGGTTGCGTTGAAATTATTGGTGTGTTTCCATTGGCTTAATTTGTCCCGTAAATCAATTGCTGTTTTCCCCAACCGTTGAGTTATGCTCGCGATTGGTGAACTTTGCTAATTGTCAAGATTGACTTTTGTAGGGGAGTTTTGTTTTTCTTATTGGAAAGCTTGACCTATTTATTCGCTTGATGTTTTTGGTTAATGAAAGTTTCCTTTTGCAAGTTCTTTAGTACATAAAGGCTTTGACTCAATGTATCTCTCTTGGGTATTTTGAGCGTTGAAGATTAATGGTTGTGTTATGAGTTTCAAGTTGAGTCCGCAATGTGTGCATGATCGATCTTAACTAAGGTCCTTATCAAGGAAAGTTGAATAAGTGGAGGTTGTCCTCTAGTAGTTCTTGATGAGCTGTGACTATGAGTATGACAATATTTAGTTGGAGTCAATAGAGTTATTAAGAGGTGTTGTATTTTGATGAATTGGTCTGATCATTAGGATTGTGGAATCAGGTAAATTTATTGGATAGCATGGAGTAATGTATCTCTATGGATTAGCCTACCCATTAGTGATGGTTATGTTAAGAATGTGTTTGAACGATGCCTTAGAGGATATCAAATTTGGAAATTTTCGTAAACTGGTTACTTGATGATCATACATAATTGCTAGATTGAAACATGTATATTAGATTAGACGAACGTTGAGGTAGCATGTTGTGAAACCCTGTTGTCTAGGCGATGAGATTATTAAATGTTGACTTTGTGTTTATAGATGGTTATGTGACTACAAACAGAAGTAGGACCCTATTTGTATACATGATACATACAATTGACAATTATTAATGACAGTTGGAGCGGGTGTGAGTAACACCTGTGGTTGAGTGGATGAATGAGTAAGTGGCCTCTGATAGTGTGCTTTGCGAAATTATCATTTGATAGTATGAACTAGTTAAAATAGATTTGTTTCAACCTTGTGGCTTGTGTTTCTTTTGGAGAAATTTATGATGAGATAAGAGGCTATGATGAGTCTCGCTAAGAGTGTATTGTTACATTACTAGTGTGATTGTCAATAAGGGATTATGATGATAATATTGAATGTTTTGTATAAAGGGACTGGATCGCTCGCCAGATGTTGATTAATTGAATATGTTTCTAGTTCGCATTTGTGATCTTTCAGACCTCATGTTGATGTGATAGCTGAATTTGTTTAGAGCAAAGTGACGTATTGAGAGGTTTATTAGTTCCTAAGTGGATTAGGTGTTGTGATCTTCAAATACTCTTTGTCGGAATTGCCATGGTGATGTTGTAACCAACAAAAGTCGAGTGAAGTAGAAGTATTTGAGATTGAAGTAAAGTTTCATAACTTGCAGATTATTGAAGTTTGTCTAAAACTTTTGTTCTTGCCCATAAGAGTTTTCTCGAATTCTAAAAGCAGTGTTTTATTCTCGGCTGAGGTTTGTTATTCTCTGCTTGTGGGACGTGCGCCCTCAACTTTGATCATATCTTTTGGTGTTCGAGAACAGTTTTATCTGATTGTTTCTCTTGATCTTGTAACTACTGTAAGTGGTAACGTTTTCCTTTGTGCTGAAATTATTTCTATTTGCCTCTTCTTCTAAGAAAGGGTTAACCGAAAGCTGGAGTAGCTCAGTTGGTATAACCGAACTGTATTGTAAAGTCTCGTAGGTGGTGTTTTGGCATCTAGATAGTAGTGGTCTAGTAGATGGTTTGGTGAACCCTTAGGTGTCAGGTTGTCTGAGAGGTCTGGAGTAATAAATCGATTTATTAGAATAATCCTTGGAGAGGATTTGAGTTAAAAGGAATATTTGCCTTTGGAGCTAACAGATTTCGTTGTCGCATCTAGTAGGACCTATAGCGAGATGTAGTCCAAGATGTGGTGTTCTTTTTGACCGAGCATTAGAATTAGCAAGTATGGAAATCTGGATCAATTTATTAGAGTATCGCAATTTGGTAGTATTGCGAGGCTATGAAAGTTATTCTTGATGATGTGGTTTAATGAGAGTGGGATTACAAAGTAATCGAATCGCCATGTCAATTAAGGGGATAATGGAAAATGTTGAGTAACGTCAAGAGTGATTTGGCTTTAAATGAGTAACCTTCTGAGAGTTATAATATTTGTAAAGGTAAACTGGTCAGGAAAATATTTTCATGATGATGTTAATGAGTGAGTATGTTGGAATTGTGGGATTTTACGGATTTAATCTGAGGATTTCCCTATCTTTTATATGAGAAGTTCGTTGTAGGAGTCTTGGAGTTTAATTTGGGCTTTGCAATTTTATGCTAGGACTTGGGGCACCCAATGATTATGTGTAGAGGAAGTAGATTAAGTGTGGGTTTCGAACAGTGAGATGATCATTAATAGAGCCCTTTTAGAGAAAGTATATGAATGTGAGAGCTGTGAATTCTAAGTTGTTTATTTCTAAAAGATTAAGGTGATGTGATTGCGTGTGTGATCTATTTTGAGATGCATTGGAAGTCATCTCTCAAATTAATCATGTCGATAGAGGAGTTGTTGAGAGAAAGTTTTGGTGGCGTCGATAGAGCCTTTATACGGAGTTGTGGATGATGTATTTCAACTTGAGTGTAACGTTGAGATTGTCAAGTTAAGAGAGACGAGTTAGTGTGTTTTGCGATGAACTGAAACTCCAATGTTGAGAGAGAATTTATTCCTAAAAGAGATATTGAGAAATTGATACTTCCTCAAAGGAGTGAATTGTTTCCTCGATTCTCGTTTGAGTTTTGTGCTGTTGATCAATGTCTTTCGTAAGTTGAGTTTGACTCGATTTTGGTATGTATGGTTCTTATCGGTTCAGGAAGAATAAAGGAAGATTTTGATTTGGGCATTTAAAATGATTCCTCCTTTGGTTTTCATGATGTTTATTCGCAATCTGCCACTTGGAAGGTGGAAGGGTTTTCGTGATGAAATTCTGATTTTTGGATTTGACTCTTTAGCACCGCGCCGGTAACGCTTAGTTGCGATATGAATCCTTCTTTTTCAGATGGGTTTTGTTGGTCAAAAAGCTTGCTTAAAGAGAGTTTTGTCGTATGTTTCTGGTTAAAGGAGGTGGTCCTTGCTTCAGTGAGGAGTTTATTTGAGAAGGTGGAACACGAGTTCTGTGTTCTATGTGCATGTCGTGTGGTTCGGTATCTTTGGGAAGGTTAACCCAAGATGCATTGGGTTGTTCTCGCTAGTTGGCGTATCGCTAGGACTGTCTCGAGTCCGTGCGCGGAGTACGTAACGTCTTGTATGTTCTGGTGTTGAGTGAGTACCTGGGAGATCCAGAGTTTGAAGCTTCGGTTGCGTCGTTGACCATCGAGTGAGATCTTACCTTCGAGTCTTGTCCGGTGCGTGTACCTGGAATGTTGGGTCGAGTGATAGATCACACGTCGTATCACGTCCTTGTGTTGTGGTCCTCAGTCCAAGAGAGAGGCCACTTGGGAACTGGAGTCTCGCATGCGCGAGCTTTATCCAGACTTGTTCACCTCAGGTGCGTACTTTTGTTGCCAAGTTTCCCACTCCGACTTTAACTCTTGAAGTTTGGCGTTTAGATTCGGGGTCGAATCCTGTTAAGGGGGGTAGAATGTAATACCCCGATGGTGTGACGCGCTAGAAGTCGGAAGGGAGTATTGGTTCGAGAGAGTATTAAACGGAGTTTTGGGAGGGACTATTTGGAAAGAGTGTTATGCTGCAGTTGTAGAGGGGGAAATCGTAGTTTTGCGGCATCCTGGGCTGGGGCCCATGGCCCAAGTGAGGCCCAAGGGGTGGCCGGCCAAAAGCTAGGCGGGGCGCCACTCCCCCTTCCCAACCCTAGCCGACCCCCTCTCCTCTTTCCTCCCCCACCCCCCATTCGGCCGCCACTTCCCCCACCACCTCCCTACCTCCCCTCCACCCCCCTTGTGCACCTCCCTGCCTCCCCTCCACCCCCTTTGCTGCTGGCCAAAGAGTGGAGGAAGCCCCATTGCAGCCGGCCAAGGAGGAAGAAGAAGGGGAAAAGAAGAGAAGGGAGAAGAAGAGGGAGAAGAGAAGGAAGAGAGGAAAAGGAGGATCTTCTTTGGGGCCTGTTCATCGTCGTCCAGCACGTCGTCAAGGGTAACAATGGGTTTCTCGTGATGTGTGATAGTCATTAGAAGCGTTTGCTATTAGATCGATTGCATCGGTTCAATTCTGTTCTCTGTTCAATTCTGTCCAGAATGTTGCGCGGCCAGTTTCATTTATTTAAAAACCGAATTAGGAGTTTTGGTCTGCTAGAGAAACGTAGATTATGTTCTTAGCTTTCAGTGGCCACTGAGATCACCCAAATCCGATTAACGGTCAGGAAGTTATGAATTTTTTAGTATCGCTGCCTGGTAATTCTGTCAGTTTCTGGCAGTCTGTGGTAATTTGGTTAAAACTGCTATTTAAAAGGAGAATTAGGGGATCTCAGAATAACAAAAAATGTGGGTAATTTCTGTACCTTTTCATAGATATAAAGAACGCGAGATTTGGACTTTCGTAGCAAAAGTTATGGTGGTTTTAGCGTACTGTCCAGAGAACCCGACGAGAATTCTGTTGTCTGATGGATTGGGTTGTTAGGGGTAGTCAAGGGCAGAATCAAAAGGGCTCCCCAACTAGGTTTATTTAGGTAATTCAATTACCTTTTCAGAAAGTCTAAGAGCACCTTAGTTGGACTCCTGAGCATAAAGTTATGTATTTTAGAATTTGGCTGTTTTCAGTGAGCACCAAAACGATCACTAGAAATCGGAGGTTTTGTTAACACTTGAGAGTTAGCGAGTTCTGTTGTGTTATTATTTATGCTTTTGGTCCAGCATGTTGGTCTTAGATTGGGGTACCTTTATGTTCAGGTGGGAGCGCGGTTCCAGGGGCAGCACCCTCTTCGCGTCCACCGTTCTCGCACGGTTAAGGCAAGTATTCGGGCTATTGTGTATTTATGCTTGTATGCTGTGACTGTTTGTGTTTGGCTTATAATAGCTATGCATGGATGTTATGGTGATGAGATCCAATTTATCTTGGTGAATGCAAGTACTTTGTTTGAGTGAATATTTATGACTGTTTGATAGAGGATGCTAATATTTTGATGCGTAATAACCATGCAAGGTTGATAGTGTGGCAAATATAATTAAAGAGGGTGAATACTAGAGAAATGATTAATTGATATTCATGAGTGATTGTTCAAGTTTGCTAGTATTATGATTAAATGTGCTATTCATGGGGTACTAGAATGCTATGAATATCAATGTTGTGGAATGCTAGAAGTATGAATGAGTGTATTCATGTATGATGTCGTTGTTAATGCTTACATAATAATGAGAATACGTTGAATTCCTGCATATGAAGAATGTTATCATGGTGCATATGCATGTTGAGAGCATACAGGTGCCTTGGTCACGTGGTGACCAAGCACATACAGTTGAGGTCCCCGTCATGGAAATGACGGGCTTGAGGTCTCCACATTCGTGGAATGTGGGCTATGAGCAAAGAGGTCCCCATCATTAAAATGATGGGCAAAGGTCCCTATACATGTGGTGTATAGCTCTTGGTCCCTGTGCCAGAGGGCACAGGCAAGGGTACACATCGACGGATGTATACCCCGCATTACCGGTAAAATGCGAAAAGAGAAAACGTTCAAAGGAGCATTGCATTGGTTTTATTTCATAAGTTAAAAAGGGCTATGTTTAGTGTTTTGTTATTGTGGATCATTTATGCTATGTTTGTGTTCTTGTTTATTGCCTTGTTGATACTTGCTGAGTCTTTGGGCTCACTCTTGCTTTTATGTGTTTTAGGTACCAATGGCAGGAATGACATGCATGGGAGGGAATAGATGACGGATGCACTCACTACCTCACACTCTTAAGGCGTTTACCACTTAGCTTCAATTTTAGAAATAAATAAACTGATGATTATCACTCATAGATCGTTTTGGTTTGAGTAACTGTTTAATTGTAATAATGAGATTGCCAGGTTTTGGTATGTTCAATTGATTATCAGGCTTGATCATGAGAATTTTGTTAAATGCTATGATTTATCGTTGAACTCTCGATATAGCTGATTAAACAAAGGAGACTCTGTCGAAAAATTTGTAGATTGTGCTAGATTAGTTTATTTCCAGTAGCATTCCAGGCTCTTTGAGAGTTGGGGTGTTACAAAAGCCCAGGGTCACAACCACGACCTTAACCTCTCAACAACGACTAATCCCACTCATAATAATCATAATAATTAATTAATAAGCAGCCAAACTCAATTCATATCAGCAATAATCAAAACGATATAACGGAAACGTAAATGCAATGATTGGCACATCCCCATCCTAGTGTGCACCAGTGTGTCAAACTTTTAAGTTGATTAACATTAGCAATTTTTTTTATAATCTAGTCACCACGGATCTACAGCCCGCTCTGATACCAACTGTAACACCCCAACTCTCACTGAGCCTGGAATGCTACTGGAACTAAACTATCTAGCACAGGCTACAAATTTTCGGCAGAGCCTCCTTTGTTTAATTAGCTATATCAAGAGTTCAACATTAAATCATGAAATATAACAGATTTTCATAATCAAACTTACTCAATCATGCAGGATAACCAATGAATGAACCAAAACTGGCAATCTCATTATTACAAATAATCTGAAACTCAAACCAAACCATCTATGGGTGATAATCGAACAGTCTATTTGTCTCTAAATTGAAGCTAAGTGGCAAATACCTTAAGGGTGTGAGGTAGTGAGTGCATCAACTTCTACTCCCTCCCATGCATGTCGTTCCTGCCACTGGTACCTAAAACACATTCAAGCAAGAATGAGCCCAAAGACTCAGCAAGTATCAACAAGGCTAAGCAAGTTATCATTCATAGCTGCAATAATCCAAGATAAACAATGCACCAAAGTATAGCCTTCATGCTCATGTGAATGCAACCAATGCAATGCACCTTTTCAACTTTACCTCTTTTCGCATTTTTACCGGTAATGCGGGGTATACAACCGTCGCTGTATACCCTTGCCTGTGCCCTCTGCACAGGGACCAAGAGCCTATACACCACATGTATAGGGACCTTTGCCCATCATCTGAATGATGGGGACCTCTTTGCTCATAGCCCACATTCCACCAATGTGGGGACCTCAAGCCCGTCAATACATGACGGGGACATCAACGAAATGCATGCTTGGTCACCACGTGACCAAGCTTCAGCATGATCTCAATATGCACATGCACAACATCTATTCATCATCAATATACCAAGTACAATAACATCGGACATGAATAGAGCATAATCATATTTGGAGCATTCACCAATCTCAATATAAACATCATGTCAGCAACCTTACTTCGCTATCATATATCAAAAACATGCATATATGACCAAGTCTCGAACACGTTTGGAACATGCAATTGCCCCATGCCCACATCTTTCATACCCAAGAATTTAACATGTACATAACAACATGTAAGATTTAGCAACGCTCAAGGAAACATTAACCATAGCTTGCATTCATCAAGATAAAAGGAAAACTCATCACACTAACATTCGTGCAAGGCTACAGCAAGCAATCACAACAATCTTATCATACAACCGAAAATACGCTATAACCCGAATACTTGCCTTAACCGTGCGAGAACGGTGGACGCGAAGAGGGCGCTGCCCCTGGGATCACGCTCCCACTTGAACATAAAGATAACCCCAATCTAAGACCAACATACTGGACCAAAATCATAAATAGCAACACAATTGATCTCACTAAACTCCCAAGCGTTAACAAAACCTCCAATTTCTAGCGATCGTTTTGGTGCTCACTGAAAACAGGCAAATTCTAAAATACATAACTTTCTGCTCAGGAGTCCAATTAAGATGCTCTTAGACTTTCTGAAAAGGTAATTGAATTACCTAAATAAACCTTGTTGGGGAGCCCTTTTGATTCTGCCCTTAACTTCCCCTATCAAACCAATCATCAGACAACAGAATTCTCGTCGGGTTCTCCGGACAGTACGCTAAAACCACCATAACTTTTGCTACGAAAGTCCAAATCTCGTGTTCTTTATCTCTATGAAACGGTACAGAAGTTATCCACATTTTTCGTTATACTGAGATCCCCTGATTCCCCTTTTAAATATAAGTTTTAACCAGATTACCACAGACTGCCAGAAACTGACAGAATTACCAGGCAGCGATACTAAAAAATTCATAACTTCCTGACCGTTAATCGGATTTGGGTGATATTGGTGGCCACTGAAATCTAAGAACATGATCTACGTTTCTCTAGGAGACCAAAACTCCTAATTCGGCCTCTAAATAATGAAACTGGCCGCGCAACATTCTGGACAGAATTGAACAGAGAACAGAATTAAACGGATGCAATCGATCTAATAGCAATCGCTTCTAATGACTATCACACAACCCAAGAAACCCGTCGTTACCCTTGACGACGTGCTGGACGACGACGAACAGGCCTCGAAGAATGTCCTCCTTCTCCTCTCTTCCTTCTCTTCTTCCTTTTCTCCTCCCTTCTCTTCTTTTCCCTTCTTCTTCCTCCTTGGCCGGTGCAAAGGGCTTCCTCTTCTCTTTGGCCAGCAGCAATGGAGGTGGAGGAGGTGGAGAGGTGCGCAAGGGGTGGAGGGGAGGTGTGGAGGAGGTGGGAGGAGGTGGTGGCCGAAAGGGGAGGTAGGGAGTGGAGGGAGGGAGATGGGAGGCGGCTAGAGTTTGGGGTGGAAGTGGCAGCCCCCTCCTGGCCGGCCACCCTTGGTCCCTCTTGGGCCAAGGCCCAAGCCCAGGTTGCCCACTAAACGCGGAAAACCCCCCTCTCAATTCCTGATTTGGTGATTTTCTAAAAGAATCCTCCTCCCGATTAATTAATCTCTCCCGAATAAATAATCTCTCCAGATTCAAATGCTTTTCACACTATCGGGGTATTACATACGACCTGACTAACTAATTTATTCACCTCCTCGCAACTTCACCATTGGTGGGTGTGTGGCGTGGGTATGGGTAGGAGCCATAGGAAAACTACACAGTGCAAATGGGAGATCTCCCGGGGGCGTGGCCATGGAGGTGATACCTAGCGGGTGGGGTTGCGTTGAGGTGAGGCATTGTAAAGGCCTGGTGATAATCATCTTAGTCGTACACCTATGGAAGTGTATCAAGACGGACATTATAAGTTAATTGTCTCTTGTGGGTAAAGTGTGTAAACTCTGCAAAGTTTAAAAACTATCTAGATAGCCGTGCCCACGGTCATGGGTGGTGCCAAGAACTTACTTGAATTAGCTTTTATTTTCATAAAAATAATTTGTGGGTGGAATGAAAAGATGGACTGTGGCCTAGAGATTTGAGATGGCCTAGTTGAGAACCAGTGAGAACTACGAGATATGACCCGAGAAAGAACATGAGTATTGGGTGGATAGAGCCACTCAATTGTATAGGAGGTTAGAGCCTCTACTAGTATTTTATAACAAAACTCAAGTTTGTTAAAACATGTGTTAGTTAAAAATGCTACGTCTCAGGATTTGCTACTACATAATCTATTTTAATAAGCGGCTTCATGTAAACAAAAAAACCACAAGCCATTTCTTTGATCAGCCTTGCGTATTATATAACTGCATTCTGTGTGTTAGCTCGCCAGTATGAAGAATCTAGACTGCCATTATATGTTAATGGAGATTTTGGTGATTAATGACAAATCTACTTGTGAGACTAAAACTCTTACTGTTATATCATGATTAGTCTCAGCTTGGATATAAAATAAAAAAAATCCAAACAGGTATGTTCATATTGATAAATCTATTTGTGAGACTAACTCTTCTATATTGCTATATCTCATGATTAGTCTCAGTTGGATTTAAAGATCAAAGAGGTATGCATTCTTAATGACAAATCCTCATATAAGACTAATACTAATATTTATTATATCATGTTTAGTCTCAGCTTGCATACAAATGAAAAATCCAAACAGGTATGTTCATATTGATAAATCTATTTGTGAGACTAACTCTTCTATATTGCTATATCTCATGATTAGTCTCAGTTGGATTTAAAGATCAAAGAGGTATGCATTCAACTTCTCATTCTTATATATTATTGTTGCATTCCTTGGATCCAAAATATAGGATGAACTTCACCATAAGTCTAACTTGAATATGTGCATGTGTTCTTATTATACATTCGTGTATGCACACATTTAGGGAGAGTTCACTCTATATTTTGTGGTTTCATTAGTATTGATCCATATTCCTTTGTCCACATATTTGGGATCTCTACTTTGAAACAAATCCTTGAATATATATACAACTTGTGTAGTTCGTATATATTCATATGAGTATATATAACTTGTGTAGTTCATATATACCCATATTCTTGAACATATACAACTTGTGTAGTTCGTATATATTCATATGAGCATATGAGACTTGTGTAAGTTCATATATGCCCATATATCCTTGAGTATATATAACTTGTGTGGTTTATATATACTCATACCAATTACATTCAATTATCTATAATTGTGTTGGTTGTCATCAATTACCAAAGAGGGAAAGATTGTGGTATCTTGTCCCACTATTATGAGTTAATGGTATGTTGTGGTAATTAATGATAATCACCTTGTAGAACTAACTTGTTCCATGAGTTGGATGAATAGGTTATGGTCTAGGTGGTTGAAAAGTTTAAATGACATCATGAGTTGATTGTCATCAAGTCAAGATTCTTGAAGAAGAAGAATCATCATGCGTTGATGATGTTCAAGAAGAGGAAAATCATCATGGGTTGATGATGTTAAAGAAGAGCTTGAAGTAAAGGATGCATCATGAGTTGATGCGTGTCAAGTTCAAAAAGATGAGATGATCATGAGTTGATCATCAAGTCGAGAGAAGACCCATCATGAGTTGATGGAAGTCAAGTGAAGAGTGCATTATGGGTTGATGCATGTCAAGATCTCAAGAAGATAATCATGTGTTGATCATCAAGTCAAAGAGAAGGTCCATCATGTGTTGATGGAGGAGAGCAAGTGGAAGAATGCATCATGTGTTGATGCATATCAAGACTCGAGATGAAGGATGTCATCATGGGTTGATGAGCATCAAGTCAAGATCTCGAAGCAAATGAAATTATCATGTATTGATGATTGTCAAGTCAAGGACCCGGACTTGAAGCAAGGATATGCGTCATCAAGCTTCAAGTGGTGTGCAAGGCAAATGTATGACTAGCTAGGGCTAAGGATGTGTTCCTAGTCTTTTACCAGTCTTGGTGTTTGGTTGTAGACCGAATTGCTAGTATAGGTTGCCGTACTATTAAGAGGGGTCTTGACTAGTAGCTTGAGTTAGTCATGTGTTGATAGCTCGTTGTGCTTGCTCTAGCTCTCTTTAGCATGTTACCAATATTTGCGAATGTGTTTTGCAAATAGTTGAGGCTCCTGGTTAATCCTTGTAGCATGTGATTTTAGTTTGCGAATGTGTTTTGCAAACGGTTTAAGTCCATGTATCTTATTCCTTGTGGTGTGATTCTAAAAGTGTGCAAATGTGTTTTACAACTTGTTGAGAATCTCACTTTAACCCTAGTTTGCATCGCTTGTCAATTGTGCAAATGTGTTTTTGCAAATTGAATTGAAGCGGAGTGCAATTTGTGGCTTTGATTCTAAAAGTGTGCAAATGTGTTTTGCATGTTGTTGAGAATCTTGCCTTCATGCTTTGAGTACATCTTGAATCAATTTGCAAATGTGTTTTGCAATTTGAGTTGTTGTTTCTGATAATTCTGGTGTTGTCAGAATTATCGGTAGTACCAACGTGTACTACGTGGTATGACCGCGATGCGGTAGTACCGGAGTTCATTTTACGGAACTACCGCTGGGCGGTAGTACCAGCGGCTAATTTGCGGAACTACCGTTTGTCGGTAGTACCGATTAAGTAGCGGTACGCTTTTAACAGAGAGACACCTTTTTGGGTGTGTTTGCTCTATTTTGGAGTGTGGTAGTACCGCAGTGCCTTGTGCGGTACGACCGGAGTGCGGAACGACCGCATGTTGGTTGGCGGTAGTACCGCGCCTCGATTGTAACAGCTAGTTCAGAGCATGTGTTGCGGCTGAATCCGACTGTTGGACTGAGGGCAGTAGTACCGCTCGGTATATGACGGTAGTTCCGATTTCCCTGATTTCAACAGGATCTTCTCCCCAACGGCTAGTTCTTGTGTGTGGGCTATAAATACCCACGTGTGTGAGGGGAGGTTGCTGGTGCCCTATTGAGTTCCTTTGAGCTAAGAGCAAGCTCTCTACTCCTATTTGTGCATGTGTTGCACTTAATGAGGTTTGAGAGGCAAATCCTATTGCATGTGTTGCATTAGGTGGTAGATTTTGTATCCACGAGAGCTTTGACACTTGATTCGTTCAAGTGAAAGTTGGAGACTTGTTACTCTTGGTGTTTGCTGACACCTAGACGGCGTGGAGGCGTCGTGCGTCGGTGATCTTCTCAAGTGAAGCTTGTGAGAAGACCCGAGCGATTTGTGAGTGGCTTGGTGCTCGCCATCTCCGAAGTGGAGTAAGAGCAACCCTAGTGGAGCGAGGTGTTGATACCTCGGAGGAAGGCTTAATTCGTGGAGCCAGCCCAATTGGTTTAGGTTTCCCTCAACGTGGACTAGGGGAGACCGGCAAGCCTCCAAACACCACGGTAAAACATCGACGTGTTTTTGTGGTGTGATCTCTATTGCCTTACTATTATATTTACATTAATTGTGTATGAATGCTTGCTTTACATTGTGTAATTTATATACCTTGTATTAAATTGCCTATTAATTGTGTATGATTGCAATAGTATTCTTGAATTGCTTACAAGTCCTTGCTTAATTGATTATTATCATTAGATTTGTTGTTAGTGCACTTAATAAACCTAGTTGATTTAGGCTAAACCGAATTGATATTTAGCTTCCGCATTAGAAATCGATTTTAGCGTATATAAGTTTTTAAAACGCCTATTCACCCCCCTCTAGTCGGCCTCCTCGATCTTACAGAGTACAGTTGTGTACTCATACTCGCTTAATATTATTATTCCGTAAGTGTAAGAGAAGAAGGCTATGTGGGCACTTATGAGCATTCGTCAAGACTGAAGATCAAGAAGGTCAAAAACTAAGTTGTGGGCCCCAGTCGTTTGCCTATGGGTATATCGTGAGGGTTCTACTTGTTGCATTTTAAATTCCGCTTCCGCTGCTGATTCTTTAAAGGTATTTGGCCTGTCCGGTCATTCTTAAAGTCAAAGGTAGTAAGGTATATTTATGTTTGATTATTATTATGCAATAGTTTGATATTTTTCATGATATGTGTTTGATATCCAATGATGTAACTGTGGGCACTGGCTACTGATCGAGGGACTGGTGTCGTGAACACAAAAGATTCCAAATTGCAAATTTGGGGTCTGACACATGGCAATCTCCACCATCACGCTTTCTATCCACCAAGTCATCATGCTTGAGGCCACCATATTGATCTACTAAGCTATTACTCCTAAAATCTAGTAATGAATTACATATGAGAATATCAAGCATCACATGTCGACATACAGACCGTTATACAATAATATGTAGCCCCATGACTATGATTCAACATGACGCACAAACCATGGAAAAATCATATATGCATCACATACACAATGAGTCATACTATTCACATCAATCCCTGTAAAAGATGTTATGCATAGAATCTAATTCTGTCAGGCGATATGAACACATAATACTATATAACGCATCAATGATTACCTAGCACGGTGATCTCGCTAGTTGATTGGTGGGCGGGGTTCGAAGGGGCAGCACCCTTGGTAATTTTTTGGGACATGAATCTAATTCACAAAATCGAGATCTCAAGAATTCATCGAATTAATCACATTAATCCAATTCCGAACCAATCACATTGATCTATGCTTAAGGTTTCCAGAAATAATAGCAACCCACAAAAACAGATCTATTGGCTCCATACGGCGGCGCATCATAGTTTACCCCGATGGCTGAATTCCGACCGATAGGAGTATTATGCAATACAACCATGAAAAAGTGCATCTAATCATGTTGTGCCATCAACTCATACCTCCCGCGAACCTATCTACTATTGCCGAAGCTGATTGATCTCAGCAACCAGTGTCTAAACCAATCCATTCATATGAACCGATCTAGGTTACCATACCATAACAGTAATAGATCCAATCTACTGCTACCACATATCAACTATATGTGACCAATTTAGATCAAATACTACACAAGATCGCTCTGATACCACTGTAGAGATACGAGTAGGCTATACTTGCAAGCAATTAAAAATTCTACTACGTAAACCAGGAAGCCATGTGCGTGGTCCAACATTGTGCGTGTTGAGGTAATGGAAGTAGTCGATCATCCAATGTCCTTGGTCACCAATCATTTCCTCTAGCCGCGTCTCGCGATCCCTACGTATGTCACGGATCGTCCTCGATCAGCGCAGCATCGATCGCAGCAATGCCTCTATGATATCCACACATCCAAGGGTGAAACGTCGTGCACCGGTGTGCTAACACCAGCGCACATGGTACGACCTTCGGGGAGGTGATGGATAGGGTTTCAGTGGATCGTACTTGTTCTCCCAAAAGCCCCTACGCCTCCCTTTATAAAGAGCACCTAATAGATTCAATCTGAACTAGATTGTTCCAACCCATTAAGTATGCAACCCTGTAGGTTCATGCATAATCGGTCGTGACCCGAAAACTCATTTGCGTTCCACAAGTCGGTAGTAGTTCCTAACAAGACAGCGACTTCTGAATACACATAAAGATCATATTGGACGAAAATTATGCAATATGATATGCGACTAAGTCTTTATCACTCACGACCAGTTCGCATCTAGTTACGACCAGTTCATAACACCTTATGATTATTTTGTGATCATGTACGACCAACTCACGACTAGCTTGTATCCCCATATGACCGGTTCATATCCGGTCGGACTAAGCGACTTGATTGCATATTTCCCTTTTGCCTCACGATATCCGATCGAACTCCAAGGAACATAATAACATTTATTCTATAATTCATAAACACAGAAGTGATACAATTATTCCCATGATCACCTCTAGTGCATACCACTAACAAAAATAGCATTGGAATATTATCTTTGACCTAAGTAGAACTAATTAGCACTTTGCATATAATGTCTTCACCTAATTGACTAGATTTATTTTACTTCCAGCAGATCACGAGAAGAACTTGTAGGTCTTGGCCTCGACGATGATCTTGCGGAGACCTCCAATTGGGCACAACACGGTCAGAAGCACGCCGACGATTATGCAAATCTTCCAGCCAATCAAAAGCATCAATTGAAATTGTGAGTTAGGAGTCTCCATTATTGCAAGCAGTGGCGGAACCACCCAAGAGGCAAGCCGGGGCGGCTGCCCCGGGTCTCCCGGCCGCGCAAACACCCTCCTCCCCCGTCCCGGGCCAACGCCATGACTCCATGTCTCCATCTCAGTTCTCCATGAGCCAGCATCAGCCAGCTGCACGCAGGCGGCAAGAGCCGAGAGCAAGGTGTGAGCCGTGGCCGTGGGGCGTGGGCCGAGTTCGACAGCGGGCAGCCCAAGGCCCAAGTGAAGTTGACAAGGCAATGAGACACCAGCTGCACGCCTACACAACACCAAAGATAACCCTAAATCCCCATTTCCTATTCCCGCTCCAGCATTCCTCCTCTTCCGTCTTTCGCTCGGCTCTTGGTTCATCCTCGGCTCGGATCCTCCCGTCGGGCGCGGGCTGCGGAGCTGGTTGCGGCGCACGACACGAGGGCTACTGGCCGCGAGCGGGCGGGGCTGGCGCGCGCTGGCTGCGGCGCGAGGTGAGGGGGCTACGGCGCGGCGAGCGGGTGGGGGCTGCAGTGCGAGGCGACGGGGCTGCGGCGCACGGGGGCTGCGGCGCGGCAAGCGGGCGGGGCCGAGGGGCAAGGCGAGCGGGCTCCGAGGCAGGCAGGCCGTCACAACTCGCACCGTTGCAGACTCGCAGCACGGCAGCAGGTGAGCCACTGATTGAGCGTCTGAGCCTTGAGCCCTTGAGCATTGTTTTGATTTTTGATTCAATTTTAGTAAATTTTGATGTCTTGTAGGAATTCTAACGTATTTGACATCATTAGTTATATTGACTATTGAATCACATTATACCTCGGTATGGAATAAAGTTTGCCCCGGGTCTTTCGAGTTTCTAGTTCCGCCACTGATTGCAAGTACATAAAGATGTGAGCATCTAAAAAAACAAAGGGCGAGCTATGCAAATAATGACTTACCCAGTTGATGAACCAGGACAGGCCAAACTTCTTTGGCTTCTTGATGATCAACCACATAATGCAGGGAAGCTGTAGAAACAATTTCAGTTCAGTTAATAGATCGACGCAACTTATATACTACTAGATAGTATGTTAAAAATAAAGACGAATAATCTTACGAAGTAGCTTGTCGGGGCATACGCAAAGCCACCGAAGAATCCTACTAATCCACCGAAGAACGGGATACAGATGCCAACCAGCATGGTGAATGCTGTAGAGGTAAACAGTAAAGTTGAGCACTAACATATTTTGTGACATTACCAAACTTTGCTAGATTGTAGTATTGTAAACATGCTGTAATTAATTGCAGTTTTACGCACCAACGTAGAATGAGCGTGCGATCAAACGAAGAGGCAACCCAGGCTTGAATCGAAGCTGCTTCACCAGGAAGGTCTCGAACATGTCGAACACCGGCATGGCATGGACCTACATGCACGCGCAGACGTCAATAGTATTCAGCTACTCCTACGTAGCTGATCATAAACGTATGCATGCGTGTACATGTATCTCCGTATGTACCTGGTAGCTGCCGATGACGTGGACGACGACGAACATGTTGGCGGTGGCGATGAGCCATCGTGGCTTCTGGAGGGTGATGAGGATGTCGTCGTCGACGGCGTTGCCGAAGATGTAGTAGCCGACGAAGGCGACGGGGAGGCAGCACATGGCGATGACGAGGTAGGCGACGATGACGCCGAGCCACATGGGCTTCTTGGACGGCTTCTCCGGCGTCGACGGGATGGTGGCCTGGATCTCCAGCACCACGTTGTGCCCTGCGTACGTGAACGCCACGTCACCGAGCGCGCTCAGGAAGTTGAACGTCTTCCCCGCCGACGTCGACGCCTTCAAGCTGTAGTCCACGTCCCCGTGCCGCCCCTTCTCCAGCGACGCCACCCATGCGATCGTTGAGTAGCTGCACATACATTTGTGTTATTTACATGCACGAAATAATCTCGTTGTACATGCATCTATATAGGTACGTTGATGCAGACTGCTTTGCGCCTGAAGCAAAATTGAACTACCTGATATAGATCAAGGCAACGTACCTGAGGGACATGACTGCGGCGGCGAGGGAGATGCCGCTGACGGAGTTGAAGTTGGGGAGCTGGGCGAGGAAAAAGTGGATAGAAGCAAAGATCGTGATGATGTAGGTGGTCCTGATGGGTTTGCAGTCCGGGCAGACGACGTTGTGGAACTTCTGGAGCCACTTGCCGCCGGTGATCATGTAGATGATGCAGAGGCTAACCTCCCCGAGGAGCTGCTGCGGAACGACGATCCAGAGGCCAAGCTTCTCGCCGAAGGCGTGCTGGCGGCCGAGCTCGTGGTAGCGGTCGAAGCGTTTGCCGGGGACGCACTCGTGCATCTCCACCATCTGCCACAGTGTGTAGATGGTGATGATGAACGATAGAATCATCGCCGTCACGCCAGGATCTCTCACCAATCACATAGCAGTAAAATTGAAAGATGTATAGCAGTTTTCTAAAAAATAACAAGCATGTTGTATAGACACTCCCTATTTTTTATATGCTAATAACAAATCAGTCTTAGGTCCTGTTTGGGACAACTCCTGCTCCCAGCTTCTTAATAGAATTTCGTGGAACCATACCAAACACCCAACTTCTCAAAAGGACCAGATTCTGATTCTCACGAGAAACTGTCTCAGAAATGAACTAGCAATGAGCAGCAGCCTTTTCGTAGATTCTCGTGAGAATCCAACTTACATAAATAAAAATACCCCTTGAAGTTTAAAGTTTTTACCCGCAATTGCCATGCAACTACCCCTGGGGAAATCCTCCGCGCGATCCCTTTCCCGTACCCTTCGCCTTTCCCCTCGCTTCATCGCTCTCCTCTTGGTGCTCTCGCGACAGGCGATTTTACCCTCTCGTGCGCCGCCTCGAGTCCTCAACTGCGGCCTCGCCCCCCTGCCTCGCTGGCATCGGCATCGACGATCTCTGGAACCACAACCTCGACCTCGCCCGCAGGTGGCCGCCGGCCTGCCGCTTTCCTTCCCCACTCGTGCGTTGTTGTTCTTCCATGGTTGATTCCTGGGTGACGCGATCTTTCCTTGCCTCTGTAGGGTGATACGGAGCCCCAAGGAGTACATGCAGCCGGCGTCGGACGCGGTGACGGAGGTGGCGAAGAACCTGGATCCCAAGTTCTTGAAGGAAGGGGAACGCATGCTGGTGGGATTCTCGGGGTCGTTCGGCTTCCACAGGGTCACGCCGAGGGACCTCATGTCCTCCTTCATCGGGACCATGGTCTGCGTTGAGGGCATCGTCACGAAATGTAATTGAACCACTTCCTCCTGATCATATTCTGGTTATATGCCATAGTTTTTGTGTGATTTAATTGGTTGATCTGGTATTAAATTGTGGTCAATAATTTTGTAAGGATTCAGCTTAAGTTCTAGCATTGTTCTTGCTAGTGAAGAAAAGATCTATCCTAATTCAATTGGTAAGTCGTGGTAAATGAGAACAACAAAAAAGGAAGGGATAAAACATTGCCAGTATTAGCCCCGAGACAGTACAAAAATGGCACTAGAATGTGAAAGTTTTTTTTAGAACAAATAGAATGAGAATGTTAAGTTGTATCAGATACTTGATTGGGTAATTAGGCATCTAATTTTAGACTTGTGATGTTAGTGCAGCCAAATAAGCTATGCATAACTCACTAAGTCTACCAAATCCTTACTCTCTGCCAGCAACCTCATAGTTCATAAGCCCTTGACTTTAGAAGATGTATCTCTAGTGTAGTACATTTACACCCCTGGGGCTAATGTTATTTTACTTTTGTTCAGGCATTTGTTGTGCATTTTCCGAACTTTGGATATTGAATTGTCCATTTGTCTATTTACAATTTAAACGAAAACTTTGAAATAATCATTGTATTTTCATTTGAGTTTTTCATGGTCAAGGACAAAGCGTAACTTACCCTTTTTTTTGCCGTATTTTAGTTGCGACCTTTGAAACACGAAGATTTCAAGAATGCAATGACGTTGATTAGGCCAAGCTTGCAGAAGAGTAGATGGGATGAGCTGGAGAAATGGAATGAGGAATTTGGTTCAAAGTGACAATAACGCAATCGTTAATGTACTCGTGCAATGGAAGCTCATCAAATTTGTTATTCATATACTCATCCTTAGTTTGTAGTGAGAATGCTTATGTTTCTGTTTATACGCTTTCATGGTGGATTGAAAATGTTTGGCCGAGTGGATAACCGAGTTCACATTTATGATGAATGACAATATAGACATTTGCCGAGTTTATGTCCAAAATTTTAAATACTTTTGGCCAAAAATGTTATTAAAAAAGAAATAATGTCCAAAATAATAATATACAAAGGAACCACTTAAATAAGCTAGTAATATGTACAAAATAATATACATGTGCTAAAACCATGGGTAGTATAGACATTTTGCATACAATCCTCTCATTCTTGAATCAGGAGTCAATCTACCAGCCAAACGCTTTTCTCTGATAGCTCTAGATTCTCACAGGAGTGGATTCTTGAAGAATCAGGAGCAGAATCTGATAAATAAGAATCAAAAGTTGTACCAAACAGGGTCTTACTTTCTAACTGTGCCATGTCACCTTTTAAAACTGTAGCTGTTGGATCTACGTGGATTATAAATAAACTCTCATTGTTAGTCTGTGCAATATGGAAAGCACAAACCGGCAGTACTCGTTCAGTCAAATGTTTCGTTATGGTTAGATAGCTTAATGATGAACCATGTGGAGGTGACCACATGTGTTTTATGAGTAATTGACATTGGTTTAGGTAAATCGAGTTTGGTTTGGGTGGTTCGGAGTCGAGTCGTTGCGTGGCGCAATCGGGCTCGGTCAGACTTTGGTCAAACTTGGTCGTACGGGATTAGGTTGCCTATTCTGATGTTTCGACAAGTTTGGATTTTGTCATGGTAAGTATGATGGTATTTACGCTTTCATGTATCGAGCGGTGCTATTTGATGTGTTTCTTGTCCGCGTGTGATCGCAGAAATCGGGTGGAGTCGTAGCGAGACACGGTGGACCGGACTAGGTGCAGGTGGCGCTGAGGTCAGAACGGTCGGGATGTGTCGAAGACGACGTGGACTCGAGGTGGTTGCGAGGCGTGCGAGACAAGGAGCGCGAAGCTTCGGAAGGTGCGGAGAGGCGAACGGAATTTCGCAAGGTCGCATAAGCGGAGCGGGCTCGTTGGACTTAGCGGGCGTAACGGGGTGGAGACCCGTTAGCCGTGGGCTATAAATAGGTTGGAGGGGCTGCATGCCCAGGTGAACACTTCAAGGGATTTTAGGGTTTCCTTTAGTCAAAAGAGGCTTTAGAGTTTGTTTTGGCTTTAGGCTTTAGTGGTTGAGAGTTGTTGGTGGAGGCAGAGTTGTGTTCCCTCTGTGTCCCCTTCGTTGGTTTCTTGAGAGTCTGAGTATTCTTCCACTCTCAAGCATGTATAGGCTGTGTTTTTGAGTTGGAGAGGGAGAGGATGGATTGAGGAGCTTGTAATCTTCCTTGTTCAAATGTCCATGCATATGGGAACGTATCTCTTTGTATTTTGTTCTTGATTCAATGAATGGAAATCTGAAGTTCTCTTCTATTCATGCTCTCTGTCCTCTCTATTTGATAATTTTGGGGCTTTCTTTGATCCGCGAGTTTTTGCTTGATTTCCTTTCTTGATCTAGCTTGCTGTGACATGTAGGAACACATCTAGGATCATCGTGATCATCAATCATCCACGAGCAAGTCTTTAGATCATATTTCGTTTTTTGACTCGGTTTTAGAGCACCCTTCGTTCAAACTGAAAAAGATAGGAACCTTGGCAACGATCTTCACGATCGTCGCATGGAATAGGTTCCTGACATCCTTAGGAAGGTGTGTCTCAAGTTTCATAAAGTTTGGAGTTGTAGATCAAAAGTTGGATCATTTTTCGATTTTGAAATCGCGCTGAAATTCTGTTTCTGTGCTGATTTTACTGTTCACTAAACACTGTAGCTTCGAGTACCGGGTACTGTAGCTACGAGTACTATTCTTTCGAGAGCTATCCATTTTCGAGTACCAGCTACGAGTACTGTAGCGCCAAGTATCGAGTACTGTAGCTACGAGTACTGTAGCATCGATTACTATTCATTCAAGCTCTATTCTTTATCGAGTACTATTCATTCGAGCTCTATTCTTTATCGAGTACTGTAGCATCGAGTTCTATTCATCGAGTACTGTAGCATCGAGTTCTATTCATTTCGAGTGCTAAGCTACGAGTACCGTTCTTTCGAGCACTATTCGTTTCGAGTGCTAGCACGAGTACTGTAGCACGACACTGTAGCTACGAGTACTGTAGCATCGAGTACTATTCTCTTCGAGTATAAGCCACGAGTACTGTTCATCAAGCATCAGAGCTTCAGAGCATCGCTCATCGATCGTTTATCGCCGTCTTCTTGTGTTTGTGGTCGTTTCTTTTGGGGGTTTGAAGGGGATTCAGTTCAAGTCTTCTGTTTTACTAGTATATTGATCTTCATAGCTATTGGAGTGAAGTATGTGATGAATCTGATCAAAGAGAAAAATTGAGTGTGCTCCTATTCACCCCCCCTCTAGTCGCCTATTCGATCCTACAATTGGTATCAGAGCCGGTTAGCTCTAATCGATAGATCTTAACCGGTCTCAAGAGCCATAGCGACAGACAAGTACTCGACCAAGACGCCCATTTTCGATGGCATCGATTACCCTTTCTGGAAGAGCCGAATGGAGACATACATCCAGGCTCAGGGGTACGCTATCTGGCGCAAGGTCAAAGTCCGGTTTGTTGTTCCTGCCGATGAGAACATCAATGCTGGGCATATGCATGATGTTGAGGCAAACGCTAAGGCAAGGAACATCATTATTCAGGGCCTGAGTCGTAGCGAGTTCGATCGCATCTCCCACCTGTCGTCCACCTACGATATCTGGGTGACCCTCGACGCATACCATGAGGGCATCACCCAGATCAAGACGGTTCGAGAGGATCAGTTCAAGCGAGAATACAACAAATTCGAGATGCTTGCTGGTGAGTCCCTCGATGAGTGCTTCGCACGTTTCCACAAGATCTTAAGCAACCTCCGAGCAGTCGGTCTCACATACCTCGACTCGGACAACGCTCGTCAGATGCTTGCGGCACTTGATCTGCGTGTGTGGGAGATGAAAGTGACCACTATCAAGGACACGATGACTTCTCGACCTTGACTCTTGACGCTACAGTATCGCGCCTCAAGACTCACGAGATTAACGTTGTTCTCGTAAGTCGAAGTCACGATCGATGGCTTTGGTCACCGATCCCACATTGGCTTCGGTTCCTCTTCCTCCGATTCTCTTTGGATTCTCCTTGTCGCTCTCGTGACATAACCGATGATCGGTTAGAGCACTTGCGGATGAGCACCGCCCTCCTTGCTCAAGATTCTCCCATGCTTACAAGGGAAGGAGGGACAGAAAGAGAGGAGGACCGGTGATTTGCTTCGAGTGTGGTGGCCCCAACCACATTCGGGCAAACTACCCCAAGCTGGAGAAAGGCAAGAACGACTATGGCAGTTCGGGCAAGAACGACTACACCGATAAGAACCGCAACAAGAAGCCTCCAGCTCCTGCACAAGGCAAGAAGAAGTTCTGCAACTTTGGCAAAGCCAAGAAGCTCTTCCACCGCGTCCTCACCGCCTTCGACGACCTCGACCTCAGCGAGGTGGAAGGCTGGAGCGACGACGACGAGACGGGTGACCAAGAGCCCAAGGATGGCGGCGACGACTTCTCCGGCATGTGCTTCATGGCCCTCGAGGGCGAACTGAGCGACAACGAGCTGTACTCCGACTCGGACGAGGTATGCCCCACTTACGACCAGCTCAATCATGCTTTTCTTAAGCTAGGTGGTTTTCATGCTAGAGCTAGGGCTAGGTGTACTGAGTTAAAGAAGGAAGTAGATAGACTATCACGGGAGCTTACTTCACTTACATCTGCTCCCTCCCGTGATGATTGTGATACATGTTGTGCTCTATTGGGTGACATGGAGAAACTAAGGACCTCGCATGATAGTGTGTCCTCCGAGCTTGATGTTGTTAAGGTGGAGAATGTTAGTCTGCTTGCTGAGTTAGAGTTGAGTAGGATGGTCATTACCCTACTTACTCTCGATGAGACTACTTCTCCCACCTCATGTGAGGATAAGGACATTGCTGCTAGAGGACCTTATGCCATGCTCCTTGATCTGCCTGAGTCTTGTGAAAATTGCAATAACTTGAAGATGAAATTGAAACAGGCAGATCATAAAATTGCTGAACTACAAGCTTTTTACTTGAGTGATTGATTCATGCTTGAACTGTCCTAAGTTAATCACGAACTTGAAGTCGTCTCCAAACAGCTTTCAAGATATGATTGATCATGATAAGAAGTTGGCTCGTTTTGCTTCTAAGGACCCTGTTAGCTCACCATGCATTAATTGTAACAAACTAAAATCTGACTTGATTGCTTTGGATGAGAAATGTGTGAAGCTAACTAAGGACCTTCTAGAGAAGCCACATTGTGCTTGTAATGTGATTGTGGAGAAGGGGGAGAAGCCCCAGGGTAAGGTTGAGACGCTTAGCGACGTGAACCAACTGGCTAGCAGTAGGACTGTCCCTTCAGAGTCGGTTGTGCGTGCACAAACCATTCTTCCCTCTGCTGCTGTTTTTCTTTTGCTCCCATACCTTCTGCTGTCTCTTCTTCCCCCTGCTCTTCTTGCACCTCTCTCTTTCGGGAGTGTCAGTACCTTATGAACACTCTCGAGAGATTTGTAGGAGGCAAGAAGAAGCTCAATCTTATTCTAGACCAATCTAAGATCTGCAGATTTAATCAAAGTCTAGGATATGATTTTTATGAGGACATAGGAAGCATCCACCGCCGTGCTTAGACCCATAGCACTGTGTGATCGAGACTAAGCCCAGGACCGAGAAAGTCCAATTTAAGTCAGCGGGCTATGTCCAGGGATTTCGGCGAAGGTGATTCCACCCACCGCTTCACCTCTCTCGGCGTAAGCCTCCCCGTCGCTTCTACCTCTCAGAAGGTGAAGTATCACTGCACCTTCTGGCAGAAGGATGGACACACAGTCGATCGATGCTTCAGGCGCGCCAAGATCGTGCGTAGAGACCGTGTTGAGTCTCTTGGGCGTATTCAGGGTCGGCCCCATTCCTTGAGTGCACCTAGGACCAACACGAGGTCTAGGACTGTTGAGTCTGTGTTTGGGCAGTATCGAGGACTCGGTTTTACTGAGTTTTCTGGTTTTCGTCCTCGATATGCTCCTGGTCGTGACTTCCGCCGTCCCGAGGGTAGATCTCGTTTTCCTCATCAAGATAGCTACCGCGGCATGTTCAAGATGTTGCGATGTTCGACTCGCTCCTCAGAGCGATTGGACCTAGCAGCAGCCTTCCAGTCCGCTCATAGACCGTCTGCTTTGAGTGACAGAGAGCGTAGGGCGATAGAGGTCACTCGTGCTTGACTAATTCATCCGCCGACGTGTTACTCAAGATTGGGTGCCAAAATCATCGTTGATTTACCCTGCCGTAGACTTTACTCTTGTTGACTCAGGTTCGTCGGGCGAGGAAGGGAAAGATTTGGCTCGTCGACTCCGGGTGTTCACGACACATGACCAGATATTCTTGTTGGTTTTCTTCCCTAGTCCGTGCTCCAGGTGATGAGAAGATCACCTTCGGAGATGCTTCATCTGCGCGCGTCATCGCCAAAGGTACTATGCACGTGAATGATTCATTCATTTTGAAAGATGTTGCCTTGGTTAGTAAGCTGCAGATACAATTTGCTTTCGCTTTCACCACCGATGACGGTTTCGAGGTGAGCTTTAAGAAAACAATTGCAAAATTCTTGATTCTTGGGTAGTCCGGTTTATGGATTTCGTTATGGGAGGATCTTTCGTGCTGAGTTTTCTGAGTCTTCTAGCAATCCTCTCAGGTGTTTACTTGCTTCTGAGTCCCGCAATCTCTCTTTCTGGCATACGAGACTTGGTCATATTGGATTTGACCATTTGACCCGAGTTAGCGGCCACGATCTCATTCGTGGTCTGCCGAAACTCAAGATGATCAAAGATCTTGTTTGTGCTCCATGCCGGCACGGAAAGATGGTTGTCGCTTCTCATCCTCCGGTCACATTTACTATGACTGATG
This sequence comes from Ampelocalamus luodianensis, assembly GCA_036346255.1. NCBI lineage: Eukaryota > Viridiplantae > Streptophyta > Magnoliopsida > Poales > Poaceae > Ampelocalamus > Ampelocalamus luodianensis. The sequence goes on along the minus strand of CM070639.1, from coordinate 31,297,483 downwards.
CACCGGGACAGCTGCTCCACATGGACACAGTTGGACCAGCTCGAGTGCAATCAGCAGGAGGGAAGTGGTATGTTCTTGTTGTGGTCGATGACTTCTCGAGGTATTCTTGGGTGTTTTTCTTAGCCTCAAAGGATGAGACGTTTTCACATTTCCGAGGCCTTTTTAGTAGGCTTTCTGTTGAGCTTCCAGGTGCCTTACGAGCGATCCGCAGTGACAATGGCACGGAGTTCAAGAATTCCTACTTTGAGAGTCTCTGTAGTGAGACAGGTGTAGAGCACCAGTTCTCTTCTCCATACGTCCCTCAGCAGAATGGCGTTGTGGAGAGGAAGAACCGTACCTTGGTCGAGATGGCTAGGACGATGCTTGATGAGTACTCTACACCGAGGAAGTTTTGGGTCAAGCCATTGCGATCAGGTGCCATGTTTCAATCGAGTTTTCTTGGGCACTCTTGCACCGCACTTATGAGTCGAGATACCGCGAAAGCCCGCGTCTCTCATTTTCGTGTGTTTGGTTGCAAGTGCTTTATTCAAGTCCGGGAACCTAGACAAGTTCGAGTCACGTTCTGTGACGGTATCTTTCTAGGCTACTCGACTTCTTCGCGCTTATAGGGTCCGAATCGCGAGTCTAGCAAGTTGGTAGAGACCGCGAGGTGACCTTTGACGAGGCCGCCTGGGACTAGGCCGATATCTCGAGTTCTTTAGAGCAGTCCGAGACCATCTTTGTGGATGATGAGGACAAGGGAGACGATAGTTGTTTACCCGATCCAGCCTCCTCTTCCTCCCTTGAGATGCCTTCTTCCACGGCACCTCAAGGTGATCACCCTGCCTTCCGCTTCTCCGAGCTAGTGGCTCGCCTCCGCCTCGCTCGCACACGAGGTAGAGGCCACTTCTTCTTCTCATCCAGGACCTCCCCGTCATATCCAAAAAAGGCATCCTTTAGAGCAGATTATTGGAGACCTTTTCGAGCGTGTCACACGCTCTAAGTCTGGCTTTTCTCAATTCTGTCTCCATTCTGCCTTTGTTGCCTCCTTTGAGCCCAAGGACGTTTGTCACGCCCTTTCTGATGAGTCTTGGGTCAATGCCATGCATGAGGAGCTAGAAAATTTCGAGAGGAACAAAGTCTGGTCGCTTGTCGAGCCTCCGCGAGGTCACAATATTATTGGGACTAAGTGGGTGTTCAAGAACAAGCAGAGCGAGGATGGTGTGGTTATTCGGAACAAGGCTAGACTGGTAGCTCAGGGGTTCTCCCAGGTTGAGGGTCTAGATTTTGAGGAGACCTTTGCCCCTGTAGCTAGACTAGAAGCCATTAGAATCCTGCTTGCCTTTGCAGCTTCTAAGGGTTTCAAGCTCTACCAGATGGATGTCAAGAGTGCTTTTCTCAATGGCTTTATTGAGGAAGAGGTTTACGTCCGACATCCTCCAGGTTTCGAAAACCCCAAATACCCAAACCATGTCTTCAAGCTTTCCAAAGCTTTGTATGGACTTAAGCAAGCCCCGAGAGCTTGGTATGAGAGGCTTCAGTCCTACTTGTTAAGTCATGGTTTTGAGATGGGTAAAGTAGATAAGACCTTGTTCTTCTGCCGGCATGGCACCGACCTTCTGCTCATTCAGATTTATGTGGATGACATCATTTTTGGCGGCTCTTCTCATACTCTGCTTTCACAGTTCTCGGATGTCATGAGCACCGAGTTTGAGATGAGTATGATGGGTGAGTTGACTTTCTTTCTTGGCTTTCAAATCAAGCAGACTCGGGAGGGTACCTTTCTTCATCAGGGAAAGTACACTCGTGACCTCCTGAGACGCTTCGACACGAGGGATGGTAAGCCTGTATCGACTCCCATGGCTTCTATAGCCTATCTTGACCCAGATGAGGATGGTGAGCCAGTTGATCAAAAGGAGTTTCGCAGCATGATTGGCTCTATCTTGTACCTCACTGCCTCGAGACTAGACATACATTTTTTTGTGTCTCAGGCGCTGTTCGAGCTTCTCTCGCGATTCTCACCGCCAGGCGGTGAAGCGCATCTTCAGATCTCGCGAGCTACCATTGACTATGGTATCCGGTACTCTTCCTCATCTTATCTTTCCTTGAGAGCCTTCTGATGCGCACTTTGTCGGGTCAGAGGATAGATAGGAAGAGCACTTCCGCACCGCCAATTTATTGGCACTTTCTTGTTTCTGGTCTTCAGGAAGCGAACCGGTGTTGCCTGATCCACCGCAGAGGCCGAGTACGTTATCGCAGCCTAGTTGTCGAGCCAAGTGCTCGGATGGCTTCGACTGCGGGACTTTGGATTAGTTATCGATGATGTTCCACTCTTGTGTGATAATACTGCGATTAACATTGCCAGAACCCGGTGCAACACTCCGGACCAAGCACATTGATATCCGTTATCACTTCCTTAGAGACCATGTAGAGAAGGGCGATATAGTGCTCGGTTGCCAGGAGAGTGACCACCGCTGGTGACATCTTCACCAAGCCATTGGATAGTTTGAGGTTTTCACTCTACGGGAGAGCTTGGGGTGGTCTGTCCTTATGGACTGTAGTGAGAGGGAGTTTCTATTCTTTACTGCTTTACTACTAATTATGCTCTTACTCCTTGTTGTTGCATTACATTTAGGGTGCATTTGGGATTAGTCCTCCTAGCATAGATTAGAGTGTTTCTCTAGTCAAGTTGCTTAGACTTCCTACTCTTATCTTGTGATTCTAGGATGCTGCTTATTAGCTGTCTCTCTTCTCACTAGGTTGAGCTCACTCACGCTTATAGGTTCTAGCGAGGGTCGGGCCACCCTGCAGGTAGGCACGTGTTTGCTCCTAGGTGTGTTAGGTGGGCAGTTGATAGTCCTAGAGTCATATGAGGTAGATGGGAGTCAGTCTGAGCCTTAGTATTCTCTATATCTTATCTATGCTTTAAGGACTGTCTCTTTGCTGTTTTCTTTGCCAGCTTCTCGTTCTTATTGCTTTAGTTCAGGGGGAGTTCATATGGGAGCTTCTGGAGTTTAATATTGACTTAACTCAACTTGAACTAAAAATTGCATCTCATGTTGAGGGTGAGCTGGACTTTCTTGCATTTTAGCTTTCTGCATTGTAATATAACTACATTGAGCCTTGATTATTATCCTGTTATGATATGTTTGCAATGCTTTACACCTTGCCATGACTTGTGCTTATATGCTAGATTTATCATGACTTCATATGTGTAGACTAGCTTTTGCCATGATGAGTTAATTAAAATTGCTCCACTTGAATTAAAAACTTGTCATGCTAGCTTTTGAGTCTAGTCTTTCTTGAGCTATCCTTTTATGATTCATGCCATGTCAAATAGGCTTAGTTGAACGTTGAATCTTTGTTGAGCCTTAGATTGAGCTATTTTCGACTCTTGAGGGTACATAAGTTAGTACAACTTGTTTAAAAAGCAAAAAAATCTCTTTTGTGCGAAAAAACTGATTTCACCAATTCTTTCTCATGAGATGGCTTGCCATTGCACTAGGCATAAACTCAGGGGGAGTTTTGGATAACCTAGACTATCTTCTTAAGCTTCTTGCTTGGAGTAGTCGCATAAGGCTTGAGATCTAGCACATAACAAAAAATTTTGGGTTGGAAACGACCATGAACCTTAACAAGACAATGTTTTATGTGTTCAAATTGCTTAAGCTACCAAAAGAATCAAGTACTTAACCCAATGTTTCACTCTTGATCGTGTAGCACTCTGATTGGTCTCAATATTAGCTTCTTTGTTCCGCTTAGCTTATTGACATGGCCTGCATCATCCTTGGATATCTCTAGTTAGACTTTGCTTATTGATGACTTGGCATGCTCATAAAATGCATTACATTTCAGATCGTCATCTATGTACTCAAGCTAGGATATACATGTCTTGTCATGATCTAGATAGCCTTTTATTGAGTTATGGCTGGGTGTAGTTCATTATGGTCACTATGGATAATTCTCATGGCTCAAAATGCTTACAAATAATCTCACTTCAGCCTTTACATCCATATTTGTGATCTTATTCTCTCTTTTGCATTCTTGATGTGTTTATTGCCAAAAGGGGGAGAATAGAGAAGAAAAAGCTAGTTTGGAATCTTTTTAGAGCTTTGGAAAAAAAATTGCTCTTTCAGTTGTTTCTCTAGTTTTCCTTCTGTCGACATGGTCATTAGTTTCATTCTTTTCTTTGGACCATGTTGGATTCTTCAAAATCAAACTCAACTTCTTGCCTTTTTCTGGGTTTGTCAATATACTCATCAATGGGGAGATTGATGAACCATGTGGAGGTGACCACATGTGTTTGATGAGTAATTGACATTGGTTTAGGTAAGTCGAGTTTGGTTTGGGTGGTTCGGAGTCGAGTCGTTGCGTGGCACAATCGGGCTCGGTCAGACTTTGGTCAAACTTGGTCGTACGGGATTAGGTTGTCTATTATGATGTTTTGACAAGTTTGGATTTTGTCATGGTAAGTATGATGGTATTTACGCTTTCATGTATCGAGCGGTGCTATTTGATGTGTTTCTTGTCTGTGTGACTGCAGGACATCGGGTGGAGTCATAGCGAGACACGGTGGACCGGACTAGGTGCAGGTGGCGCTGAGGTCAGAACGGTCGGGATGTGTCGAAGACGACGTGGACTTGAGGTGGTTGCGAGGCGTGCGAGACAAGGAGCGCGGAAGCTTCCCGGAAGGTGCAGGAGGGGCGAAACGGGAATTTCGCAAGGCTGCACAAGCGGGAGCGGGCTCCGTTGGACACCGTGGGCTATAAATAGGTTGGAGGGGCTGCATGCCCAGGTGAACACTTCAAGGGATTTTAGGGTTTCCTTTAGTCAAAAGAGGCTTTAGAGTTTGTTTTGGCTTTAGGCTTTAGTGGTTGAGAGTTGTTGGTGGAGGCAGAGTTGTGTTCCCTCTGTGTCCCCTTCGTTGGTTTCTTGAGAGTCTGAGTATTCTTCCACTCTCAAGCATGTATGGGCTGTGTTCTTTAGTTGGAGAGGGAGAAGATGGATTGAGGAGCTTGTAATCTTCCTTGTTCAAATGTAAAATGTACATAATAACATATTTCCAAACATGACCACTCTTCAATGACATATTTTAAATAATAAACTTTTCAGTGATATATTTTAAAACAATGCACTTTGCGATGGCGTATATATAATTTTTCCTTAAAATAACGTATCCAGCCGAGAGAGAAGAGAGAGGAGGGTAAAAATTCTATTTTGCCCTGTCAATTGGTGGAGCCCACGAGTCAATATCTTTCTCTCTTAATTTTCCTTATTTTTGTTAAGACTGATCCCACTATCATATAACCATTGCTTAGCCCCTTCCTTTCTTTTTCCTCTGCTTCTGCTTCTCTCTCCCACGCGCAGCCGAAGGCACCGCCTCCTCTGCTCGCGTCACTGCCACTACTGCACTTGTCTGCGGGAGAGCTCCTCCACCTGTGTTGGTTATCCTCCTCTCTCTCCTCTGCTCTCTCCCTCCTCGGGGAAGCTGCTCCACGAGCTCAACTTCACGCAGTACCCGCTCGCGCGATCCACGCCAAGCTCATGGACCTGCACAGCCGCCTCGGCACGGCCAATGCCATGCTGCTTGATTTTAATGTTAAGAGCTGCGTTCAACGACTCTTTGACTTATGGCATGGAAACTCTATGAACAACGAAACGAAACATACCCAGATTACAGTATAGAAAAGCTCCAACAATTTGGCAGTCCGACGGCGAGTGCCCGTCTGGCGAGCCTCTGTCGCGGCGGCGGTGCCTATCGCGGTCCCCGGCGGGCTACATCGAACCGATGCCGCTGCCGCGAGCCTGTGGTCCATCCCGCCGTTACCACGTAGCGCCGCTGGCGTCGAGCTCGAGCAGCATGCCATGATGGAATTAATCTTGTTATTAACTTGAATACGAGTAGAGGAAGCATGCAGAAACCGACTCGGTTGTAGAGTCCAACTACAGCACCATCTAACTAGCCTTTATAAGGCCAAGCAAAGTTATGTAATCATGTGAGGTGAGAAGGAAAGAAAAACGGCTGTGCAGCAGCAGCACCAAAAACCAATCCAGTTTTTCCTCTGTTCGGCAAGTACTAGTATTCAGCGTTTTGGTGTTTTTTTTTCGACGTTTTGTTTATCCAGCAAGAAGAAAAGCAGAAGGCGTGACGCTGCAGTACCAGGAGGGTGGGCGCGTTTTTTTTACTTGCTAGGGGAGCAACATCACGTGAAGATATAGCAGAGGTAGGCCATAAACATTGCTTCGAGCGAAGACGTCGCTTTCGCTGCTGTGCTTCAACCGGGTCAAAGTCGAGAGGACAAGTCACGTCGCGGGTTCCACGCTCCGAAGCTGAGCACTTCTCGGAACGAAGTAGTGACAAAGCAAAGGAAAGAAAAATTTCAACAATTTGTATCAGAACATGTTGATTTTGATGGTATCTGAAGATTACGAGCGAGAAGACGAACACCTGGGATTGGGATGAGCTGATCTTCCTCCAGTACCCTCTCCTGACAATCAATAATTACTCGGTGTGGGCAATGAAGATGAAGACGAACATGCGTGTCCAGAGAGTCTGGGCTGCAATCGATCTGAAGGGGAAGAACAAGGAAGTGGACGACAAGATGGACCAGACGGTTTTGGCCATCATCTACCAGGCGGTGCTAGACTCGATGATGCATCAGCTCATCGGGAAAGAGACGGCACATGAAGCATGGGTGACGCTTCAGAAGATGCACGAGGGAGTTGATCGCGTGAAGGAGGTGCGGCTCTAAAATTTGCGCAACGAGTTCGAGAATCTCCAGATGGGAGAAACCCAGTCGGTGGACGAGTTCGCCGGCAAGCTGACTTCATTATGCAATCATATTATCTCTCTCAATGACAAGATGGAGGAATCTGTGGCAGTGAAGAAATACATGCGCGTGCTACCATAAAAGTACGTACTTGTCGTCACTACGCTCATGTACTCCTCTGATCTAGAAGAAAAGAAGATCGAGGAGATCACAGGCTCCCTCAAGGCGCATGAGGAGCTACTGAAGGGGTATCAGTTTTGTAACGAGTAGGCGTTGCTGTTAAACGGAGATGCAAGAAGCGGTGGCAGACAGTTTCACAAGGAACCATCGTCAAACGACGGGTGCAGGCGTGGGCGTGGGCGAGGCAGCAGAGGAGGACGTGGAGACTGTGTTGGGCAAGGCGGTGGTGACAGATTACGTGATAAGTTACATGTCAAGTGTTTTGAATGTGAAAAATTCGATCACTACGCGTCAGAGTGCCGTAACCACATAAAGTGCTTCAACTACGATAAGTATGGACACTACGCTTCCGATTGCCAAAACAAGAAGAAGAACGAGGAGGTAAACCTCACCCGAGCAAGTGAAGACGACGAGCCGACACTGCTTCTCTCCTTATGTGTGTAACATCCCAATATTGGACTTGTGTTTCAAATGTAAGAAAATGAGTAGAAATTAAAACTTTTTCTTACATCTTGTATTTCCCTGTATACTTTTGAACAATTGTTGTTAGGAGTTATGGAAATATAAAATCACAAGTCTTTTTGATCCAAAATCTTGATCTTCCAAAAACAATCTTGTCGAATCCTTTGATCATCTCCTGGGAATATTTTTCCTAAGTTCTTGGGATGGTATGTGACCCCTCTGAAAAATTTCACAATTTTTAGAAATTGTTTGAATATTATTAGAGGGCAGTCAAACCTGTTGACCTTCAATCAAACCCTAAATCAGAACCTTTCGGAATTTTTGGAGAAAAATTCACTGCGTAAAAACCTTTGAAAATTTTACACAAGATTTATGTCCAGGTTATAAAGCCCCTGTAAAAATTTCAGAATTTTTAGAGTTGTTTTGCTACCCCAAATAAATCCTCATAGTCTCAGTTCAAGTTTAAAAGCCAAATCTAGTTTGTCTTGTTCATCGTCCAAGTCGGACTGGGCTCGAAGTCATATGATCTCGTCGAGTCAACTAAAGCGCACTCCACCCCTTTATAAACCCGCGCCGATTCTCGATCGCTTGATCTCGATCTAATGACTCGAGCGATTGGGCGTTCGATCACGCGAAGAGCCCACTCGTTTGGATCGTTGGATCAAAATCTAACGGTCTAAAATAAGTGTGCTGATCGGGTCACCCGAAGGGTGCATCTAATCTCAGGCGTCCGTTTATGATCCTAGGGTTCCCGATCTCCTCTATTGATATTTAAAACTTAAAAGGCTGGGGCGATCTCAGCCGTCCACGATCAATCCAACAGCCCGAAATTGCCCAAGTGCGATTTGAGTCATCTCCTACCTCCAGACGTGTGTGAATAGTAGCTAGGGCATGGGGATGTCATTTCATGCTCCCTACGGCCGCCCTAGTCGACATCATGAGTTGTGGGAGAGGTGTTCGGCCGAGCCATACCCTATATCGTCATCTACACCCCTTTTGCTTTCGGGCATGCCTTGTGCTTTGGGCAATTGTCTCCCGAAAAGCACTTTTGCTAAGCCCTAGCCTTTAGAAGCTTTATAAGCACCCTCAATACCTCCTGGTCTCTCTTTACACTACCCTTGAGCCCCAGTTTCAATTGTGGAGCTTAATACCCCAAAATCAACAAGCCGCCATTGTTGACCCGTGGAGCTCCAGTGGAGAATTTGGTGATCCAGTGGTTCTCCTTCACATTTCTTTACACCATTTTTGTCCCCTTACTATCTTGAACATATCCCCTCACTTAATTTTGGATTTGATTCTCAGGAATTATCCAATTTGAGGTTTGTTCAAATTCGGCCGAATTTGGTCATCTTCTTCCTCAGCTCAGGTGAGTGCTCCATTTTTTTTTGCTCATGTAGCTTCTGTGGACTATAATGAAGCTATATTGATGCTTTGGTACCACTCATTTTGCTCAGGGGGCACTTTTCCAACCTTCTTCCCCAACCCCGCAAGCCTCCACCGTGGACAAGCTTCCCTACCATCTCTCAAGCTTCTCCATCAAGGTAGCTTCTTATTAGTCCCTAGAGGCCTGGCACACGCTTCTTTGATCGCAGAGGAGCTTTTGCTATTTTCAAGGCTGCGAAAAGCTCCATTTTCGCTTTCGGCTAGCCGCGTGCTCGTCCTCACCGTCGTCACGAGGTGGCCACCGTTAGGTCCGTGATGTTATTGCGATTCTATTTGGTTGCTTGGTTGGCGCCGCATGGTTGAGTCGCGCGGCAAGCCGTTGAATGCGCCGAACTTTGCGCGCATCGCCCGCTGGCTATTTAATTAGGACACGCTAATACCCAATCATTGCTAATCATTTGGAGTATTAATGATGTCTTAGCCGTGTCCATCGAGTCACCGACAAGTGGGCCCATTCTTTAAATCACCGTTGGCGCAATTTTGGCCGTTCGACATCATTAAGAGTTAATCATGGATTAATTAATGTCTCAGATTAAATGTTGTCGGAAATTAACCTCGGTCATCGACGGGGGCCCAGGGGTTAAAATCAAAATCGAAGTCATTAGTGTCACTTTTAGGTTCATTTAATGCCGCCATTAGTGGCATTAATTTGGTCCTAAGCGCCTCTTTCAATCGGCCGATGGGCTCGTGCATCGTGGCACGTGTTAAAGCCCGCATTTGTGACTTGAAGTCACTGACATGCGGCCCCACATATCAGCGCATCATTTTGAACTTCAATCAAAGGCCGCCGTCCATTTTGCGATCTGTGGCCCAGATCAATTGGGCCGTTCGGGTCACCCGATCCTCCCATCATCGTGGCCGTCCGCTCGATCGTGGTCGAGATCGATGTTTCGTTCGCGAGGTCCGGTCAGCAGCCGCTCGTGGCCTTCCGATCTCAGATCGACGGTGGATATGAGTTGGGCCGTTCGGGTCGCCTTCGCGCACCCCTCGCGCGCGCCGTTTGATTCCAGATCGATGGCCGTGGTGCGCCCACGTCATAACTTATCGTTTAGGTTATCTGGAATTGATAAGTATTTTTTTCTGCAACTAGAAATTGTGCAGAAACTTTAGAAATTCATAATAAATTCATTTTAAACCCTTTTTAGTTGTTTCCAACTGTAATAATTTTGTATTGAACTAAAGTTTTATTTAAAAATGCTTTAACCTTGTTTCTGTAATAAAAATTCCTGTAAGCGTAAGAAACTTGATTTCTGCCGTTTTTGGTTTTTCCAAAAATTAAATGAAATCTTATAAAATGCATATCTTGCTCGGTATATATCCAAAAGGGGTGTTTTCAACTTTAATAAAAAAATTTTTTAACCAAACTTTAATATAAAAATGATTGTAGGCCCAGGATAGCACCAGAAATATTAATTAATGACTTTGACCCTATTTTCAGCATTTAGAAATTCTGTAAATCTTATAAAAGACACAAGTAATTCCTTGTAAATCAAAAATATGTAAACCTAATGCTGGAAAATCCCTTTGTTAGCATACTTCAATATGAAATAGGTTTTGCTCATGGTTTTACTTCTGAAAATTGAATTGTGCTAGTTGTACAACTTAGAAAAATCATAATTAAATTATTATAACTCCAAATTTAGTAAACTCAACTATGCTGTGATTAGGATAACATATACTACCTACCATAAAAAATTTTAGGTTCTAGATCATTCTAGAAATTTTCTCCATGAACAGTACCAGTAATTAATTTAGGAAATTAATAGGCTGAGAGAACTAATTTTAACTATAACTTTTTCATGCTAATTCCAAATGAAGTAATTCTTGTTTCTAAAATTGTCTAAAATCATACCCTTGCTGTTGGGTAAATTTCATAAGATTTGGATGTCTTTTGTTGTTGAGTTTTATTTTGTGTTCTTCGTTCTTATTGGTTTTTATCGTCTTTTTCGCGTTAGGCTTCGAAGAAATTATTGATTACGCGAGTGATCCACTGCAACAAACAAGTGATCTACAGCAAGGCAAGCAGTTTGATCATATCCACTCAATCTCATTACTTTTAAAATCTAATACTTTGATTTACTCGTACGTATGCATGCTTTTGTGTCAATGATTAATTTTGTCGCTTAGAGGTAGTTAATCCCAATGCATGGTTGCCCTTAAATTGTTTATCCCCTGCTACAAAACATAAGTTATTAATATCGCTGGTGAATTAGAGCCCGGTGATTTAATTATGCTCTTTTATTGTCTTTACGGTGTCATGCTTAGAATGCTTAGATACCGGTAGAATTGGGCGGTTATTGACCTAGTCGATAACCTTGATCACACAAACTTATTATGACTTTTTGATTCAACCTTTGTGCTATGTTTAATTGCGAAAACCAAAACTAAAAACAAAATGATTTCGACTTGGGCACAATGGTAAGATGGTGTGCTTTTGGGTGTGACTGGAATGGTGCCCGAGTCAATTAAGGACCGAGTTACTTGCGCCACCGTTCTGAGCATTCTTGCGTGCTAACCACACTAGAGGGTATGGGACCTCTCTTAGCTTAGTACTTTGGCGTGTGTTGGCTACGAGTCGCAGGCTGGCGTGCGTGTGTTGTGTTGTGGTAAAATGAGTGGAGTTTATGTGTGGAGCATTGTAGTTGTCCGTAAAGCTTTACCCCTAGGGGTAGTTGTCTTTACGGCTTTACAATGTAAGCATATGAGTTTCTATCCATATGAGCGGCTCGTAGTTAATACACAATATTGGAAATGTCTTGTTGGACTTAGCCGTGCCTGCATACCAAAGGAAGTATGTTAACCGTGGCTGGTGGAAAGGCGGTCTAAAGTGTGGGTACATTGGTGCACCCCTGCAGGGTTAAAACTATTCGAATAGCCTCGTCCTAGGTTATGGACACGCTCGAATACGCCCCGTGAGAACTAGACTACAACCTTTCAAAAACATAAAACTTGACATGGGTGGTATGAAGGGGTACTTCATACTATTGTTGTGGTGACTATTGGGTTAGTCACTTCCAGGTTGTCTTTATTGTTGTTATTATTATCGTATCGCGGTTATTTCAACAATTGCAAACAGTTTGTCAAATTGCTTTGAATCTATTACATTATTGCAAAAGAAAACTTGCTTTAAGCTAAAGGTAAGTCCAGAGCCCCATCCACTTAAATAAAGCTTGCATGTAGTTAATTACAGGTCTGTTATCCTTACACGTCAGTCTTGCGAGTACAAAAACAATTTCTGTACTCAGTTGCTTTGCTTAATTGTTTTGTTGCAGAGGAAGAAGGTGAGCCCCAAGGGCTTCCCTTTGGTGAGATGTGCTTCGGGTTTGACGACTAGCTTGGCGGCCCGGTCGGTTGCCCTGTGGTTATGTGGCTAACCGGTTGGCTTTTGTCTTAGCCATCTTATGGCACTTTTGCTTCCGCTGTCTATCTGTTATTGATACTTGTTGTTGTTTGGCCAGTTGACCCTGTTGTAATAACTTTATATTATGTACGTCTTTTGCTAGACTTGTTATTATGTGTTGTATGGAATTGATGCATGATTTTGTAACGGGGTGTGTATACTGCATTTCTGGGAAGTATACATATCTCGAGGCTTGGTTTATTTGATTTGTGGTGCTAGAGTCAACGGAAGGCTAAGCATTACAAGTCGAATAAACCGGGGGTCTCACAATGTGTTAAAAAGGCGTCGGTCATGGTGATGTTGAATGAGAAGAACGTAGTTCCTAAATTACACATAGAGGGAGGCAGCCACGATCACACCGATCTATGGTACTTGGACAATAGAGCAAGTAGTCACATGACGGGAGATTGCTCTTCCATGAGCTCGACGAGAAGATTTCGGGCAAAGTCAAGTTTGACGATGGCTCCACGGTGCAGATAAGAGGCAAATAAACAATACTGCTGGAATGCAAGAACGGTGATCAGAAGATGTTGCCTGAAATTTATTTTATACCGAGTTTGTGCAACATACTCAGTCTCGGACAGCTGGCGGAAAAAGGGTGTAGGGTGGAGCTGTAGGATGAGATCTTGCGTGTTTATGATAAAAAATAAAGATATGTTGATGAAGGTGAAAAAAAATCCTTGAACTGGTTGTACAAAGTTACCCTGAAAACTTGTAAACCAGTTTGTCTGAAGGACAGCCTAAAGGAGTCAGAGTGGAACTGGGGTATCAAAGCAGTTTTAGGCAAAGATGCAGATACTGCTTCTCTCGACGAAGCTATCTCCATCGCTGGGTCCCATTGGAAGGAGGCCTCTGGCTCACTTGAAGCTGTTCATGCTTTCCCCGACCAAGAAAAAGGTAGAACCCAGGAGCAAAGTGGCTCGAGAAGGCATGCATGCGCTTGAGGCGCAGCGGCCTCCACGCGCATGGAGCTAGTGCAGGATGCGCACATACAACGGCGCCACGCGCGGCTACTGGGACGTCCACATGACGTGCACACATGGGCGAGCTCGACCGCCGGCGTGGATCTCACACACATGCAAAGTGCAGAAAGCGGCTTGGCAGAGGTGCGCCCTTCTAATGTACCCCAGCGCACTCCAGCGTAGAAGATGGCGCCGCTGCACGGTGGTCCCATAGGAGCGGCTCCACTTCATGCAAGCAGCGCAATGAAGCTCGACCGTCAATGCCAAGGGCCCCACAGTGTCATGCCTCATGCCGGCCTATCAGATACGGCTCGTTTGGCCAGCTCTACACGGTCCGAAATCGGGCGGTTCTTCGGAACGAAGTAGTGACAGAGCAAAGGAGCAAGGAAAAATTCCAACATGCCAGACTTAGTCTCGACCAGATCGGGGAACGGCGCGAGGGAGACGATGAGCACCAGGGCACGAGGGCCGCGATGGTGGCGTCAACAGTGGGCCCCGCATGAGCGAGGACCACGATTGCGGGGCCACGTGAAGGAGAGCATGAAGGTGGCTGGGAACAGCGGGAGTAGAAAGAAGAAGAGGAATAGAAGGGGGCAATTTGGTCATATTTTATTTTATTTTTTCTTTTCAACTTATAGAAAAGTAATATTTTAATGGCTAAGTGTGCTTAGGTAAACAAAAAAATATATATTCTAAAGCAATGATGCAAGACTTTGGTGTCCTATAGCAAATTTTGGCTAAGCACTAATATTTTAACGCCAGTTAATTCAGTTTAAGCGCACATATTTAAGAAAGAACAAGCATCAACAAGAACTAACAGCACATAATCGATATTTCTGCCACTGGACATTTATGCTATAGATAAATCCATGTATTGAATGTATTAATGTATAGTAAAAAACATAGGCAAGGGGCAAAGAGATTGGATCTGAGAAAAGAAAGGCAAAAGAGATTGTATAGATCTGAGAAGAGAAATTGAATGGTCCAACGTACATAAAGATACAAGAAAATTAAAGCAATGGCAAAGCAAAAAGAAAGCAGCGGACAAGCTAATTTTTCCACAGCATTCATCAATCGAGGTTGAAGCTCCAAGCTCACGCACCAGTCCGCCGAGCCGTTGCATCACATCGGAAACCACTAGGAGCCACCGCATCCTTCGCCTGGCATACGCGAGACCAGCACCGCCAAGCTGCCTCGTCGACGACTAGCAGCCTCGCCGCACGAAGCCGAGCCAACGCTTGCCGCGTTGTCGTCCTGCCGTCGCGGAGCCGCGCCCAGGATTTAGGCATGCATGGAGGTTGCTGCAGTTGAGGAAGCTCCACTTTGACGAAGATTGGAGAGGTGAAGGATGAGAGAGATGGGGAAGACGCAGACTGGAACAATGGACAGATGGGAGAAATTTGGAGCGTGGCGGCTGGTGTGGCATGTGGGCGTAGGTAGCCGGTGTCTGTCCGATGCACGGTACGGTTTGACCCCGCACATGCCCGGTCCGGCTAGACGGGATGTATCGTATTTTGGTCATCATCTGGCCAGTTGGCCAGTCAAACTCGGCATGTATAGTACAATACACGGTACGATTCGATCCAAACAGCACAGTTAGGCCCGTTTAGGCACGGTAACGACTAGATTTTTCAAATTTTTAGTCGTTTTTGGCTGTTGAAGAGCTTTAAAAATACGATAAAATCCAAAAATCTCAAAAAAAATTTATAAATAGGCAGCATACCCCTTCATTTAGCCACCATCCAATCTTCACTCTCTTTTCTAAAATCTGTTGTGCAAATTTAGATCACTTTTGTGATAATTTGGCAAAATTTAAAATATTTTTTGCCAAATATTTGAAATTTCGAAATCCAACTGCAGTCAAGAAAAGAGGTACAATACTAATTTTTTTTGTAGATTTTTATTGTTCTTATTTGTTATACTAAGGTGAAATAAATAATACTGTAATGTTCGATTTGCACTTTCCGTGATAGAAAATTACGATAATTTTCCTATTATTGATTTCGGAATTTCACCAGAGGATCTTGCATCCTTCGAGAATATTGCGGCCCTAACTCAACCGGAAGAGGAAGCAATACCATAATCAGACTCTACAAGTGCCTCTGCGTCTGCAAACACCGAAGCAAAGATATCCAGGTCGAGTACATCGGGAATGTGGAAAGATTTTTGATAAGACAACTAAGTCAAACGAACAAGGAGTTTAGGTATGATATGTTGTTTGTAAAATTTGTAAACATGAATTGACTGCAAAGTCTTCAAGTGGAACGTGACACTTGATTAGACATGCTGCAAGATATAAAGCAAGACAAGGATTGGTCATGAGACAGATGTATCTACAGTACAACCCTAACGACACGGTGCGTAGTTGGGAATATAGCCCTAAGGTAGCTCGTCAATATATTTATCGTTTAATTGCTTCAGAGGATCTACCTTTAAACTTTGGTAAGTCTAGATCGTTTGAAAATTACATTTGGACTACGTAAATCCTAGATTTTCTACCGTTTCTAGACAAACAACAACCAAAGATTTAGTTAAATACTATAATGAATATCATGCTAAATTAAAAGAACTATTTAGTACCTGTACATTTTTTGTGGCTTTGAGCTTGGACATACAGGCTAGTCGGGCTAAAGAGAATTATCTTAGTGTAGTTACTCATTATATTAACGATGACTCGGAAATGGAAAAAAGAATTATAGGGTTCAAGCTAATTGATGTAACACACATGGGTGAGAATATCGTGGACTATATTATTAAAGTCGTGGAAGACTTTGGTATTACAATTTTTTTTCAATAACTTTAGATAATGCCACCGCAAACTCTAGGGTAGACATGTTCATGAGAGGTCTACCCCAAGTCCAGGTCGGGCTTGGGACTTGATTTCCGGCCCAAAATCCTGTTGAATTGAATAAAAATAAAAAATATTTCTTTTATTCTCAAAATGAATTAAATATTACTTTTTATTCCACAAAAGAATTAAAATAATATTTTTTAATTCAAAAAATGAATTTTTGTGCTGGGCCGAGCCAGGCGTTTGAACAAGTCTAGGGTAATGGATATTCTCACTCCATTATTTTGTTCATACGCTGAATTCTTCTTGCTACATCAGCGATGCGCCTGTCACATTAGTAATCTTATAGTTAAATGTGGTTTAAAGAGTTTGGATCTGTATATTAAAGATTTTCACGATGCGATTTCTTTCATAAATCATTCTAACTAACGAATAACAGCATATAAGAACTTTTGCATTGCAATGAATGTACGTCCAAGAAAATTTGGTTTGGACATGCTAGTAAGATGAAACTCTACTTGATGCTCAAGATCCTTTTACCATATAATAGCATATTTTCTATTTTTATTCACACACACTATCACAACCATGATAGTAATATACTATTGACTGAGTAACATTGGTGTGTTTATGAGAAGTTACTATCGTTTTTGGAACTTTTTTATGATTCCATTCTTTCTTTATCCGTTGTGTATTATCCAACATCTCCTTTAATTATGCATAATATTTTTGAAATTGCTAGTCAATTGAAGGCTTATGAAAATGAAATACTGTTATGAGAGGCTATCATTGCTATGGAAACTAAATACTTGAAATATTAGAAAGAAATCTCACTCCTATATGCATTTGCACTTATTTTAGATCCCACAGCTAAAATTCAAGGATCTGCTAATGTTCTCCAACTTCTGAGTGATACTATAGGCCTAGACTATTCTAACTATTTTATAGATGTTCGTACTATTTTTTTTATGTTTATCAAAAGTACGAACTTATGTTTCAGATAGTTCGATTGCAACGACCTCCAGTACCACCCACCACGGGTAAGAAGACAACTACGTGGGGCAAAATGCGGTGTAGGGTCTTCCTCCAGGTCTAGGGGTTCAGATTCTACAACGTCAGGTTCTGAAGCAAGATATATCTCCCACTGAAGGAGTATGGAACTATCCACCTATTTGGACATTGATACTGTGGATTACCAGGAAGATCGCTTCGAAATTTTGCAATGGTGGCATGACCATTAGGTAACATATCCAGTGCAATCCATACTAGCTCGAGATGTGTTAATTGTTCCTGTCTTCAAGGTTTCCTCCGAGTCTGCTTTTAGTCTTTCTGGAAGAATATTGGAGGAGAGAAGAACAAGTTTCACGAGTGAGATGGTAGAGATACTTCTAAATGTACACTTTGTAGAAAATCCAGAGTTGGCAAACACATTCGAAAATCTTTACCTAGACACTTAGAACATGGAAGTATGTAGAGCTATAGGTTGTACTCTTTTCTCTTTGCCATGGTTTTCTCATGTTGAGTTTTTATTTGGTAAAGTTTTTAACGAGGTAGCCATGTAAACATTAATAAAGCTCGTTATTACATTTTAATATATTTGTCTCTTTTTATGGGTATAAAACTATTTTTTATAATTTTAGTTTGTATTTTTGAATTCTATACACTTTTCTGGAAGTTTTGTAATTTTTAAAAACTTTTGGGCCGAGATGGGCTACACAGACCAACCCCGGCCTATCGAGCTAATCGTGCTTGGGCCAACACAGCACAACCCGTTTAGTTAGCCAGGCCATGCCTAAACGGGCCCGTGCCGCCCATTTGGCCACTTCTAGGTATGGGACTGTGGGGAGCTAGGGCTCCCCCCTCGTACCACCCAATTGGGCTAATTGAGAGTTTGGGCTACGCATGTCCTTCCCCCATCCCTTCTGTCACAGGTGATGAGCTCGTCGGAGGAGATCAGACGGAGGCGCCTCCAGGAGCTCATCCACCACCGGCTGGGGCTGGGTGATGGGCGCGACCATATCATCAGAGAGGGTAGCATGCCACAGCCCCTGCTCACTCTCCTCGTCCCATCCCGATGGATCTGTCCGCCGCCGGCGCACGGCGACAAGCGAGTAGTGGATCAGGGCGGCAAATAAACTCCCAATGGAACACGACAGGCCCTCGCCGCCGACCCCCACATCCCGAGTGTCGACGACCTCCTCACTGCCCAGCCCCTCCTCCCGCCGCTCGAACATCATTTCTATGATTTGGGATCGAGTTGACCAGATGGGGATGATGGAAGAAGATGATGTAGGGGTGAAACTGTATTTGCATAGCCACTTCAAGGCATGACTGGTCAACAATGGAAAATAAGGTTAAGGTCTTGATTTTGTAGTGGCATGTAAGGGAGAGATCACTTTATAATGGTAGATCAGGGATTTGGAACATTTGCAATGGCATGTAAATTTTTTTTCCTTTTTTTAGGAAGCTACTAGCCCACATTGTATCGTTGGAGTGCATTTGCAATGGTACATCTGTTTCATGAAGTTCCATTGCATGATATATGTTTCAACAAGTTTCAGATTTGAAGTTTTGCAGGTTTCGGCAAGTTCCAGGAAGTTTCAAGTTCCATATTTTAGAAGGTTTCAATAAGTTTCAAGTTCAAGACCAAAGTTTCAACAAGGTTTCAATAAAATTCAAGTTTTAAAAAATGTCATGTTTCAACAAGTTTCATGTTTGAAACATGAGGTTTCGTAAAAAAGTTGTAGAAACTTACACATTGAAACTCCAGGTTTGAAGAGTTTTAGAACTGAAATTTAAGGTTTCAAGAGCGAGTTTCAAGTTTAAGATTCAAGTTTCACAAATGAATTTCAAGGTTTCAACCAAGTTTCAGTCACATTTCAAGATCCAGATTAAAAGTTTAGAGAGTTTCAAAGTACGTTCCAGAGGGTTTCAAAACTGGAACACAAGTTTGAAAGATGAAACTTCAAGTTTCAGAAGAGTTTCAACACAAACTTCAATCCCTGGAGAGTTCCAAAGCAGGTTTCAAGATTTTAAGTCAAGTTTCAAAACAAAGGCAAACAAATGTCAATCAAATTCACAAAAAATTGGAACCTTGAGAGCGGCCGGGAGCTTGCCAACAACGAATATCGGGCGAGTTGCCTCACTCGCTGCGGACTCATGGCTGCTCTTCGCCGCGCTCGCCTATAGCATCGCGCTCCCTGCCATGCTCGCTAGGCCATCGCGGTTGCTTGCCATGCTCCCCTGTGGTCACGTGGCTATGGATCTCGTAGATAGGAGGAACACAACCGCCATCAATGTGCCCACTTGCTGCCGCGGCAACTTCTCTGCCTGTAGTCGCCGGGTCATCTCGTCGGTGCCTGTCGCCAGTGGTGAATCGGCTTTCGGTGCTGTGTGGAGAGATGGGAATAGGAAGGTCTAGCTTGAATTTGGATCGATGGAGAAGGGAGAAATGGGGATGTGCATATGCTGAGAGAGGGAGACTCGGGAAGCTTCTCGAGATGGCAACTGGTGTGTCCACGGAGCTCTCATCGAACGGCCACAAGCTATACCGTCAAAACACTATAGCGTTCTTGAGATTTTCTTGTTCTTTGCATCTACTGAAACATATGTCTACTGATATCATATACTAAATCTAAATATATGCAAGTGGGGTCTGGTTTTGAAGATCTTTATAGGAAACACAATGGTTTAAACGAATCGTGAATTGGATGCTCGGGGTCGAAAGATATGATCCTTTGAAGTTTGGGATTGCTAAAAAGAGTCTCTCGAATTGCGTGTGCGGGGTGAGGGTTGGACATGCTGTCTTCATGAAATGGGCCGAGGGTGGGTGGTAGGCGATAGAGGTGCCCCAAAAAAACCGTCCGTTCCTCGGCTTTGACATAAAACCGTCTAGTTCATCCCGCTTTTTCTGGTCCGATCTTTGAAGTGAATCGAGCCACTGAAGTCACCGGTTCCGGTTTTCCAAGTTCAACCAACGTCCGTTTTAATAACTATGTCGCAACAAGTTAATCATCGACGAGGACAATAACTAGATACCACTTTTATATTATGATCAAAATTTAGTAAGTCTACAAAAATATAAAACATTTTCACGTAAAAGGATCTATCTTCTGCGCACTCCTAATCACGTAGTACAAATCTAATATGCAAAAAAATCGACCAAAACCTAAAAACTTATTGCGATGGGATCCACAAATGCATTGGTGCTAACTGCAAACAATGTTTATTTACATTTGCCTTTGATGTTATATAATACTAGAACTTGAAAGTTTATTGTGGTAACATCGCTGTTATTACTTAACTTAAAGGTCGCTAGTTTTGGAGCTCACCCGTGCATGCTACGCCGGCAAGAATTTTACACCGCTAGATCGCGCGCCGAGCGGCTCGCCCATCCGATTCCGCACACGCGCGTGCCGCCAAGGCGCTGCGCGCAGGCTTCCACGCCGTCCCGCAGACGTCGCCGTCGGATCTTCGCCGTCCGCTCAAGATCGCGCGAGGTGGGGAGGGCCTCGAGCGCTTTAACTCGCCGCGCGTGGGCGTTCTTCTCCTTATCCCCTTTGCGCCGCCTCCGTTTCGGGCGCTCGCTTCTCCGTGCGCCGCGCTTGCCTTGCCCTCGGCGCCGTTCCTCCTCCATCGCCAACGCGCTTTCCTCCTCGCTCGCCGCTCCTCTACTTTCTTTTTTCCGCCGCCGCGCTGCCGCGCCGGCTGGCATTGCGCCGTCTCTCCCGCGAGGTCGGTTGCCTTGCTGCGCTCCGGATGGCCTCCGACTCTCTCCGCCTCCTGCCTCTCCCTTCGTCCTCGCCTTGCGCCGCATAGCGCCGCCGCCCGATCGCTCGGCCGCCCGGCCGCTGGTCGCCAAGGCCACGAGTCCTCCTCCTTGGCCGCTGGCTTCGCTTGCCGCTGCCATTCGAGGCGGCAATACGACCTTCGCGCGCTTCTGCGGCTGCTCGAGGTGATGGGGAGCATAGCAAGGCGGTGCAGTGGTTGGGCGCCACCGCTCGGCGAGGACGCCGGAGGGGCAAGGCCCGACCCGGTGCCGTTGTTTGGGAAGCTTGGTCCGAGAGTTTGCAAGTTGCTCGGTGGCCGTGAGTGCAGCAAAGGGGGCACCGCCGTGTCGTCTAAGCTTGCCTGTAGGTGCCGCTCTGTGAGTTTGGTTGTGCTTGCTATGTGTTTGATGAATTGACATAACGAATTTTAGGTGATATAAATGTGGAAGACCGATGGCCGTTGGTTTTAACGACAAGTGTTTTTAGGTCTCAAATGGGAATTTAGACTAGCATGTAGCTCATGGAAAGGACTTATTTTGGAGTAAGCGTTGCTTAGCACTACTATAGCCGCAATTAGTTTGACCATCATAGCATCTCGCATGCGGCTCGCTATATCTCACTGACAACTCTAGGGATGGAAACACTGTACGGTTTTGATGTGCGTGCCAAGTGATTGGTGAATTACCATTGAGAGTATGGAACCGTGTTTGAGTTTTAGAAAATTGCAATTACAAAGTGTGGTTTTGAGCTCTTTATAGAGGGCGGTACGTGGGAGATTTACCATTTGATATCTTGAATTCTTGACACGGGCCATACAAGCTCAGATCTACTTTTATTTGTCGCTTGTCCCGATGAACAATGGAAAGCATTATTCAGTTCAAATTAGCTTGTGATTACACGATTTAAATAGGTGATGGGGAGCATAGCAAGGTGGTGCGTAGTGGCGGGCGCCACCGCCGCGAGGACGCTGGAGGGGCAAGGCCGGACCCGGTGTGGGTTGTTTGGGAAGCTTGGTCCGAGAATTTGCAAGTTGCTCTGTGGCCGTGGAGTGCAGCAAAGGGGGCACCGCTTCTGTCGTGGAAGCTTGCCTCGTAGGTGCTGCTCTGTGAGTTTGGTTGTGCTTTATGTGTTTGATGAATTGACATAACGAATTTTAGGTGATATAAATGTGTGGAAGACCGGTGGCCGTTGGTTTTTAACTGACAAGTGTTTTTAGGTCTGAAAATGGGAATTTTAGACTAGCATGTAGCTCATGAAAGGACTTATTTTGGAGTAAGCGTTGCTTAGCAATCGCTATAGCCGCAATTAGTTTGACCGTCATAGGCAAGTCCGCATGCGGCCCGCTATATCTCATCGACAACTCTAGGGATGGAAACACCTGTAGGGTTTTGATGTGCGAGCCAAGTGATTGGTGAATTACCATTGAGAGTATGGAACCAGTGTTTGAGTTTTAGAAAATTGCAATTACAAGTGTGGTTTTGAGCTCTTTATAGAGGGCGGTAACGTGGGAGATTTACCATTTGATATCTTGAATTTTGACACGGGCCATACAAGCTCAGATCTACTTTTACTTGTCGCTTGTCCCGATGAACAATGGAAAGCATTATTCGCCCAAATTCGCTTGTGATTACACGATTTAAATAGGTGATAGGGGAGCATAGCAAGGCGGTGCGTGGTCAAGTGCCACCGCTCGGGCGAGGACGCTGGAGGGGCAAGGCCCGACCGGGTGTGGGGTTGTTTGGGAAGCTTGGTCCGAGAGTTTGCAAGTTGCTTGGCGGCCAGGAGTGCAGCAAAGGGGCACCGCCTTGTGTCGTGAAGCTTGCCTCGTGTAGGTGCCGCTCGTGAGTTTGGTTGTGCTTGCTATGTGTTTGATGAATTGACATAACGAATTTTAGGTGATATAAATGTGTGGAAGACCGTGGCCGTTGGTTTTTAACGGACAAGTGTTTTTAGGTCCGAAATGGGAATTTTAGACTAGCATGTAGCTCATGAAAGGACTTATTTTGGAGTAAGCTGCTTAGCATCGCTATAGCCGCAATTAGTTTGACCGTCATAGGCACCTGCGCATATGGCTCGCTATATCTCACCGACAACTCTAGGGATGGAAACACCGGTAGGGTTTTGATGTGCAGGCCAAGTGATTGGTGAATTACCATTGAGAGTATGGAACCAGTGTTTGAGTTTTA
The DNA here is from genome assembly GCA_036346255.1 of Ampelocalamus luodianensis. Taxonomy (NCBI): domain Eukaryota; kingdom Viridiplantae; phylum Streptophyta; class Magnoliopsida; order Poales; family Poaceae; genus Ampelocalamus; species Ampelocalamus luodianensis. The sequence continues at coordinate 31,274,541 of CM070639.1, read as the reverse complement.
GTGGTTAATTTATTTTTGTTCTTTCGTTTACACATGATCGTATTTTGGATATAGTGATCTACCTCCATGTGTGCCGCTAGCTGCAAAAAATCAATTTTTTTGATGGGTTTTTGATTAGGCAGCTGCTTTGATGGGATTAAATCTTGCCTTAATTAATTCCTTCTAAAAACATGTTTAATTTAATCATTTACGTGCCTATGTATTTTTCCATAAATATAGTATCTTCGATTTTAATTTTATGTGGTCCCATGCATGAAATATGGATTTAGACCGATTTACAATTAATGTTGGGATGATGGTATCTGTATTTTTTTGTTTTCACTATGCTATGCAAATCCAAAGTAAATGTTTGATTCAGTCTATGATATCTGTTAGAGCTGAATTGACCTGTCCGCAAGTGGAAATCATAATGAGGATCTAGAATTTTTTTTAAAAAATAATCTACATTTTATCATAAATTACAAATATAATCTTGTCTTTTTTTATTACATGAATATACCTGCCGCCACCCGCTGGGCTTATTGGACTAGTCGCCACCCCGCTGAGCGACAACATCTAGCCGCCCAACCGTTAGGCGGGCACACTGGTCGCCAATCGTTGGGCAATAATCGCAGCTCCCAACCGGTGGCGATAGAGCCTCCACGCGAACCAAGCACGATTGAGGGGCTTTATAAACGGCGTGTCATGTCCCCGACGCCCTGCGCTCGGGAGAAGAAGCAGAGAAAGAGGGAAAGAGGGAGGAAGAGGGAAAGAGGGAAAGAGAGGGAGGAAGAAAGAAGAGAGAAAAAGAGAGAAAAAGAGAGAAGAAGAGGGAGGGGAAGGGAGAAGAAGATTTCATGAGGTAAGTTTTTTGATTTTGTAATGTACATTTTGTAGTAGGTAAATAGTTTATGTAGTTTAATTTGTTAGAGATTTTAGGTAGAGAATTTAGGTAGAGATTTTAGTCTGTTAGAGATTTTAGGTAGAGGAAAAAAGTAGGATGTTAGGTAGAGGAAAAAATTAGGATATTAGGTTGAGGAAAAAATTAGGTTTAGGTAGACTATGAATTAGGTGTACGAACAAATTAGTAGAGGTAAATTAGTATGAACAAATTAGCAGAGATTGAATAGCAACGTAGTAGAGGTAAATTAGTATGATGACTTCTTTGGAATGAACGGGTGTTGATCATGATGTAGTGTAGTTGCGACGATGATCTAAGAGCCTTAGAAATGTAAAATACAATGTAGTAGTGGTTGCATGTCGTATGCAGATCTCGACTAGTTGTAATATTAAAAATATTTGTAGACATATTGTGAGGACCCTGGTTTATTCAAGCTTGTACTGCTTAACCATCCACTTGGTCCTAATAGTACAAATCAAATAAACTAAGCTCGAGATATGTATACTTCCTAAATGCAGATACACACCCTGCTACAAAATCATGCATCAATTCCATTCATACACATAGAGCCAAGCAAAAGCAATAAATCGGAAGACATAGATAATATAAGAGAGTTATTACAAAGAGAGGCCGACTGCCAAAATTCATAAAGATAGGTAAATACACAATGAAGCAAAATGGCCATAAGATGGCGATGAACAAAAGCCAATCATGTGTGCCTTTACCCACAAGGCAACCAACCGACCGCCAAGCTAATCGTCCCCAACAATGGCACAGAACACAACTCACAAAAGTGAGGCCCTTGGGGCTCACCTTCTTCCTCTGCAGCAATTAATATTAAGAAAGCGTATGAGTACAAAACTTGTTTTGTACTGCAAGACTGACGTGTGAGATAACGAACTATAATTAACTACATGCAAGCTTTATTTAAGTGGATGAGGCTCGACTTATTTTCAAAGATAAAGCAAGTTTTCATTTACAATAAGGTAATAGATTCAAAGCAAGTTTGCAATTAACTTTTATCGCTCAAATAAAAGAGAGACAATAATAACATAGATAGAGAACAACACCAACCTAGAAGTGACTAACCCATAGTCACCACAACAATAGCATGAAGTACCCTTCATACCACCCATGTCAAGTTTAAGTTTTTAAAAGGTTGTAGTCTAGTTCTTGCACGATCTTACCAAGCATGTCCATAACCTAGACGAGGCTATTCGAATAGTTTGAACTCCGCAGGTGTACCAATGTACCCACACGATAGACCGCTTTCCACCACCTTACTACTAGCACATTTCCTTTGTGCATGGCTAAGTCTAACAAGACGCTTCCAATGGACGATGCTAATTAAGAGCCAGAACCCACGGAGAAGGACACATTAGACAGCCTAACCGGTCCGCTAATGCTCCCTCCAACACCACAAACACACACAAGAACACACCCACCAACCAAATTTCATAATTAACACCTCCCAAAGTACTTAGTCAAGAGAGGTTCCATATCCCCTCGGTGGTTAGCACGCAACAAGCGCTTGGCTTAGTGACACAAGTAACCTTGGCCCTGGGGACTTAGGCACTTATTCCACACACCCAACAGATCACATCAACATACCATTGTGCCCAAGTCAAGATATAGTTTTGTTTTCGCTTTTGATTTGTAAATCAATAAAACACAAGGGTTGGACATAATGAGTAGTATAAGTAGTTAGTGATCAAGATCACCGACTAAGTCGATGATCGCCCAATACTACCGATAACTAGGCATGGCTAAGCAATATTCATTCGTAATCTACTAAGTGATAAGAGTTCATCCATCAACTCTAACCACAGCAAGCAACCTAGGCTCGTAGTAGAGGATAATTATTTACCTACAGATTATGCAACTAGAGGTCTAACTAATCAATTTAACAACAAAATAGCAATGCATACATAGAAGTTAAACAAAATATTAGACTTTGAAAGCAATGGGATTAATGGAAATGATCAAATCTTGCTTGCTTGTTGCTGCTCAATTTGTTATGAGGGTCCAAATGTGACGAAATTTAAACACAAGGTAAAATACTAACATACCTAGACATAGAAACTGAAAACTTAATTTGGATTTGTGGTGCAAAAGATATTCTCTAAAAACCTAATTTCACCATAATTACAAAAGGCCGAGGGTGGTCTTTGCAAAGAGGACCCTGAGGGTGGTCCGAGAGGGTGGTTTTATAAAGCGACCAAGGAAGGTCCTTTCGCATGAGAGGACCTCAAGGAGGTCTTTGCAAAGAGGACCCCAAGGCGGAGGGTGGTCCTAACGGCCGAGATTTAACCTACTGAGGTCTTTAACGGCCAGGATACGATTAGGGGAGGTCCAGAGACTTAGGATTTTTGGAAAAGATCCTAAGGCCCAGATCTAAACTTGGAGAGGTGGGGGCGGCTAAGATTAGCCCGAGGAGGTCCTAGAGTGGTTTTAATGGTGCAGACCTCTCGGGATGCAGGCCAAGACAAATTTAATGCATCTAATGATTGACAATAAATGAACCTAAAAGGGACACTTAATGACTTCCTGGACTTTAATTCTAAGGCCACGCCCACACGTCGCTGACTCCACAAAGACAAATTAGGACACAATTAATGCACCAATGATGAGCAATGATTTGAGCATTAATGTGGTCCAAGAACATGACAAAACGGATTTGCGAATCGGCAAAACCGAAAGGAAGTTCAATGGCTTGCCGCGGCGATGTGGACCTCGCGTGGCGGGAACCAAGAACACTGATGAGTCCCAAATAGGGAGGAGGACCTAAAGATGCCAAAAGCTACCCCTAGAACAGCTCCTACAGGCGGCTGGCGAGATAACCATGGAGATGCACGCGCCAACACGAACACCTAAAGAGGTCTAAAAGAATAGGGATTTCGATCATCGAGGTACTTACTGGGGAATGAAGGAGGCCCGAGAATGGTCGCAGAGCTCCGGTGTGGTGGAGGTCGCCGAGGTGAAGAAGACGAAGCTCCGGCCACGAAAACAAGCTCCCAAAGCCGTCTACCTCCGTGATGGTTAAACAAATCAAGTTAGGGAGGCTTGAGGTGATCAAGAGAACAAAAGAACACCGCTATTGCAATATTGAACCACCAAGCTCTGAGGTCGGAGATCTTCAAGGTCGAGCAATGGTGGCGAGGCTTTGGTGACTTGAGCTCAAGAGCAGAGAAAGAAAATAGGGTGCAAGAATGGATCCAAAGAAGCTTAGGGAGAAGCCCGGATCCATATATAGCCAGGCGCCAAATGAACCAGGCTGCTTATGGGTGCACTGAGCTATAGTACACATGAGGTGATGGGAGTAGGTTGTCGGGGTGACTTTTGAGCAAAAGGTGCTGCGGACATTTAATGTTGGCGACACATAGCCTTTGTCGACCCTAGAGTTGACAAGGCACCGCTCCTCTTGTCATGCACAAAAATTGATAATGCCCGTGCCCACCCGATGCGGTGAGAGGACCAGGTCAAAAGAGCTCAACGGCTAAAATCAGCACTGAGCTCCCACTAGGGAGGTCGTGAGTCGTTGGATTGAAATCCAAGGGCTCAGATAGAATTATGTGTTAGAGGTCCTAACACTTAGGAGGTCTGAGCCACGAGATCTCAAGATGGACGCCCACGATCACCCAAGTGCTAGGGGTGGTCGTGGAGGGTCGAGGAGGTCGCCCGGGTGGTCTTTGCAAAAGGTGCAAAGGAGGTCCTAGGGAGGTCCTCGAGGGTTGTCTTTGCAAATAGAGCAGGAGGTCGTGCGGGTGGGAGGTCTTTTACAAAGACCCGAGGAGGTCCTTGATCGTTGGATTTGAAATCCAACGCACTGCACCACCCCTGCGCCCAACCCGACCGAGCCCGACACGGCTAAGTGGCTTAGTGCGACCAAGACTGAAAGTCGGACACAGGGTTTGAGTCTAAGTTTGACTCGGACCAGGCTTAGAGTTTTAATTTGAATTGAGATTTTGAAGGGTCTTAAGAGATAGAATTAGCTCCAAATTTTATGAAATTTTGGCAGTGGCTTGCTAACCTTGAGATGGACCTTGTATAAAATTTCCAGAGGTTTTATCTTGAGCATTTTCCTCCGTAAATTATACAATGCTTTGAGCTAGGGTTTGACTACAGTCAAACAAGTTTGACTGACCCTAAAACTACTCGGGCAATTTCTAAAATTGTGAAATTTTTCAGAGGGTCACATATCAACCCAAGAACTTAGGAAAAATATTTCCTGGGATGATCAACAGACTTGTGACTTTGTATTTCCATACTCAGTGCAATAACTGCTTAGTACACAGGGAAATACATGATGTAAGAAAAGTTTTAATTTCTACTCATTTTCTTACCTTCAAAACACAAGTTGAAAATGAGGATGTTACAAACCTCCCCCTTACAAAAATCTCGTCCCGAGATTTGTCTCACTCGGAAAAGAAAGAGGGTAGTTCAGACGGAGACGATCTTCTCGCTCCCAAGTAGCCTCATCCTCGGAATGGTTTGACCACGAACTTTAAGGAACTTGATGGTCTTGTTCCTTGTTCTTCGCCGGCTTCCTCGAGTATGCGAACAGGGTGCTCGCGATAGGTCAAATCCTCACGGACATCAAGGGTTTCAACTGAGCTTCCTCTGTTGGAACACGGAGGCACTTCTTGGCCGGGACACATGGAACACATCATGTACTCCCGCAAGTGCGGTAGGTAACTCCAACTTGTAGGCAACAGCCCTTCTTCGATAACTTCGGTATGGACCGACATATCGAGGAGCTAACTTGCCCTTGACACCAAAACGCTGGTGACCCTTCAGAGGAGAAACCTTGAGATAAACGAAATCATTGGGCTCAAAGCTCAACTCACGACGACGGCGATCCGCATAGCTCTTTTGCCTGGATTGAGCTATGCGTAAGCGATCACGAATGAGCTGGACGTGACCCTCGGCCTCATTAATCGAGTCCGGGCCAAAGAAAGGTCTCTCACCGGTCTCGGACCAGTTCAACGGGGTTCTACACTTCCTCCCGTATAAGGCCTCAAATGGTGCCATGCCGAGACTGGCTTGGAAACTGTTGTTATAAGAAAACTCGGCGAATGGCAAGCACTTCTCCCAATGCTTCCCATAGGAAAGGACACAAGCTCGCAGCATGTCCTCCAAAACTTGGTTGACCCTCTCGGCCGACCATCCGCTTGGGGTGAAATGCCGAAATAAAGAAAAGCAGTTCCATAGCCTCTTGCGAGCTATGCCAAAATCGCGAAGTGAACAGCGAACCACGATCTGACACAATCGTCTTTGGTACACCATGCAAACTCACGATGCGGGCTATGTAGAGGTCCGCCAGAAGACCTACTCGAAGGTCAGTCTTGACAGGAAGAAAATGAGCCACCTTAGTCAATCGATCGATGGCGACCCGGATAACATCATTCTTCTTTGGGGACCGGGTAGACCGGTGATAAAGTCCATCCTCGACCGAATCCCACTTCCACTCCGAATTGGTAAGGGTGAAGCGATCCGGCCGACGATGTTCGGCCTTGACACGACGACACACGCCGCGCTAAGAACGAACCTTGCGATCTCCTCTTCATTCGGGTCCACCAAAATCTCTGTCGGAGATCATGATACATCTTCGTGGCCCCGGGATGAATGGACAACGGGGAATCATGGGCTTCGCGGAGGATCAACTCCCGCAACTCCATGTCCTTTGGAATTACGAGGCGTTGCCCGAACCTCACGACACCAAGCTCATCTACGGAGAAGCACTTGGCTATTCCATTCTTGACATTTTCCTTGATGCGGTTCACTCCAACATCCGATCGCTGGCGCGACTTGACCCGATCCACCAAGGTTGGTTGTACAACCAAGGCGATGAGGGAACCATGCTCAACCAAACCCAAGTTGAGGCATTTGAAACTCCTCTAGAAGAGGGGTCGATGCTCTGAAGCAACAATGCATTGCAATGCGCTTTGCGACTAAGCGCATCCGCAGCGACATTGGCCTTGCCCGGATGGTAGTGAATACCCATGTCATAGTCCTTGATCGGCTCAACCATCTCCTTTGCTCGAGGTTCGGATCTGGTTGGGTGAACAAATACTTTAAGCTTTGTGATCCGAATACACTTCACAACGACACCGATTAGGTAATGTCGCCAAATCTTAAGTGCATGAATCACACGGCCAACTCCAAGTCATGGGTAGGATAGTTAAGTTCATGAGGTCTCAATTGCCTTGATGCATAGGCCACTACCTTGCCTTCTTGCATAAGGACACAACCGAGGCCTCGACGAGAAGCGTCACAAAAGATATCAGCTGCGGCCGACATCGGGAGAACAAGAAGCGAGGCGGTGGTCAATCGCTTCTTAAGCGCTGGAAACTTTCCTCGCAATCAGCGGACCACGAGAACTTCTTGTCCTTCTTGAGCAACTCCGTCATCGGCCGCTATCTTCAGAAGTTTCGATAAAGCGACGATAATATCCCGCTAAACCAAGAAAACCAAGAACTGGTGACCAAGTAGGTGACTCGAGAAAGCACATCGCTGATCTTGCTAGGATCCACGCCTCGCCTCTGCCGAAAGAATATGGCCTAAGAAGGCTACTTCCTTCAACCGTAACGCGCACTTGCCGAACCGCGATACAACTTGTGCTCGCGAAGCTTGCCCAACACAAGCTTCAAATGCCGGTGTGTTCCTCATCGCTCTTGGAGTAGATAAGAATATCATCGATGAAGACCACAACGAACCTATCCAAATACTCCATGAACACCGAATTCATGAGGTTCATGAACAAGGTCAGCATTGGTTAAGCGAAAGACATGACGGTGATACTGCATGCCATAACGAGTAGAAAAAGCCGTCTTTGGAATATCCTCAGTCGAATCCGAACTCGGTGATATCCCACTCGCGAGATCAATCTTGGAGAAAACTCGAGCTCGGTTAATTGATCGAAGAGATCGCCGATACGGGCAGGGGTACTTGTTCTTTACCGTTACTTCATTAAGTGGGCGGTAATCAACGACATGCGCAGCGCGTCTTGTCCTTTTCGGGACAAAGATTGCCGAGCATCCCCAAGGAGATGAGCTAGGGCGGATGAAACCCTTCTCTTGAAGCTCACCACCGCTTCTTCAACTCCACCAACTCAATTGGGTCCATCCGGTAAGGCCTCTTTGAAATCGGGTGATGCAGGAACCAACTCAATGACAAACTCGAGGTCTCGAATCGGTGGCATTCCGGAAGGTCGTCGGGAAGACATCAACAAAGTCACAGCACCACTGGGACTTCACTAATATCTAGAGCCGCTTCAAGCTGCGCGAATAGATGCGGATCCTGCAGACTTGGCGGCGAACAACTCGCCGCCGTAAGGATCGTGAGGTAGATGAGCCTCCTAGCGCAATCAATTTGTCCCATGTCTTTGGGACAACCAATCCATGCCTAGGATTACATCTAAGCTCGCCGATCGAAGGAGGATAAGGTTTGCCAAGAATCCTACCCTTCTATCTCAACGGGGACATCCCTACACTCGGACTCGACCCTCAACTCCCAACCGGAGAGCGAATGAGCGTGGGACCAACAATGGAGTAAAGGAGACCTCCCACAAGAAAGAAAAGACTGAGAAACAAAAGAATGAGATGCGCTGAATCAAACAAAGCAGCGAGGAAAGAGTTAACAGAAGGGTACCCAACACAACGTCGGTGCCTCTGTGCCTCCTCGCGGAGATGAGGTTGACGCCACTACCCACGCCTGGGTAGCGGGGACAACCTTCTCGATCTGGGAAGAACCACCTCCTCGCCCGCGTCCTCCATTAGGACGAGGGGTCGCTCGACCCCTGTTAGGGCAAGCATTGGCATAATGCCCTTCCGGTTGCAACAAGTGACCCGGCGGCCGGATTGCGGGGCCACTGGCCGTTCGCAGCGCACGTGGCGGGCCGCGGCTGCGGAGGGCGAAGCGAATCGGTGCCGCGGCCTCGGTGGTAGGAAGCGCGCAACGGGCCCCGGAGTAGGCCCGACACGAGGACGAGAGGCCGGCTGTGCGCATCTGGGCCTCCCACTTGCGCTGCGGGACTCGCCAGCGCCTTGGCCTTGTGCTCGGCAACAATGGCCTTGTCTACCAAGGCCCGGAAGTCAACAAAGTCCACAATGGAGAGCCTGCCTTGCGGCTCCGCACAAACCCTCCATGAACTTCTCACCTTGGCCTCATCGGTGGCCACCTCGGATGGAGCATAACGAGCCAAGTGGTTGAACTCGTGCAGGTACTCCATCACCGACTTACGCCTTGCTTGAGCGCGAAACTCCTTCTTCTTGACTTCATCAAGCCGGCAGGATGTGAGCTCGACTAACGCCGTCCGAACTCATCCCAAGAGGCGGTGTGGCGGCGGCTGCATGGCCAAGAAGTTCTCCCACCAGAGAGTGCTGCTGGCCGCGATGGGAGGCAAGAGTGCCTGTCTGGTCCGCAGCGAGCAACGTCGAGCTTACGCTCAACCTGACGCAGCCAGTCATCTGCGTCCAATGGGTCCTCAGACCTGGAGAACGTGGGGGGCTGAGTGCGAAGAAACTCAGCAAGGCCCCCACGGGACTGATGTCCGCCCCCCTGCCCGGATCCTGAGGCACCGGAAAGGGCGGAGGTGTTGCGCGCAATAACATCCAGCAGGACCCTCCTGTCCTCTGAACGGTTGCGCTCAATCTGGAGAAGGACCTCAGCCATGGTCGGAGGAGGCGGAAGCTCCTCATCCAAACCAGGCTGCTGACCACGGCCGCTACGAGTACCTCCAGCCATCCTGCTTTAAGAAACTTAGGTTAGAAACCAAAGCACTAACAGTAGAAGTTGATGAAGCGAAAAGCTAACGATTAGGGGAATGAGACACCACCCTAACCGAAGGCCAAAAACAGCAAGTAATAACTTTAAATGTTTCCAAAGAAGTCCCAAAACAGCAAGGAAACTCCAAACCAAGCTCAACTTCTCAATGCCATTAACCCGTATTGAATGAACGAGTAATAGTGTGAGAAGATAAAAATTTCAGCACACTACAACCAACCTAACACTACTCAAGAACAAGGTTAAGGCGATAAAGATAACGTTAGATACTTAGCTAACTAGTATCACATCTTACCCTTTTATTCCCACAAGTTTTACTTGATTAACCTCTCATTTTCTACCCTGGTTAGAACCTCGAGCTTGCTGTCCTGAACTGAATGATCGCTGTCCAGATTTCGCATCCAAGCCTCCTAATTGAAATCTTCAACCGAAGCTTCAAAACCTTGTAGAGGGCGGCTAACATTTCAATTTGCCAAGCTCATTGGTCCCAAACCCAATTAATCGATAATGACTATCTTTTGAGAGAAGGAAAGGGAAAACACTTTTAAAACTTAAATTAGAGCAAGATGAGATAGAAAGCTAAGATAGGTAAGGAGTAAAATCTGAGAACTTACTCAAGCTTTCACAAATCATTTGACCCTTTGAAAATAAGGTTTTCAAAATATCCTAAGGACGACCAAGCTTGGGTTACTACGGTGGAATGGCTCGATACCAACTTTGTGAGGACCCGGTTTATTCGGCTTGTCTTGTTTAACCATCCACTTGGTCCTAATAAGTACAAATCAAATAAACTAAGCCTCGAGATATGTATACTTCCTGAAATGCAAGATACACACCTCGTTACAAAATCATGCATCAATTCCATTCATACACATAGAGCCAAGCAAAAGCAACAACTGGAAGACATAGATAATATAAGAGAGTTATTACAAAGAGAGGCCGTGGCCAAAATTCATAAAGATAGGTAAATACACAATGAAGCAAAATGGCCATAAGATGGCGATGAACAAAAGCCAATCGGTGTGCCTTTACCCACAAGGCAACCAACCGACCGCCAAGCTAATCGTCCCAAACAGCACAGCAACACACTCACAAAAGTGAGGCCCTTGGGGCTCACCTTCTTCCTCTGCAAAGAATTAATATTAAGCAAGCGGATGAGTACAAAACTTGTTTTTGTACTGCAAGACCGACGTGTGAGATAACAGTAACTATAATTAACTACATGCAAGCTTTATTTAAGTGGATGAGGCTCGACTTATTTTCAAAGATAAAGCAAGTTTTCATTTACAATAAGGTAATAGATTCAAAGCAAGTTTGCAATTAACTTTATCGCTCAAATAAAGAGAGACAATAATAACATAGATAGAGAACAACACCAACCTAGAAGTGACTAACCCATAGTCACCACAACAATAGCATGAAGTACCCCTTCATACCACCCATGTCAAGTTTAAGTTTTAAAAGGTTGTAGTCTAGTTCTTGCACGACCTTACCAAGCATGTCCATAACCTAGGACGAGGCTATTCGAATAGTTTGAACCTGCAGGTGTACCAATGTACCCACACGATAGACCGCCTTTCCACTGTACCACGGTTAGCACACTTCCTTTGGTATGCGGGCATGGCTAAGTCTAACAAGACGCTTTCCAATGGACGATGCTAATTAAGAGCCGCAACCCACGGGAGAAGGACACATTAGATGCCTAACCGGTCCGCTAATGCTCCTCCAACACCACAAACACACACACACAAGAACACACCCACCAACCAGCTCATAATTAACACCTCCCAAAGTACTTAGTCAAGAGAGGTTCCATATCCCCTCGTGGTGGTTAGCACGCAATAAGCGCTTGGCTTAGTGACACAAGTAACTCGGTCCTTGGGGACTTAGGCACCATTCCACACACCCAACAGATCACATCAACATACCATTGTGCCCAAGTCAAGATATAGTTTTGTTTTGAGTTTTTGATTTGTAAATCAATAAAACACAAGGGTTGGACATAATGGAGTAGTATAAGTAGTTGTGTGATCAAGATCACCGACTAAGTCGATGATCGCCCAATACTACCGATAACTAGGCATGGCTAAGCAATATTCATTCAGAATCTACTAAGTGATAAGAGTTCATCCATCGAACTCTAACCACGACAAGTAACCTAGGCTCGTGTAGTAGAGGATAATTATTTACCTACAGATTATGCAACTAGAGGTCTAACTAATCAATTTAACAACAAAATAGCAATGCATACATAGAAGTTAAACAAAATATTAGACTTTGAAAGTAATGGGATTAATGGGAAATGATCAAATCGCTGTTCGCTTGTCGTTGCTCAATTTGTTATGAGGGTCGTTTCTGGTTACCGCAAATATCGAATCCTAAGCGAAAGAGCGAAAACAACCAATAAGACGAGCAACACTTAAACAAACGAGCAAGCAAAAATTATCCAAATGTGACGAAATTTAAACACAAGGTAAAATACGAACATACCTAGACATAGAAACTGGAAAACTTAATTTGGATTTGTGGTGCAAAAGATATTCTCTAAAAACCTAATTTCTACCATAATTAGCACTGTAGCAAAAATATTTTCTAGAAAGATTTTGAAGCTGAAATTTTTATGGTAGCTACCCACTGGTATAGTGGTAACCCATATAAAATTTCAGGTCATTTGGAGTTATATTGGAAGAGTTATGATTTTTCTAAGTTTTAAATCTAAGACACGATTAATTTTAGTATTAAAGACTACTGCAAAACCTATACTAAGCTAAAGTACTTTAATGAGATGCATTTATAGAACTTTAGTTTGTTAAATTTGGAGCTACAGAGAAAAGATATGAAATTTTGAAGTTTAAAACAATTAATAAGTGCAAATAAAAGCTCTCGGAAACTAAATATGAAAACCATCAAACAGGGAGGTCGTGGGCCGTTGATCAAAGATCGCACGCTCACGATCTCAGATGCTAACACCTTACGAGCACCGGGCGCAAAGACCTCATCGCGCCTAGGGAGGTCTTAGCCGTTAGATCCGGACTTGACTACCGGATCTAACGAGGAGGTCCGAGCGGTGAGATCGGAAGGAGGGAGGTCTTTGTGGCTAAGATCTCCGAGGAGGTCTTAATCGCCATCGACTCCACCGATGGATTTAGATCCAACGCCCACGTGAGATGGGATGTTCGGACCATCCGAGCACCTCAACGAATCGGGCCTTGGATCTTGAGATGGACGCCTAGATCAAGATCGCATCCGAGGGTCCGAATGTTCTCCGATCCGAGCCGTAGATCTAAAGATGAACGACCAAGAGAGAAACTAAGCGATAGAGTTGTAAATAGATCGAGGAGGTTCAGCAGTTAGATCTAAATCTAACGATCCAGAGCCGACAGGGAGGTCCTAGACGGCCTTCTTCACAAAGGACCGGAGGCCTTTTGCAAAGAGGACCCCAAAGGTAGTTTTGAAGGTTCTCTTTACAAAGTACCGGGGTGGTCTTTTGCAAAGAGGACCTCGGTGGGGTGGTTTTGAAGGTTTTCCTTACAAAGGCCGGTGGTCTTTTGCAAAGAGGACCTCGGAGGGTGGTCCAGAGAGGGTGGTTTTATAAACGACCAAGGAAGGTCCTTTCGCCTGCAGAGGACCTCAAGGAGGTCTTTGCAAAGAGGACCCCAAGGCGGAGGGTGGTCCTAACGGTGAGATTTAACCTACGGAGGTCTTTAACGGCCAGGATACGATTAGGGGAGGTCCGGAGACTTAGGATTTTTCTAAAAGATCCTAAGGCCCGGATCTAAACTTGGAGAGGTCGGGACGGCTAAGATTAGCCCGAGGAGGTCCTAGAGTGGTTTTAATGGTGCGGGACCTCCGGACGGCGGCCAAGACAAATTTAATGCATCTAATGATTGACAATAAATGAACCTAAAAGGGACACTTAATGACTTCGGACTTTAATTCTAAGGCCACCGCCCACACGTCGATGACTCCACAAGATAAATTAGGACACAATTAATGCACCAATGATGAGCAATGATTTGAGCATTAATGTGGTCCAAGAACATGACAAAAACGGATTTGCGAATCGGCAAAACCCGAGCGAAGTTCAATGCGCTTGCCGCCGCGATGTGGACCTCGTCGGCGGGAACCAAGAACACGGATGAGTCCCAAATAGGGAGGAGGACCTAAAGATGCCAAAGCTACCCTAGAACAGGCTCCACCGGCGGGCTAGCCGAGATAACTGCTGGAGACAGAATGCGCCAACACGAACACCTAAAGAGGTCTAAAAGAATAGGGATTTGACATCGAGGTACTTACTGTGGAATGAAGGAGGCTCGAGAATGGTCGCAGGAGCTCGGTGACGTGGAGGTCGCCGGAGGTGAAGAAGACGGCTCCCGCCACGAAACAAGCTCCCAAGTGTCTACCTGTGATGGTTAAACAAATCAAGTTAGGAGGCTTGAGGTGATCAAGAGAACAAAAGAACAACCGCTATTGCAATATTGAACCACCGGGCTCGGAGGTCACGGGAGATCTTCAAGGTCGAGCAATGGTGGCAGAGGCTTTGGGTGACTTGAGCTCAAGAGCGAGAGAAAGAAAATAGGGTGCAAGAATGGATCCAAAGAAGCTTAAGGGAGAAGCCGGGATCCATATATAGCCAGGCGCCAAAATGAACCAGGCCAAGCTTATGGGTGCACTGAGCTATAGTACACATGAGGTGATGGGAGTAGGTTGTCGGGGTGACTTTTGAGCAAAAGGTCTTGCAGACATTTAATGTTGGCAGACACATAGCCTTTGTCGACCCTAGAGTTGACAAGGCCTTTGCCCCTCTTGTCATGCACAAAAATTGATAATGCCTGTGCCCACCCGACGGTGAGAGGACCAGTCAAAAGAGCTCAACGGCTAAAATCAGCACAGAGCTCCCACTAGGGAGGTCGTGAGTCGTTGGATTGAAATCAAGGGCTCGATTTAATTATGTGTTAGAGGTCCTAACACTTAGGGAGGTCTGAGCCACGATCTCAAGATGGACGGCCCACGATCACCCAAGTGCTAGGGGTGGTCGTGGAGGGTCGAGGAGGTCGCCCGGGTGGTCTTTGCAAAGGTGCAAAGGAGGTCCTAGGGAGGTCCTCGAGGGTTGTCTTTGCAAATAGAGCGGGGAGGAGGTCGTGCGGGTGGGAGGTCTTTTACAAAGACCCGAGGAGGTCCTTGATCGTTGGATTTGAAATCCAACGCACTGCATCACTGCGCCCAACCTGACCGAGCCCGACACGGCTTAAGTGGCTTAGTGCGACCAAGACACTGAAAGTCGGACACAGGGTTTGAGTCTAAGTTTGACTCGGACCGGGCTTAGAGTTTTAATTTGAATTGAGATTTTGAAGGGGTCTTAAGAGATAGAATTAGCTCCAAATTTTATGAAATTTTGTGATGGCTTGCTAACCTTGAGATGGACCTTGTATAAAATTTCCAGAGGTTTTATATTTGAGCATTTTCCTCCGTAAATTATACAATGCTTTGAGCTAGGGTTTGACTACTATCAAACAAGTTTGACTCGACCCTAAAACTACTCAGCAATTTCTAAAAATTGTGAAATTTTTCAGAGGGTCACATATCAACCCAAGAACTTAGGAAAAATATTTCCTGGGGATGATCAACAGACTTGTGACTTTGTATTTCCATACTCAGTGCAATAAGCTATTTAGTACACACGGAAATACATGATGTAAGAAAAAGTTTTAATTTCTACTCATTTTCTTACCTTCAAAACACAAGTTGAAAATGAGGATGTTACACATATCTGAGAAGTCATGCCTGTACCCACTACATTGAAAGTGCATTACGGTGTTGGCACCGTTCGTGAAGGTCCGCGCGGTGTTGACTTGAGTAGTTTTCTCAAGCCACTCTAGTACACCTGCATACGAGAATGCACGAATCGCAGATGTGATGTCGCTCACCCGTAGCTTCTCCTTGGACCACTGAAGTGTGCGTCGTCATACAAGGGCTTTGGAGCCGGTCTTCGACGGACATCGATGGGAGTTGAGAACACCGATGCGCACGGTGTGTGGAAGGGCTTCATAGAAGGTCAGAGGCGCCGTGGATATGAGTGTGTAGTGCTTGTGCAACAATGCCCAAAAGAAGCGTGCGAGGACCCGTTGTCGGATATCATCACGGTGGTGGGAGCAGCTCGGGTGCTCGAGATGTTGGTGAAGAAGAGGAGGTGGAGGAAGGCGTTATGAAGGGTTGGAGGATGTTGCTTGTGATGAGCCCGACGCGATAGATGCGAAGAAGAAGATCGGCACCGCATGGTGAGCCTACGAGACAAGTCGATGAAGGAGAGCACATGGAATACATATTGCGCCAAATGGATAGCGATGACCGGATGGCCTTAGGCAAGAGGAAGCTCACAGAGGCCGACGAGGATAGTTCGATGAGGACGGAGCTCCCATCCCGGGAATGGAATAGATATGACGTTGAGGGTGTGGCACGCACGACGAGCACGAATCGCCGAGAGTACCATGCTATCGAGGTTCGGTTGCACTCAATGTTTGCCGATAAGATATCCTTGCAGGATGCCATTAAGTTGTGGGCTATGTCCATGCAATGGACGTTTGGTCATCAAATCTAGCCAGAGCAAGACATGTCAAGCGCGAGCAAGCCGATTGTCCTCTGGCGAGTGCACGATATAGACCAAAGTATGAGACTCACCGGATTGTCTCTAAGGTGGAGGCGCACTCTGCATGCTCAACATCGTTTTGTCCGGACATCGTAACCAACGCCGACTTCGTGAGCCAATTTGATGTATGGAGAGATAGTAGAGAAGAAGGATGTGGAGGCCAAGCACATTATGGTGGCCATCGATAAGAAATTCAAGTACAAGATCAGCTACGCCAAGGCGTGGCGCATGGCAAAAGGCTTTAGAAAGACGGTTTGGATCTTTTGAGGCGCGATGACAACCTTCCCGTATGCCGAAGTGCCGCAGAGAGAAACCCGAACGACAACGCCAGAAGAGGCGTGCCATCTAAAAACCGCGGGGTTTTTAATATTGCAAAGGGCCTTCTTAGCCTTCGGGCCTCGACGAGGCTTTTAGGCATATGCTGCCCGTGATCTCGATTGACGGGACCTTTTGACTGGAAATACAAGGGGCAAATCCTACTGACCATAGGCGTTGATGGGAATAATCAAGTCGCCATTGGCCATCGCATTCGTCGAAGGTGAGAATTACGACATACCGTTGTGGTTCCTTCGACATCTAAGGGTGGGAGTTGTTGGAGGTCGTCCGTGTGTGCGTGATCCACGATCGCCATGCGGGAGATCTTGGCCATAAGAAAACCGCAAGAAGACCCCGATGAGCCGTTCCTTGGTCGGATATGAGGAGTAGATGGTGCATTCGATTTAGGGCGAACTTCTTTAAGAAGTTCCCTAGCAATCGTTAGTGAAGCTATTCAAGAGGTGGCTATGCGGAACTGTAATACTCCTAAGTGTGAGAAGTCAAGAATCGGGTTAATTAAATTTAATCGGAGAGAATTATTTAATCGGGAAGAGTTTAATTTCAGAATTCAGAAAGACAAGAAAAGAGAGGGGTTTTTCGTGTTTTCTCACCTACTTGGGCCGGGCCTTGGCCCATCCGCCCTGTGAGTGGCCGGCCAAAGGGGGAGGAGCCACCTCCCAAACCCTAGCCGCCTCCCTTTCTCTCCTCCCACTTGCAGCCGCCCCTTCTCCTCACCCTTGGCCGAATCCTCCCTCTCCCTTGCGCCTCCCCGCCTAGTGCTTGCTCCTCGCGATTCCCCTTCGTCTAGGCTGCGCCCTTGCAAGAAGGAGAAAGAGAGGAAGAGAAGAAGGAGAAGAAGGAGAAGAAGGAGAAGAAGTCTTGTGTGGGGATTGGTTCAATGAGTTCTAGAGGTTCTACAAGGGAGGTGAAGCCTCGTGTTTAGGAGTATCGGCTTTTAGGCTAGCGCGTCGCATCGTGGAAGGCAAGTAAATGTAGCGGTTGTGCTACGGTTTAACCCGCTTTTCTTACTACTTGCACCATGCATGATTGACGAATGTTAAATGATATGCCATGGTTACATGTTTTCTAAGTAAGAATGTGGTAGCAAGATATTAATCAATTGCTATGTTTGGTTGAGTTTGGGTAGTATTGTGGTAATTCGCCTAATGAGCCAACGCGAATATGAAAAATAAACTCAAGGTGGACATGTTGATAATTCCTTGTGGTTATTTTCATGATGATCATGTGGTGGTCTATGTGATAGAGTTCCATCTAGATCGATTGATTTTGATCTTGGTGAATCGTGTGTGTTATGTGGTAATGGTCTTATGACACGTTGGTATTATGCTTAA
Source organism: Ampelocalamus luodianensis (assembly GCA_036346255.1). Classification (NCBI taxonomy): domain Eukaryota; kingdom Viridiplantae; phylum Streptophyta; class Magnoliopsida; order Poales; family Poaceae; genus Ampelocalamus; species Ampelocalamus luodianensis. The sequence continues at coordinate 31,256,564 of CM070639.1, read as the reverse complement.
TGAGACACATGTGGATTATGAGAAAATATTCATGATGAGTATGTTGTTGATCTTCGTGGTTAAATTCTTGTGGTTTATGATTTTCATATCATTCATGACATATCATGACATTTGCATTGTGGATGTCGCCGCTTATAGCCGCATCAGATGCAGTACAACATCGTGCATTGTCCGAAAGACGATGCATACCTTTACCTTGTTGGGTAAAGGTGCAAGTGGAGCATAGCATACATATGCATTACATTGTGGAAAGATCATTTGCATGCTTGTGCAAGATATTGAGGTGAAGTTATTTTTGCAAACAAACGCACTTCATAGTTGCAATGTGGAAATTGACTCATGAGAGTCTATTGTGGTATGAGTAATGTGGTTGTGGTTGTGGAATGGGGTTCATCCTTGTGGTATGGTAGAGGTTGTGATTGTGGCATGAGATTCTTCTCTCTTGTGGTAATCGTTGATAGCGATTGTGGAGGTGAGAAATAGTAAAGTTATGAGGTAAAACATGTTAATACTTTATTGTCATTGGTAGTGGTAGTGGTGAATAATATGAAGCGAGCTTGATCAAGATTCGTTGTTAATATTTTACTATCTTTGGTAGTAAATATGGTTGAGGCTATAATTGTGTTCATTATGAGAATTGGATATTGATGCTTAATATCTTTGTAGTTTAATTAGCTTGTAAATGAATGTGGATTCACATTATGGATGTGGATATATGGATACTTTAATGATGTTGTAGATTTATTTGTAGTCCGATTAGCACATTAAGCGGTTTGCTTCTTGAGATTTTTATCTCACCCTTGTTTCCCCTACAGTGATTGTTGAGCATTCATGGGATGAGTAGAGCGGCACCACAATAATGCACTTGGTTTATCAACTCATGTTGTAATAAAGTCGATGAAATTCTAGCCAAATGCTTAACTATTTGTGGATGATTATGTTGTTAAATAAGGATGGACTTGTGAACCATTCTTTGATTAATCTGCTAGAGGTTGTTTAATTATTGAACTTGTTACCGTTATCTTTATTCCCTTAGTTGTTTATGCTTCCGCTTAATGCTTCTTGTCTAGAGATGTTGCGAATTAATTTATCTTGAAATTATTGGCTAGTCAGAGTGGTTTAGTAGCATTCCAGGTAATGTGGGTCTGGGTGTTACAGAACCAAAGAACGAAAATTTGACGCCTTATGGGTGCTACTGGATGAGCATAGCAGGAAACACGCGGACAGCATGAACCACGGACGAGTCCGAACTCGCTGGAGCGAGGCGGAGGACCTTGAGGAACATCGAGTCCTTCGCCTTTGGATCGAGGGCGTGCCATTGGAGAAGTGGTCATCCGCGCACGACACCGATGGGGCGAGGTATGGAATAATGACGACTAACCTTGCGAGGTGTACAAGCCCTGGTTCTTAGGGGCCTCGTTCTGACCCCTCGCCGCCATCGTGGAAGGTGTTACGCACAAAGACAATCGGGTATTTCAGAGAGGCGTTCAAATGCCGCGACTTCATGCCAAGAACCTCAAACAACAGATCGCTCGAAGATTACGGCATACATACAGGCGAAGACAGAGAAGGGCCAGTCGCACACCGTGCACGTGATGGGCAATACGGAGCATCGTTTCGACGTGCTCCTCCGGGATAGAGCCGGATTTGGAACGGCTCGTTCTCTTGTTACGCATGAGGTATGGCTTGGAGATCATGTGAATGAACCTCGCTGTACATGCAACAAACCGAGGCTATTACACAAGCCATGCTCCCATGTCCTCGCCGCGTGCGGGATTGTGCGCATGGACCCGTCCAACTTTGTGTCGGAGTACTTCCTGAAGGACAGGGTGGTGCAGGCTTGGACTGGTGAGCTTAGGGGCTTCAGGGCTGTGGGTAACTTCGCCACCGAGGACATTGCAAACAGGATCTGGATTCCGGACCTTGACATGCTGAAGGGTGGCAAGGGGCGTCGGCAGAGTCGGCGTATTACCAATGATATGGACGAAGCACAAGCCGGGGCGTTGGGTCAACGCTGCGGGCTCTGCGGCCAGGAGGGCCACACAGCCAGACGATGCAAGGCACCAGCTGAGGAGTAGGCTCTGCCATGGCTTGCGGCACCGCTTCTTGCAGTGTGGAAAGTGGGACCTTGTGTACGTTGTATTATTTATGTAACTGTTCTGCCACTGTTCTGGTACAATGTAATTTGTATTGCCATGTGTACTTTGTATTGTTCATGTAACCGTCCTGCCACTATGTAATTTTGAAAGTTTATGTAACAGTTCTGCTACTATATAATTTGTATTGTCGTGGGTACGGTGTGTACTTCGTATTGCTTATGTAACTGTTCTGGCACTGTGTACTTTGTATTGGTTTCATTGTTTACAAGTTAAATTTACTCCTGTTTTACATTTCATGTAATATTTCCACGTATTTTGTTTTGTAGGTATGGCTCATGGATCGGACTGGAGTTTCGCTCTCTTGAAGAGCGCATCGGCCGCTACATCGCGCGTCGCGTCGTGTCCCTCATCCTGCGGGTGCGGCTGACGCGACTGTGTTGGGGGTGGTCCGCACGCGGACACCTCGGGTGGCCTGGAGGCTAGACCCACGCTGGACAGCCAGGTTAGCATTCGTTGGCACTATGTTATCACGAAACGCACATGTCGTACTAACCTTTTGTTGTTTTACGAGCTCCACGCAGATACTACCACTTGCCGGATGGTGCGAGCCACGGACGAGGACGAGCCGGCAGCACCGCTGGTGACGACGAGGACGAGCAGAAGACCGCAGACGTCCATGCCGGCCCAGAGCGGTCCCGACGCTTCCCATTCGACCGGTCCTTGTTGACAGCTCTTGTGGACCGGTGGCGGCCGGAGACTCACACGTTTCATCTTCCGTTCGGGGAGATGACCCCTACTCTACAGGACGTCTCCATGCTACTTGGCCTCCCTGTCGCGGGAGGTGCTGCCTTCCTACAGAGCCTCGAGGGCGGGCGTGAGCACATTCTCAGGCAGGTTTCGTGAGTCCTTCCGCTGCGACGCGGCAGTACTACATCTTCCCGAGACCTGCAGGCACGCCCGTCCTACGGTGGTCGCCGATTCGGGTAGGTGTTCGACGATGTTCGCCTTCGAACCGCTGCACTCTTTTTTTGTAGTACGATCTTACTTTCTTTTTGTTGTACATACCCGGTGGATGGACCTCGACGCGGACGACCAGCAGGTGTCACGGCACCTGGAGGCGTATTTGCTGTGGCTATTCGGGTGGGTCCTATTTACCACCAGCCACGGCGACACCGTCGACGCTGCTCATCAGCGACGCCAGGCCATCGCCGACGGAGAGGCCCCGCAGATCACCGGGTTGGTGCACTTGCCGCCACCTATCGCGCTTGTGCGACTCGTGCTTCGGATCGCGCCGAACTCCGTCCTCACGGGGTGTCCTCATCTGCTGCAGCTTGTGGTCGTTCGAGCGCTTTAGCCTCGGGCGACCCTTGTTGAGCGACGCTCTCCTACGGCGTGAGATGTACCGAGGCGAGGTTGATTGGCCGACTATGGGCTCCCTTGGTGCCGCGACGGTACGTATTATTTTCTCGTGACTAATTATTTAATATTATCGATCGTTCAATCTAATATGCCGCCTTGTGTTCCTCGCAGTGCGGTTTGCGCGCGCAGTCACACGCGTCGCGTCTGAGCCGCTCGTGGAGCCGTTCGGCCGCTCACGGCGGACGACGTTCGTTGGCACCGTACTCTCGAGGAGTTAGCCGCCCGCTCCTCACGGGCTTTCCTCCCCCGTGCTGCGCGGCGGGACCATCGCTCACCGCAGGTGCTCGTCTTCGACATCTACGTTGAGGACTACGCGGCACATCGCGTGATGCGGCAGTTCGGCCTACGGCAGGAGGTTCGAGCAGATTCGCCGGCCGGTGCCGGCGGCGTGCACGCGTGAGTAATCGACAAACATCCCCAGTTATTTGCTGTCGTCTAGTACGCATGACTTCTAATTACATGTTACGACTTGCGTTGGTAGGAAGGAGTTCGTCGCGATACGAACCGGGTGCTAGGATGAACGCCCAGGTGGACGGTGGGACGGCGCACTAGATGACCGTGTGCGGGAGGACACGCCTTACGACCCTACGACCCACGACGCGCACCTCCGCCGTACGCTCCTCGGACATGCACGTGCTCGTACTTGCTGCAGATGCGCCGCACCACGTGTCCCGGCACCGACAGACACATACCCGTGCATTTCGCGCGGGACGTGCCTGCGCGATGCGTTACATCCTACCGAATACTTGATTCGAGCCTCGCCATTACATATTTCACCAAGTCTTGTTTTCCGTAGGCAAGCATCGCGCGAAGATTACGACGGGTGTCGGTCATGGGTTGAAGGTTATCGGACGGTGTCGAGGGCACACGCGAGGAGACGGTCCGGATGGTGCGTCGTGGTGGCGACCAAGCCGCACGTATTTCGGCTTCGTTGTCGTGCGCCAGCTACGGAGGTTCATACCGCGGGTTGCACGGTCGCGATCCTACGCCCGTCGCTGCGTCGTATCGTCGGCAAAGAAAGCCGCGAGACGAAGGTCGGCTAGGCCACGCTCGACAAACGCTCGACGAGGCCGGATGCTCGAGCGAGCCACGTCCGCCGAGGCTCGAGGAGGCTAGGGGTCCGCCTTGGCACGGCCCGACACCGGCGGCGTCGCTCGTTGGTCTGCACAACCCTTTGCCTTCCACACTCGGTACACGTGGCGCGTGACGGCGTGCCATACTACCCTACGGACGCCTTCGCGCGCGCTATGGCGTTAGCTGAGAGTACGTAACATCTCTGTTTGTCAGCATACATCGTGTTTTTGTTAATTGACTAACAATATTTTACTGTGTAGGTCCAATTCCGCAAGACCAAGGGTCCTCTCCAGCTTACATGGCGGAAGCCCACGACTTCTTGGTGGACGACTACGGCTCCTCGGCACGCCGGTGAGGTTCTCTGCGTCACACAGCGCTGCGCGGTACCCACACAGCGGCCGCCTCGTCCACCCCTTCGCCTCTCGGTCCTCGTCGGACCGGGGCTCCGCATCGTCTTTCCGCCGGCCGAGGCCCCGACACCACAGCCAGAGGAGGGGGGCGAGCGAGCCCGTAGGGAGGAGACGGAGGTGGAGTGGGCGTGGTGATGGAGGAGGGGATGATGGGGTGCGGTTGGCGGGGCCTAGTATGGGCTCGACGACGTGACCCGACGACCGCTTTTACGGGCGATGTGACCAAACGTGCGGCTTTTTCGCAGACGGTGTGACCACACGACACGAGATGTCGGCCCGAGGGCATGACCGAGCGAGGTAGCTTTATTAGGACGATGTAACGGCGACCCGGCTTTCTCGAGGACATGACCATACGAGTAGCTTTTGGGACGATGTAACTCGACGACCCGGCTTTTCTCGTGACATGACCATACGGAGTAACTGCGAGGACAATGTGACCTAACGAGCGCCTTTTTCTCGAGCCCCGCTACCACTCCTCCGCTGCACCTATAAATACAGCGCAACTCATCCAAGAACTCCACACCAAACACCACCAAGTAGAAAACATGGACAAGGAGAATGAATGGGAGAAAATCCGCAAACTTTTGAAGGACTGGTGTCTCCCATGAGACCGCCGCTCGCGATCGTGTCGCTAGTCGCGACCTTTCACACACCAAACTTTTCGTAACTAGTGGATGTGAGGAAGGCGCCTCGAGTTCGCCCAATGATTCGTGGTCGAGCGCGCCCCCACCAATACCGCGAACGCCTCGGAAGGGCCACCGATAGGGTGGCGCCACCCTATCTTTGGTGCCGGACGCTGTAAGTGCGTCAAATCAACCGATGAGTGGACCATTGGCCGGCGCTACTGGTGCTGCCCAAACTACGCCGCGGACTACAACGACAGGCACCCGGTAATGAAACCGTATCTCGGGGTACAATGCTCTTTTTCCTTGCGTAACGGCGTAACGAAGTATCTTCACCTATTGCAGCCTCCGCCACCCCTATGCGACTTCCGCCAGTGGATCGACGACAAGATCCACCCCTACGACATGTGGTGGTTGCTGACACGCAAGAGTTGGGCCAGGGAGGACATCGAGGCCCGTGAAAGGCGCCTCAAAGAGGTGAAAGCTGAGCAGGCAGAGCAACGTAGGCTGGACAGGCAGCGCGAGGAGCAGGAGCGTGAGCATGCCAGGCGACGGGAGGCCGAGAGGGAGCGGAAGAGGGCCATCGCGGCGAGAGCTAAGGCGCAAGGCGAGGAGTATAACGCCGAGCTAGGCAGCAAGGGCAAATGGCCCTGTTCCACTCAGTAGTTCTGCCCTATTCGGCCATCAGTAGTTCTACCCTATTCGTCCACATATCGCATGTATTTTTATTTCCCTAAAGGCATGCACGTACTGTCCTTGGTTCGTTGTTCTTCGTGCCATGTAACCCCTATTCGATGAAACATTCGTTCTTATTGTAATATCGTTGCCTTCAGACGCGTGTAATCATTAAAACCGCAATCGTCCTCACAAAATTCTTACAATATTCACCTTACTACAACAATACACGACATAAATTAAAAATATATTCACATATATCCAGCCAGTTTTTCATTTTTCATGTTCCACTTAGCCACTTTTTGATTTTCATATAATTTAAATGGTACCAAATCTGTTGCACTCACAATAACACTTTGTCATCGTAGTATGTTATTGTACTATGATTAATTTTTGGAGAATTAATCGACAACGTTTGAGGTATGCACGATTCGTAAACGGAAGGTTAAGTGATAATGCGACTAGGAACGCTAAACTAGCGATAGGTTCCATATTTTGGTAATTTTTTTTAGCGACTACATATATTTTGTAATTGATTCTTAAAAATAATATTATTTTCAAAAAAAACAACAGGATAGAGCCTGTCGCCCAATGATTGAGCGACTGCCAGCTGTCGCCTAATAGTTGGGCGGCAGACATGCAGTCGCCCCAACCGTAGGGCGACTGGGTCCTGTCGCCCAACGGGGTGGCGACAGGGGTATATTCATGTAATAAAAAAAAGCAAGATTATATTTGTAATTTATAATAAAATATAGATTATTTAAAAAAAAATTCGAGGATCTATAGGTACTTTTCTGTACTGTTCAACTGTTCAATTGCATATTTCATCTTGGTAATTCTCCCTGTTTCTTTGATAGGTTTGTTCGGCCTGGGTTCGGCTCATTGAAGTGCGTCCATCAATTTTGGAGGTAATATCTTGTTCTTTGCTACCATTTAGATTCCATTTGTTGTCCTCGCCAAGCAATCCATAGACAGATAATCAATTTTCCAATTTCTTGTCTTTTCTTCATGTTTTTCACCACAAAACTTGTTACGGGTCTTATGAAAGGTCTGCTATGTTACGAATCTTGTCATTGTATTATTTAATAGCCTGCGAAAGCACCCCATTTAGCACAGATTGCATGTAATTCTATCTATTAACAATACCCAACTGCCCTTGACAAGGGTTGCTTGTCTGTCTTAAGAGCTTACTAATCTTCATCGGTTGATTTTACTCAGTTGTTTATGCTTATATGTCAGCATGCCTCCTGAAGGCTTGTGGGAATTCTTGCCACGTTTAATCCCACTATATAATTTTTCCTTATTTAAACTAACGCTGATATATGTCGATGTTGGTTACCATTTTTTAACACCATTCTTAATATTTATTTTCTAGAATTTGTTATTGAACATGATCTACGCTGACGATAATGAGTCACTCGTTATACCCTAACTAAACATATTAAGCAAAACCCAGCTTTTTTTTTTATGCCAAACAAGTTTATTGTGTACAATTTAAAAACTAAGTCTACTGTGCAAACACCCTAAGATCAATAGCGCAGCGAAGCGCGCATTATCATCCTAGTAAATAATTGAAGCATGTGATTCTTTTAGGAAAAGCGCTGCACGAAGAGGTGTTTCAGAGCCCTTAATTGTAACCATGTTTTGGATTTATTCAGAACTTGGACCTCGTGTGCTTCCCGCGTGTACTTAAAAAAACTTAGACCTCCAAGCTTGAAGTAGTGTGCCATCTTTAAGAGTTAAGTCAAAGGTGGAGAAGAAGAAGAAGCAAGTGGGGCCGCGCACCGGCGGGAGACGGGGACAGTGCGCGGCTCCATTGGCGCCGTTGCCAGAGCATGCATGGCCCAACATATATACAGGTCAACCCAGCTACTACGTGCTTTAAGCTTGTTGTGAGGCCCCTGGCCGTCAGTTTTCGGCACCAAGGCAGGGCATCCAATGCGCAATTTCCATGGTTCTTTTCTAAAGACTAGCTCACTGCTCGTACGTTATAATGGATTTTAAATAAAACATAATATAACTTCTAAACATAGAAAACCAACATACATAAGATAATTATACATACAAATAAAAGTTTCATACATAATTTGCATCCAATCAACAAGCCATATAGAATTTTATCATAAACCACAAACACAGATAATCAATTATCCACATAAAATCCTTCAAACATCTTATACATGTGTGCACATATTTATTCACAAAAGATCACACCAACTTAAGAGAGGGTAGATGACAGATTCACCATCACCGAGTCCTTATTTCGTAGTAGTAAAGATACGTTGTTGAGTCGATTTCAGCACGAATATAGCAGTTTTTTTTTCTAGCCATGACGTCGTAATAATTCTATCGCTTATTTATGCAGATAGTGTACGCAAATTTGCATGTTTAGGACCACATGAGCACTCTTTTTTTTTTTTGGTGAAACAAGACCACATGAGAGTTCAGCAGTTGCATACATTTGCAGATTGAAAACGTTAGTGTCGCAGATTAAGAAAATGTCTGTGTATAGGAATAATTTGAGGACGCAAATACTAACACCAGAATATTTAAAGAATGTCTTGCCGCATTATGAATAGTACTACTATATGGTAGCATCTAACTACATATAAATTTGACTAATTAAATTAACATTAGACAAATAAAGGCTAAAAAAACCTCCATTTGAGCATTGGCTTATCACACATCGAAGTCCAAATGCATAAAATTGTAGGATACAGGTAGGCTACACTAACGAGCAATTAAAAATTTTATCACGTAAACCAAGAAGCCAAGCGAGTAAGAGATCATATATCGTTACGACTGGACGCGCAGTGTAGCAAAAGAAGAGTTGGAGCATCCTGGTCTAACATTGTGCACGTCGATGTAGTGGAAGTAGTCGATCATCCAACATCTTTGGTCACCGATCGTCTCCTTCAGTAGCATCTTGCTTTCCCTATGTACGTCGCGGATCGTCCTCGATCAACGTAGCAATGCTTGCAACAACACCTCTACGGTATCCACGCGCCCAGGGGTGGAACATCGTGCACCGGTGTGCTAACACTAGCACGCAAGACAGAGCCTTTGGAGAGGTGGTGGCTAGGGTTTTGGTGGGTGGTACTCGTTCTCCCATAAACCCCACACCTCCTCTTATAAAGAGCCCCTAATGGATCCAATCCGAATTAGTTTGTTCCAACCTATTAAGTGTGTGACCTTGTAGGTTTAAGTAATCGGCCCTGATCCAGAAACTCCTTTCCGATCCACAAATCGGCAGCGATTCATAGCTGGACATAGCGACTCCCGAATACACATGAAAGATCATATAAGACGAACCTTATGCAATAGGATCTGCGACCAGGTCCTTATCACTTACGACCAGTTTGTAACTCCTTACGACCAGTTAGCATTTGGTCACGATCAATTTGTAACACGTTAAGACTAGTTCGCCGACTAGTTTGTGATCATGTACGACTAGCTCGTAACCAGTCCTTATCCCCATACGACCATTTTGTATCTGGTTGGACTAAGCGACCTAATTGCGTATTCTCCTTTTGCCTCATGATATCTGATAGAACTCTAGGTGAGATATATATATCATCTATGGACTGTTCAATCTTTTCTCGATCTAGTGATGGGTAACTTTGTGTGGTCGACATTTTGAACACTTGTATCACGACCATGCACTTTCTTTATCCTAGCACATTGAGGGGGCCAGAGATATCTCTCCTGTTATCCTAGGAGGGGCAAATCCCATATTGGACCAATCACATCTGTCCGTATGTTTCATAGTATACTCGAAAGCTACCTTTATTACTACCCAGTTATGGAGTAGCGTTTGGTAACCCCTAAGTGTGTTCTTACACATGTAGAAAACCATACTGATCTCAGGTCTAAAGATTATACATCATTATTGCTTAAGACCAACTGATGACACATAGAAACATAACAATTTCAATAGTCTCATGGTGGGTCAATCCAACATCATATTCTCTAACATATGCTCACACTATTGATTCGATATCCCCATATCTATGACCGGTTAAACATGGTCATCAATTAATACACGTGTTGGTCTATGAGTCACTGGTGCCCCGACTAGTGACATCCGACCATAGATCTTTTAGAATGATATCATACAATAATTAAAGAGCTCCACCAACAAGTCACATACTAACTAATCTTTATAAGTGATAATTCATCCAAGGAACATAATAACATTTATTCTATAATTCATAAACATAGATGCGATACAATTATCTCCATGATTACCTCTATGGCATACCACTAACAATTTTCCACTTGCACTAGAGTCAATCATGCAAGTATCTAGTACCCATAGCTTTTATGTGCGCTTTATGCTTGGGTTTTGGGAGAGGTTTTGTCAACGGATTAGCAATATTTAAATCTGTGTGTACTTTGCATATCTTTACATCACCTCTTTCAACAATCTCACAAATAATGTGATAGCACCGAAGTATGTGTTTGGATTTTTTACGCGATTTAGGATACTTGGCTTGTGAAATAGTTTCACTATTATCACAATAGAGATTCACCAGACTAGAAGTACTAGAAACCACACCCAGTTCATAAATAAACTTCTTTATCCAAACCGCTTCCTTTGCGGCTTCAGAAGCCGCAATATACTCAGCCTCTGCTGTAGAATCAACAACGGTCCCTTGTGTGGAACTTTTCCAGCTCACTGCTCCTCTATTAAGATAAAACACAAACCCAGACTGCGATAAAAAATCATCTTTGTCGGTTTGGAAGCTAGCATCGGTGTAACCATTTACAACCAGCTCTTCCTCACCTCCATAAAACAAGGAACATATCCTTAGTCCTTCTCAAATACCTCAGGATGTTCTTAACTGATATATATACTCGTAACACTTAGAACATAGGGCACATCTGGGCGTGTACAAAGTATGGCATATATGATAGATCCAATAGCAAAAGCATATGGAATTTTACTTATTTTGTGTTAGGACCCAGGATTAACATCCCAAATCCTCTGTGCATAACTGAACTAGTCCCATGATCAGTAGCTAGTTCACACAGTAAACAAATATGGTAACAAATTCATATCACAACTTTATTAATAATCAACAGAGTTTTTTTTACAAAAGAGGCTTACAAGCCAACAATAAAGAACACAGCGGAAGATGAAGAAGTAGTAGAGTCTAGCAATCTACCACAGGCAATCAACTGGGGTAGCGGCCTAGTCGTCGAGATCCACACCAGCTATGAAGTCCTTCTCCTTTGAAATTTGTTTGCATAAAGCAAGTATGAGCACAACTACCGTGCTCGCAAGTTACACCCGTTAAATAACAGAATGACATGCATACATGGATGTAACAAAGGATGGCTTATTGGTTGATTTGCATAAAACAACATTTTCTTTAAATACTTGTACTAAGTTCCAAAGCAGTTGTTTTATAACTAAAATTTATTTCATAAAATCTCAGTTTTATAGTCAGATAACATTCACACAGGAATGGTGAAGGATATCCTCCTATCACAAGGCTACCCGCCCAAACTTCCCAATTGGATAGAAATCCAAAACTATTCGATAAAGTTATTTGAAAACAAAATCAAAGTCTAACTTTGAGCAGTTCTGCTAGCATGTCTATAACCGTGGACACGGCTATTCGAATAGTTTTACACTCTGCAGAGGTTGTACAGTTTTACCCACAAGGCACGACTTCTCTAGTTTGTTCGGCATCCGTCGATACTACCGCTCACTACCTTAGGTAAGTAGTCTAGAGCACGTGACAAGGCCTTTACAAAGTTCTATCTTAAAGTATTTATGCCCACTAAGGTTTCGCTTCCATTGGACTGACCATCCTCCGGGAGCCCCCTCTTGCGCCAGGTGGGACTACTGTCTGACCGACACCCACACCAACAACATAGCACAAATAACAATGAGGTATCACAAATTAATAAGCCAGGTCCCGCCCACACAGGACATGTGGTAGTATGATAAGATATAGCATAATACACTCGAAGACCGGTCCTTAACTGACTTGGGCGTCTTCCAAATAAAACCCTGGGCCTTAACCTTAAGCAGATTAAGCCCGTGCATAAACCTGCACCCACCAATCATCCATGTCGCCCAAATCCAAACCCATTTTCATTTTATTTTCCAAGTAAAGGCATGTTATAAACCTTCTATGGTAAAGCAATACCATAGATCTAATTTAAATCACATTTGTAAGATTTGGCTAAAAACTTCCCAAATACAATATTTGATCTAAGCATTGGCTAAGCATATGATTAATTTTAGTATCATTTTGTCTAATGGTGACAAGGTATTCACGTTTCACATTCAAATTGGCTATACAAGGAAAATTGGAATAACTAGGCAATTAAAACAGGGAATTAAAATAATTGTATAAACATATGCATGCAGTAATAATTTAAAACAAAATATAAATAATTTGAAATAATGGGATCATATGATCAAGGGTATAACTTGTCTCGTTTGATGAGGTGATGTTGTTTTTCTTAACAGATCATCTGGTACTGAGGTGATGTTGTTTTCCTTAACAGGTCACCTAGTACTCACAAGTACTTTCTCTTGGTAGTCCAAGTGTACAATCATGATGATCATATAGTCAAAATCAATCCTCTTATGTGCTCTTCAAACGGCGTCGAAATCTGACTCTCCGAAGTCGTCGAAAACTATACGTGAAAATAAGCCAAATTCAAAAACAAATTCAAATAACAATTCAAATGAACTCCAAATTAAATAATTTTGGTTTGGTTGTCTAGATCTTGAATTTAGACAAATTTAAAAATTTGAATGGACTCAATCGGAGTTCGGATGAAAAAGATATGAGCTTTAGAAGTTTGAAATCCAAATAAAAACTCTAAAAAGGATTTTTCTGGATTTTCTGATGTATTTTTTTGAAGGAAAAGATGAATATGACATCAGCTGATGTCATCAGAGGGATTTTCGGCTGAAACAAATAAAAGAAAATGAAATTGACTCATGGGGCCCACTGTTAGTGGCTCGGCTCACATGGACTAGGTTTACGGGTGATTAGGTCTGAGGGTGGGTGGACCGTGCCACGAGGGCGCTGACCCAACATTACACGCGGGCGGTGACGAGGCGTGGTTGGCCGACGTGGCACTTACGTGGCATCGAGGTGGCTACCATGCCAGCACAAGACCAGCGGCGACGCAGGGTGACCAATGGTCGCCGACGATTGGAGGCACGGCAGTGACCGGCGAGGACACCGGAGGGTAGAGGATGTCGCGAGGATCTCAGGGCTTACCACGGCGGTGCTCGGGCATGGAGGAATCGCCAGCGGTGAGGACTTTGGCGGCGGCGTGTGCGGCTTGATGGCGGCGAAGGGGTTCCGGTGGTGCTCCCGTGACAAGGAGATGCGCACGGGGTAGAGTGTGGACGTGCGAAGCCGTCGGTGGGGTCGGGGTGGCCGGGAAGTCGACAACAGTGGCGCAATTGGCGGTTGAAGGAGGTTTGGACGGCGGCGAAGTAATGCCAAATCCGGCGAGCTCGAGGGGGTAGGTGTGAGGTGAGTGGTGGCGGCGAGTTGCAGATGGAAGGGGGCACGGCATGCTCCCTTTTATTGGGACAGAGGAGGCTGGAGGTGGGAGATCGGGCGCGGGAGGTCGCGGCGGTGATTGCGGGGTTCCGGAGATTTTGTGCGAGATGGAGAGGGAAACAACCGGGAGGAGAGGCGGCGTGATGTGCGGGTTTAAACGCGCGCGATCGTTCGAGGAAAGGAGACGTAAATGGCGGCGGTGATGGAGCTCTACGCGGGCGCTAATGGTGGCCGTGTGCGGGAGCTGGAGGAAGAAGACACAGGGGAGAAGAAGCAGTGCGGGCCGTCCGATTTGCATCCAACGGTGCGGAGGGGGCGGGGTGGCGTGGTGAGGTGGATGGCCGTCCGATTCAAATCGGAAGGTTGGCAGTAGGTGAGAGAGAGGGAAGCGACGGCTGGGCTGGGGTGGGCCGCAGGCCATGGGCCGTGAAAAAGGATTCGGCCCGAAAGGGGTTTTGATATTTTAATTGATTTTCTTAATTAATTTAATTCCAGTAATTAGAAAGGGCTTGAGAAAATAGCAAATTAACTCAAAAAATTATGAGAAAATTCACATAAATTCCTTTATTTATTTTGGACTTAATAAAAATAGTTCCAATTCATAATTGACTATTAAGTTTGCAAAATAAATTGTTTTTTCTTGAAAATATTTAGGAAAATGCTTTTTAAAATTCTAGAAAATTCTAGAAATTAATTAAAATTTTATTTTTCAGGTCAAACCAAGTAAAACTTCAAGAACTTTAGATAAATTTTAAAATTTGACTTTTAAAAATTCAAAAATTCAAATAATGCAAATAAACCCTTTCAAATTTCAGAAATCCAACAAAATAATAACTTTATTTATTTTATTTTGGTAACAGCACTTTGGGATGTTACATTTTGTCTCGCTCGTCAGGTGTGAAAGCTCGTCAGGTGTCAAAGGACACTGACTCTTGCTAAGACTAATGCATGTGGCACGGGCAAGAATCCCTTCTTGGAATCTTGCATGTTGAACTGCTTCAACACCTTGTCATTGTACTTATCTTGGCTTAATCTAACCAGCCTCTTAAATCTATCACTATAGATCCTTACGCCCAAAATATACATTGCATCTCCTAAGTGTTTCATAGAGAAACTATTTATTAACAAAGTTTTAAGAGAGTGAAGCAAAGAAATATCATTACCGATCAATAATATGTCATCCACATATAAGATTAGAAAAATAAGTGCGCTGTCGTACCCCTGGGCGTGGAATACCTGAAGACCCTATGTGTGTACCGTACTAGTCCCATGATCAGTGACTAATACACGCATTCACAACATTTGGCATTCACATCCATACATTCACATACAAAAGTAAGCAAAGGGTACTTAACTTAAGTGGTAAAGTTATTACATCAACGGCCGGCCGGCCAAATAAAAGCAGTCATCAATAGAGTAAAAGTAGCAGCGAAAGAAGTAATAAAAGTAGCATAATTCCAGCAGCATGCCCATCCAATCTCTCAGGCAAACGACAAGAAACAAGGCCTAGATAGACCTGTCACCGAACCCTTCGGTTCCGAGTGCGAAGAATATATCGCCAGGCGTTGGCTCATCTTCGAACTCTGAACAACAATATAAGCAAGATTGAGTACAATGCATAGTCAGCAAGACTTGTAGTGTATCACAAAATTTATATTAAATGCAAGGCTATCAAAGGATGAGGCTCTACTCTACAAGTTATTTTTCTTAAAGCCATTTTTATTTGCAATATTCATTAGTAGTAATTTGCAACAGAATTTGAAAGAGCAATTAAATAGGAACATGACAGTAAATAAAGAACTGAAAGAATAATAACAATAACTCGTAACCCTTCTCGGTTATGAGCACAAAAGAAATATATCAACAACTCGCAACCCTTCTTGGTTACGAGCAATAAAAGAATAAAGTCAACAGCTCGCAACCCTCCTCAGTTGAGAGCCACATTTCATGTTAAGCCATAACATGGCAGTTAACTCAAATAAAAATCCACAAGTCATTACCCATGTTTTTCCAATAAAATGGTTTGTAAAAATCAAATCTAAACCAATACCGTCCGCACTAAGCACGCTCATAACCACAAGCACGGCTATTTAAATAGATTTACACTCTGCAGAGGTATACAACTTTACCCATAGTAAACGAATTATCTAATTTATTCGGCATCCATCGATGCCACCGCTCACTACTGTAGGTAAGCAGTCTAGAGCACGCGTCGAAGCCTTTACATCATCTAGTCCTAACCTTACACTAGCATAGTGAATGTTGTTCCTCACCTCACCCGGGGACACCACTGTCTCAGGGAGGCATTCACAGTTGTGTCGACAAGCTTTGTGCCCAACACCTTGGTGAAAGGAGCCCCTTCGGACGTGCTAGTACATTCGGCCCTGCCTGCACTCTACGGCCTACCTACGTGAAAGGCTAGTTTTCAATGACTTAATTAGCTAAGGCCATCCCATATCAGCACATATGGTTGTACGTTAGGTCTTAGATTGGAGTTGCTGGCGTCCGATCCTTAATTGACCTCAGGCGAGAATCTCCCCCTATATACTATGAGCTACGCCCCTCACTCTTCTCAGAATATAACATAACTCGCCCACATCCAAAACTAGGATTTTCATTTTTATTTTTATACAAAATAACAGAGGTACACCCCTTTGGATAAATCTCCCAAATTCACAATTAACATATAATCCTTTTATAAAAAAAACAGAAAATCTATGGCTCTAGTAAGCAGTTGTGTGACAATCGCACTCAAAAACACCCAAATGACATCATATATTGCCTAACCTATAAACTAATGACTACAATAGTAAGGGATCAATATTCGAAGGAGATATATGCAGCAAATAGGATTTTCAACTACCGACTTCCCAAATATAGCATTTTCATACAAAACATACACGCATGCATAATAGATTTCTGAAAACAAAGTACAATAAGTAAAATACTAGGATCAACATGATCAAAGGAGGTGCTTGCCTTGCTCTTTCTATTCTGAATATATGGATGGTTGGTCGTCGAAACAATCACTCGAGCAATCAACGTCTAATTCAAAAAGAGCCGAACATGAATTAAATAACACCAATAAACAAAACAGTGACCAAATTCAAATATTTTTACATATTCAAGTAGATCATGATTTTATATAAATTTAGAAACAAAAACCATTCAATTTGGAGTTTTTATGCAAAAGTTATTAACATTTTACTTTGGTTCGGTTTGGAAATTCCAGAGAAAAAGAGAAATAAGCTTCCCAGCAGAGAAAGCGTATTCTCTCGCATGTTCTATTGAGGTTTATGCTTTCCCGTAAGGAAAGCGAATTTCCTCAAAACTAAAAAGCGTACTTTTCATTTTCTTTTGATTTTTATTAACCTGACAAGGGTGGTCCACTTGTTAGTGACTCGGTCCACGCAACAGTGCATAGATTGCAAGTCCACAAGCACAGCGCATGGGTTCACCAAGGCGTTTACTGTGCACTTAAGTGGTGGGACCCGCATGTCAATCTAACAGAACGACAATTAAACCAGACTAATCATTGCTTTGTCCTAAATGATTGAGATTTGGTATTAATGGCACTGGTACAGTGCTGTCTCGTTCGGACAGCGCAGAGCAGCGTTCGGGCCCTCACGGCCTTGCTCGTCGTTGGCGCGATGGTGCACGGTGGTGCTGGGGAAAGCCCAAAATGGGTTCCCCGTGCTCTTGTGCCCCTAATGGTGCCAGCGGAGAGGGCTGGGGTGGCCCGATGCTGCGGCGCGATGGTGAGGAGCGGCGGAGGAGCTACGGCTACATGCTAACGACGAAACTAGTGACGCTTCTAACTAACAAACACGCGCATGAGTATCTACGAAGTACTAGCAGTATACCGGAGTCGAAGAGGGGCTTCAGGGAAGCTCGGAGAAGGCCGGTGATGTGAAACGAGGTAGCGGCGGTGGAGCTTCACGTGGAGGAGTCGTTCGGGCGAATGGGGAAGCTCGGGAAGGCTTGAGGAAGCTTGAGGGTGTCCTTGTGATGCCCTTGGTATAGCTAATTGACGCAAGGTTCAGTGAGACAACATCGGTGACTCATCGTTATCTAATAATAAAATATCATGTCTATACCTTATAGGCAATTAAAGTGACCTTTCAGATTTAGTATAGGCAGTTGAAGTGACCTTTCAGATTTTCATGGGGCTGATGTCTCTTCTATAGGTTCTATAACATTTTGTTCACCCTGTAGAGATTCAATAGGAGCTGAAACATTTTCAGATGTTTCCTAAATTTGTTCGAGTTGCACCTTGCTCCCACTAACACCTTTTGAACGAAACTTTTTCTCCAAAAAGACACCATTTCGAGAAACAAACACTTTGTTCTCATCTTGCTTATAAAACTAATATGCTTTAGTTTCCTTAGGATACCCCACAAAGAATCATTTATCTAACTTGGGCACGAGCTTATCAGACATCAAATGTTTTACATATGCCTCCCATATTTTCAGAAAAGCCAATCTAGGACACTTCCTAGTCCATATCTCATATGGCATCTTCTCTAGCGCTTTTGATGGAACCCAGTTTAACGTGAAAGCAACTGTTTCTAGAGCGTATCCCCAGAAGTACAATGGAACATCCGATTGGCTCATGATTCACTAAACCATGTTTTGCCAAGTTGATTCTGATGAGGACATCAACCCTAAGGATGCAACCACTGCTTCGACCCGCTGCACTGCATCCTCTACTTCAACCACATCTTCTCCGAAAGGACTTTTGGCTACTGCATTGTCATATTTCACAGTTGGACCGAGCTACGTCTACTCATATGAGCTGAGATTTGCCTACATGCCTTGGTGCTACGTCTACATGCCATGGTGCTGCGTCACCAATTGTTGGCCCATGGGCTAACTTATGCCATGAATGGGCTGACTTGGCCCACGTGTGAACAGTACTCGTAACTGCCCCTCCCTTCTCCTATACATAGTGGCCGCCAACCCTGTAGTTCCGGTGGTTTTGTTGATTGAAGTTTAGCTTTGCTACTTTATTATTTGTTCTCTTGGTTGGCAAGATCAACAACAATATTGTTCTTCGGAACCCTACCTATCAATACATTCAATTCATATTCGCAATTTCAGATTGCTTATTTATCTTGTTCTTTCGTGCTTCTTCGGTGTATGCAGGAATCGATCTTCGTGATCAGGTCAACCGGGTATTCGTGCACGGTTGATAACGACGTGTCAAGCAGTTCAACGATTGCGTGGTTTCGAGCCTTGCGAGTTCGTAGCCAAGATCGTGAGAATTGAGCGACTACTACCGAACTTACCTTCTCATCGAAAGATCAGACAAAAACAGGACCTTTGTGGTTCATCAGATTCTGTACCTCATTACGAAATTACTTGAACTTTTCAAAGGATTCAAACTTATGCCTTATTAAGTGGATGTAACTGTATCTACTAAAGTCATTAGTAAGAGTTATGAAGTATCGAAATCCACCTCTAGCTGTTGTGCTCATCGGTCCACATACATCTATATGTACAAGGGCCAATAAGTCATTCGCCCTCTCACTTATACCCGTGAAAGGCACCTTTGTCATTTTGTCATGCAAACAAGATTCACATGTATCAAATGATACAAAATCAAATGAATTTAGAAAACCAACTTTACAAAGCTTTATCATGCGCTTCTCATTTATATGACCTAGATGAGAATGCCAAATAAAAGTGGGATTCAAATCATTTGGTCGAAGTCTAACAAGTCTATATTTTAAGTCTCATAATAGGCATTAGCCCCATCATTGCTTCCTCATAAGTCTTAAGCTCATTGTTATCTAATAATAAAATGTTATGCCTATACCTTATAGACAATTGACGTGACCTTTCAAATTTTCGTAGGGTTGATGCCTCTTCTATAGGTTCTACAACATTTTGTTCATCCTGTAGAGGTTCAGTAGGAGCTGAAACATTTTTAGATGTTTCCCAAATTTCTTTGAGTTGCACCTTGCTCCCACTAACTCCTTTCGAAAGAATCTCTTTCCCTAAAAAGACACCATTTTGGGAAACAAACACTTTGTTTTCATCCCGCTTATAAAAATAATATGGTTTAGTTTCCTTAGGATACACCACAAAGAAGCATTTATCTAACTTGGCATGAGCTTATCAGAAGTCAAACATTTTACATATGCCTTAGAACCCCATTGTGAGGACCCGGAATATTTAACTAGTAACACTTAACCTCCAAATGGTTCTAGCATTACTAATTAAACATTCTAAGCCTCGATGGACATATGCTTCCCTAATCGCAGCATATGCACATCATCACAAAATTACACATCAATTCCATACACATACATCACTAAGTTCAACAACGACATACATAAAGTAAAGTTATTACAAAAGAGAGCCGACTGCCAAATAGAACAATATACAAGAATGACAATGAAGCAAAAGCGCCATAAGATGGCTAGAACAAAAGTCGACCGGTTAGCCAACATAACCCACAAGGCAACCGACCGACCGCCAAGCTAGTCGCCATAGTTACCACAACACAACTCATAAAGTGAGGCCCTTCGTGCTCACCTTCCTCCTCTGCAACAAAACAATTAAGCATAGCAACCGAGTACAAAGATTGTCTTTGTACCCGCAAGACCGACGTGTGGAATAGCAGCACCTATTCGTAAACTACATGCAAGCTTATTTAGGTGGAGGTCATATGTCTCATTTTGCATGAAGCCAACTTTATTTGCAATAATGTAGTACCTTTTAAAAGCAAGTTTGCAAATTTATTTTGTTATCAAAGTAACATGTAAGTAAAGATACATACAAGTAACCACCGGAAGTGACTAACCCAATAGTCACCACAACATAGCACGAATCTCGATTCGTACCACCCATCAAGTTTTAATTTAAAAGGTTGTAGTCTAACTCTTGAAAGACCTTGCCAAGCGTGTCCATAACCTAGGACGAGGCTATTCGAATAGTTTTAACCTGCGCAGGGTGTACCAATGTACCCACACTTCAGATCGCCTTTAAGCCACACGCACACTTCCGAAGGTATGCTGGCACGGCTAAGTCCTACGAGACATTTCCAATCTTGTGTATTAACTACGAGCCGCTCATATGGATAGAAACCCATATGCTTACATTGCAAGTCGAAAGACAACCACCATCACGGGAAGCCTTTCGGACACTACAATGCTCCCAAGACCATCCCTCCCGCGACTCCCTGCGACTCGGAGCCAATACACGCCAAAGTACTAAGTCAAGAGAGGTCCCATACCCTCTAATGTGGTTAGCACGCTAAAATGCTTGGTTTAGTGTAACAAGATGTTCGGTCCTTGTTGACCCGGGCACCATTCCACCACACCCCACAATCACACCATCTTACCATTGTGCCCAAGTCTAAATCATTTTGTTTTTAGTTTTAGTTTTCATAAGTAGACATGGCACAAGGTGGAAATCATAAATCATAATAAGTTTTGTGTGATCAAGGTTATCGACAAGTCGATAACCGCCATTTCTACCGAAGCTAAGCATGGCTAAGCAATTAATTCGCAACTACTAAGTGACAAGAGCCCATCCACGAACTCTAAATCACAGCAAGTAACCTAGGCTCATGGTAGTAGAGGATAATCATTTGCTAAGGAAATGCATCTACTAGGCCAACTATTAAAACAAAGTAGCAATGCATACATAGAATTTGTAATCAACATAAATACTTAAAATATCTGGGATTAACATGATCAAACTGCTTGCACGCTTGTTGTTGCTCAATTTGTTATGGAGGGTCGCTCTGGGGTTACCGCAAATGTCGAATCCTAAAAAGGCAAAAGAACCAAGAACAACCAATAAGACTAGCAACACTTAAACAAAAGAGCAAGCAAAAATTATCCACATACAACGAAATTTATACACAAGGTAGAATACAAATATACCAAGACATAGAAACTGGAAAACCTAATTTGGATTTGTGGCGCAAAAGATATTACTTAAAACTCATTTTCTACCATAATTAGCACTGTAGCAAAAATATTTTCTAGAAAGATTTTGAAGCTGAAATTTTTATGGTAGCTACCTACTGGTATAGTGGTAACCCATATAAAATTTTAGATCATTTGGAGTTAAAATGATTTAGTTATGATTTTTCTAAGTTCTACAACTAGCATATATCATTTCTCCTAACATGAATAAAGACAAAGCCTAGATCAATTTAAAGCATGTCTATAGGCCAAATTTACCAGGTTGAGTTTGCTCACTTTGCAACTACAGAGAGGAAGTTATGTGGTTTACAAATTTTTCATGAATTTCTAGACCTCATTTTTCATTAAACAAGATCATGCTATTAAAATCATTTTCTGCTACAAACACAGGGGCCTAATTTCATTCTCGATTAAAGTTCATACCATAACAAAGCTACAAGAATGGAATCATTCAAAAGGAGTTAAAATGACAAAGTTATGCACTTTTGAAATTTGAAACAGCAAAAGACTTAGGAAACTTTGAGCTCTCGGGAGGTCCAACGGACTGGAAGACAAAGGAGAGGTCGTGGGCCGTTAGATCAAGGTCCGACGGCCACGAGCCTCGGCAGCCGCGCATAAGACCTCCTCCCGACCGGGAGGTCTCGGACCGTTGAGATCTCGATCCAACGATCACGACCAAGGCGTGCACGGCGCACGCAAGGAGGTCCACGCGCTTACCAGAGAGTCGTGACCGCTGACGAGATCTCGCGGTCCCGAGCACTAGGGGAGATCCTAAGGCTTTAAATCCAAGGAAAGAGGTCGGACTGGCCGATTCTCACAGGAGGTCCCAACGGTCTAGATCTCCGAGAGGAGGTCCTACGCTAAATCCACAGAAGGAGGTCTAGGCGGTGAGATCGGAAGGAGGGAGGTCTTTGACGGCTAAGATCTCCTGAGGAGGTCTTAACTGCCAATGACCCTACCGACGGATTTAGATCCAATGGCCAACGTGAGATGGGATGTTCGGGCCATCCGAGCGCCAACGAATCGGGCCTTGGATCTTGGGATGGATGGCCCAGATCAAGATTGCATCCGAGGGTCCGAATGTTCTCCGATCCGAGCCGTAGATCTAAAGACGAACGATAACGAGAGAATCAAAGCGTAGAGTTGCAAATAGGTGAAGGTTCAGCCCGTTAGATCTCAATCTAACGGTCCAGAGCTGGCAGGGAGGTCCTACACGGGTTTTAACAGAGGGAGGTCTGGACGGTTCAGATTAGACCTAGAGAGGTCTTGAATGGTCCAGAACAACGCGGAGGAGGTTCAACGCCAGAGGTTTTACAAATAAACCTAACGCCAGATCTAAAGCCGGGAGGTCGCGAACGCTAAGATCAAGGTTGGGAGGTCCCGAGGGTTTCTAACAAGGACCGGGGTGCTCTTTTGCGAAGAGGACCTCGAGGAGATCTTTCACAAAGAGGACCCCGGGAGGTCTTGAAGGTGGTTTTTACAAAAATGACCTCGAGGAGGTCTTTTTGCAGAGTGGTCCTAGTGGCTCGGATGGAGTTCCAAGAGGTCTTAAACGGCTAGGATCAACTCAAGGAGGTCCAAGCGCGAAAGATTTAACACAGAGCCGGATCTAACGGCCAAGAGCTAATCCTGGAGGTCTTTAAAGGCCGAGGTAGAACTAGGGAGGTCCCGGGACTTAGAAATTTCTGGAAACCCATCTGCAGTGCAGATCTAACCGAGGGTGGTCTTAATGGCCGAGATTAAACGAGGGGAGGTCTTACACTTATGGGTTTTCATGGGGAAGATCTAAAGGTCCAGATCTAAACGTGGGAGGTCTTAGACGGCCACGAAGAGCTCGAGGAGGTCCAAGGTGCCGTGGTAAAGCGCGGGACCTCCGGACAGCGACAAAGGGTGGCGGCTAAGACTACTCACTGCCACTGATGATTGGTAATAAATGGGCATTTAAGATGTCCTAACCAGATGACGAAAACGGGAGTTTTGAACCGGCAAAATCCCGAGCGGGCTCAACGGTTTGCCGCCGCGATGGGGACCCCGCCGCGTAAACCAAGGGCATGGTTGGATTCCAAATAACGCCAGAACCCAAAGGATGTGCTCTCGACGCGCAACGACTTCGTAACGCCAGCCGAGCCGAGAGGGTGGTAATTGTTTTCGCAAAACCGACAAACACTAAAAGGCTTGCTACGCTTTAATCTAGCTAAACCCCGAGCTAAAAAGGACTAACGAGGACTCACCAGGGCCAAGGTGAGGTCCAGAGGAACTCGGAGGAGAGGTCGATGCCGAAGGAGGTGCTCCGGTGACGGTGGTGCCCGCTGGAGTTGGGGAAGATGACCTGAAGACACCAAAACAAGTTTCTGAATTGTCCACCTGTGAAGGTTAAACATCACAAGTTAGGGAGACTCGAGCTGACCAAGAGAGCAAAGCGACAGCTAAAAAGGCAATGAAGAACCACTGGAGCCCGGAGGTCTTCAAGGAGCTTCAAGGTCAACAATGGAGGCAGGGAGGTGGTGGTGTTAGATGTTTGAGTTTGGGAATCAGCTCAACCGAGGAGCCCAACACAACCAAGAACGAAGAAGGAGAAGGAGAGGAAGGCCTCGAGGCTATGTATAGCCCGGGAGCTGGCAAGGCTAGAGCGAAGCCTCATCACGTGAGCGTGAGCCATGCCCTGCCATGGACCGATTGGATTTGACAAGGGTAGGTAGGTAGGGAAGACTTCTAGGGTGGGCTCGACACATTTAATGCATGGCGAGAAAGAGACGTTGGGAAGGACCAAAAGTGACAGGCCACTACTCCCAACCGCTCGTCTCTCGACACACGCATGGGTGCGGAAAGCCATGATGACCGGACCTCGGGAGGTCGCGAGGAAGAGAAGCGAGCCGAGGAGGAGAGGTCCGGACGTCCCGGATGTGCTCGGGGAGGTCATGGACGCCCAAGAATCGCCGAGGTGGGGAGGTCTTGCGCGGCGAGGAGGTCTGGGAGGTCGTGAGCCCCACGATGGACATCCCACGGCTTGACCACCCCAAAGCGAGGGCGCTCAAGAAATCCGGATCGGGGAGGTCGAGCGGCCGGATGGAGATCTAACGACTCAGCTTGCGCGCACGAGATCGATCTCGGTGCGGCGCGCGCATATGGCTCGACTCGAGTCGATCGTGCAGGTCGACTGGTCCGACTGAGCCCAGTTTGACTCGCACCTAAATTGAGTTTCAAACAGATTTGGAGTTTGAGGATTTGTTTGAGATAGCAAACTCACTCCAAAAATTATGGAATTTTACAGAGCTTGCTAGCTGAGTTAATGACCTTGTATAAAATTTTCAGAGGCTTTGGTGCTGTGGATTTTCCTCCAAAAATTTAACAAGGCACTCGATCCAAGGTTTGACCAGATTTTGAATTGGTTTGACTGACCTCCAAAAATATTCAAACAATTTCTAAAAATTGTGAACTTTTCAGAGGGGTCACATACCATCCCAAAACTTAGGAAAAATATTTCCAGAGATGATCAAGAGGTTGACAAGATTGTTTTGAAGCTCAAGATTTGGATCAAAAGACTTGTGACTTCAGATTTCCATAACTTCTTGTACAATACTTGCTTGGTACAATAGGAAATACAGGAGGTAAGAAAAAGTTTTAATTTCTACTCATTTTCTTACATTTGAAGCACAAGCCTAAAATTGGGATGTTACACCCATATTTTGAGAAAAGACAATCTAGGACACTTTCCAGTCTATATCTCGTATGATGTCTTCTCTACTGCTTTTGATGGAACCCACTTTAACGTGAACACAACTGTTTCTGGAGTGTATCCCCTGAAGTACAATGGAAAATCAGATTGAATCATCATTGACCGAACCATGTCCAACAATATCCGGTTCCATCGTTCAGACACCCCATTCCATTGAGGTGTTCCCGGCGGAGGTAGTTGTGGAATAATTCCACATTGCTTTGCATGATAACCAAACTCATGGCTCAAATATTCATCTCCACGATTTGATTGTAGAAATTTAATTGTTTGACCAAGTTGATTATGTACCTCACTATGAAATTCCTTGAAATTTTCAAGTTATTCAGACTTATACCTCATTTAGTAGATGTAACTCTATCTACTAAAGTCATCAGTAAAAGTTATGAAGTATTGAAATCCACCTCTTGCCGTTGAGCTCATTGGTCCACATGCATCCGTATGTACAAGGGAAAATAAGTCATTTGCCCTCTCACTTATACTGGTGAATGGTGTTTTTGTCATTTTGCCAAGTAAACAAGATTCACATGTATCAAATGATTCAAAATTAAATGAATTTAGAAGAACATCTTTTTGCAGCTTCATCATGCGCTTCTAATTTATATGGCCTAGACGACATTGCCAAATAAAAATGGGATTCAAATCATTAGGTCGAATTCTCATAAGTCTATACTTTATAAGTCTCATAAGAGGCATCAGCCCCGTTATCGCTTACTCATCAGTCTTAGGCTCATCATTATATAATAATAAAATATCATGTCTATACTTTATTGGCAATTGACGTGGTCTTTCAGATTTTCGTGGGGCTGATGCCACTTCTAGAGGTTCTACAACATTCTGTTCATCCTATAGAGGTTCAGTAGGAGCTAAAACATTTTCAAATGTTTCGTGAATTTCTTCGAGTTGCACCTTGGTCCCACTAACTCCTTTTGAAAGAAACTCTTTCTCCAAAAAAGACATCATTTTGAGCAACAATCACTATGTTTTCATCCCGTTTATAAAAGTAACATGCTTTAGTTTCCTTAGGATTCCCCACAAAGAAGCATTTATTTGACTTGAGACTGAGAGTGAGCTTATTAGACGCCAAATGTTTTACATAGGCCTCATAACCCCATATTTGGAGAAAAGACAATCTAAGACACTTCCCAGTCTGTATCTCATATGGTGTCTTCTCTACCACTTTTGAAGGAACCATGTTTAACGTGAAAGCAGCTATTTCTAGAGCATATCCCTAGAAGTACAATGGAAGATTAGATTGGCTCATCATTGACTGAACCATATCCGGTTTCGTCATTCAAACACCCCATTCCATTGAGGCATTCCCAATGGAGTTAGTTGTGGAACAATTCCACATTGCTTTACATGATCACCAAACTCATGGCTCAAATATTCACCTCCAAGATCTGAACATAGAAATTTTATTATTTTGCCAAGTTGATTCTGTACCTCATTATGAAAATCTTTGAACTTTTCAAATGATTCAGACTTATGCCTCATTAAGTAGATGTAACTATAT
Source organism: Ampelocalamus luodianensis (assembly GCA_036346255.1). Classification (NCBI taxonomy): domain Eukaryota; kingdom Viridiplantae; phylum Streptophyta; class Magnoliopsida; order Poales; family Poaceae; genus Ampelocalamus; species Ampelocalamus luodianensis. Next base: position 31,229,531 of record CM070639.1, on the reverse strand, counting down.
CTACTACAGTCTTCAGTAAAAGTTATGAAGTACTAAAATCTACCTCTGGCTGTTGAGTTCATAGGTCCACATATATCCGTATCTACAGGGGCCAATAAGTCATTTACCCTCTCGTTTATACCCGTGAAAGGCGCCTTTGTTATTTTGCTAAGTAAACTAGATTCACATGTATCAAACAATTCAAAATTAAATGAATTTAGAAGGCCATATTTATGGAGCTTCATCATGCGCTTCTCATTTATATGACCTAGATGATAATGCCAAATAAAAGTAGGATTCAAATCATTAGGTCAAAGTCTCATAAGTTTATACCTTATGAGCCTCATAAAAGGCATGAGCCCCATCATCACTTCCTTGTAAGTCTTAGCATTAATGTTGTAGACAATCATATCTTCAAGATTCAAAACATATAATCTATTCACCAATGGAGTATGACCATAAAGCATATCATTGAAATAAATTGAAAAACAATATATTGTTCTTTATTCTGAACTCATAACCTTTTACTCCTAAACATGAAGCAGAAATAGTGTTTTTGCTTGAGGAATGAACAGAACAACAATTATTTAATTCCAAAACTAATCCTGAAGGTAAAGATAATGGTAAAGTGCCAACAGCAAACATTGGAACTCTTGCTCCATTGCCCACGCGAATATCAACCTCGCCTCTCGCCAAAGTTCCCCTCCTTATCAACCCTTGCATCGAATTACAAATATGAGCAACCGATCCAGTATCAAATACCCAAAAACATATAGGAGAAGTAACAAGATTAATCTCTATAACATTTATACCTGAACAAGAAGCCTTACTTCACTTATTATTTCTTAGCTCTACCAAATACTTCTTACAATTCCTCTTTCAATGCCCTGTCTCATGACAATGATAACATTCAGTGTCAGGCTTAGGACCTAGCTTGAGCGTTTTTAGCTTGGCCTTGACACTCACGATCTCATCTTGAGTCTTGCCTGTGCCCTTTCCCTTGCCCCAAGACTTACCCTTCTTCTTGAAGCTAGTAGTCTTTTGAACCATCATCACATGATTAGAGCTCTTTTTCATGCTCTTCACGACACTCTTAAGAATGCCATGCAACTTAGTCAATAACTTCTACATGCCATTCATATGAAAATTCAATATGATTGTCGCAAAGCTCGCAGTGAGCGATTGAAAAATCACATCAGTAGCCAACACTTGGTTAATGGAAAAACCAAGCTTTTCCAAGATCTCAATGTGGCCAATCATTTTGATCGCATGAGGACTGACCAGGCTACCTTCTGACAACTCGCAAGAAAATAATGCCTTGGAGGTATTGTACCTCTATCGGGACCCTCTGTGTATAATGCACTAGTCCAGGATGACGCTAGTACACACAGTGTCAACATAGATGAATATCGATCCACACAAGATGATTAATAGAATAAATGACTAATTTGAATAGCAAATAATAGTTTTGACCTTACAGTCGTGTTTACAATTATTAAGCCACGCAGGGCTGACAAGAAATAAATAGCAGCAGCGGAACAAATAAACTCCAGCGGAGATCCCATTAATTCACAACAGGCAACCAACTGGGATCAAGACCCTAACGATCAGCACCTTTGTAGAACTCCTCCTCAAAGGCAGGCGATGATTCCTCCACTTCTGTTAAATGTTTGCAGCAAGCATGAGTACACAACTGTACTCGCAAGTCATACAACAGAATGCAATGTATAGATGCAGGCTTATTCCAAAGGAAATGACTTCTGTGGTTCTTTTGCATAAAAGCAATATTTGCAATTGAATATGAATAATAGATTGAAATGGAATTAAAAAAAATAGACAATAATAATTTAATAGTTGTTTTCACAAAGGACACGAAGCCTAATCAAATTCTTTCACACAGCCACAAGACTTAGATCACACAACTGTCCCTTCCCAATGGTTTTTATGAACACTACCCCACGTGTGAAATCCCTGAGCATGTCCATGACTGTGGACGCGGCTATTCAAATAGTTCTGTTTAACACTCTGCAGAGGTTGTACAATTTATCCACAAGATATAACCAGTGTAGCAAGCACCAATCATAACAAAACCTTTCTGAAACTTCATCTCAAACATTGACACTCCCGATGTGCTTTACCGTCATACTAACCCAAACACAGTGCTTTGGCATAACACACACCGTTGAACAGGGAAGCGGCGAACCGTCCCGCGATGTGACTACCTGGTAGTTCACACCTCCACCCATCACTGAGCTCCTAACCTACAACTTGAGTAATCAATGTCGAGACCCCGTCACTTACTAAGTTAGGTCCATCCCATACCAGACATGTGGTCGTACAGTAAGGCTCAGTTCAATGGCGCACAAAGTTAAGTCCTTAATTGACCAAGGCAAGACTTCCAATTTCTAACTATACCACGAAGATTATCATTCCCATTCACACAGTTCCACCATATCACTTAGTATCCACCACTTGCCTCAGTCTAAATCCTTTACCACCCAGTTGGTTAAGTGCAACACATGCTATCACAAAGTAATAACACGTAGCACACAGTTTTAACACAAAGTTCCATAATCACTTAGTCAAGTTTATATTTGCAACTCACATGAGCTGGTGACTTGTAGCATGGCTAAGCAGACTAATCGTATCTAACCAATCCACGTCGGTGCTACGATAATACCAACTAAATAATGAACCAATCTAGGTTGACAAAAGATTATGACATAACAATAGACAAGGTGAATATAACAAATTGGAACAATAACTGATCCCAGAGCATTTAAATAAATACTTTAAAGTAAATGTAATAATTTGAATCAAAGTAATTTTAGAAAAACTAGGATTCAACATGATCAAAGGTACAACTTGCCTTAGAATAGATCTTGGTACTGGTCTTGGTCTTGGTGAACTCCTTCAAAATCCCCTGAGATATGAATGTCTACTCGCAAACGAAGCAAATAAACAAAAATAAATAAAATAGAGGAGAAAAAACTCCAAAAATTAAATAAAAATCTTAGATAAATAGATCTCAAATTTAGATGAATTTATAAATTTGAATGGGCTGAATCGGAGTTCGAATGAAGAAGATATGGCTTTTGGAAGATCTAAACCTAAAGAATTATCAAAAAGGATTTTCTGGAATTATTTTCCTATTGGAAAAGCAGATTATGACGCCAGCAGGACGTCAGCCCTGGAATTTTTGGAATTAAAAGAAATCAGAGAAATCCTGACATGTGGGACCCACATGGCGGTGAGATAACTCATGGTGGACTAGATCCACCGAGCCTTTGGATCTGAGATTGGGTGAACTTGACACACGGGCGCACACGTGGCTCTGACGTAGCGCCAACTGCATGCCACGCGAACGACACGTCGACACATGCACTGACGGGGCTGCTGATGTGGTTGACACAGACGCGGCGACACTCAGATCCCGATGATCTCCGACGAATGGCGGGGTTTAGCCGACGGTGAGTGGTACCGGTGTGTAGCTGGTGTTATTGCGCACTCGTGGATGCCCTTACTGGTGCTCGAAGGCATCTGTAATACCCCGAATATCAAATAGAGAGAACATATTATTCGGAAGAGAAATTTATTCAAATTTGAATACTCTAAAGTTTAGAGGAAAATTAAAAGAAAATTCGAGATTTGAGGGAGGATTGGACCTTGGGCTTTCGGCCCAAGGCGTCCTAGCCAAGTGGGTCGACCTTGTAGTGGAGTCAAGAAGGGAGGGTGCCCTTCCCCAAAACTCTAACCTTTGCTACAGTACCGCACCGCGCTGTAGCATGCGGTACTGTAGCAGTCCCCCCTCCCTGCTACTCTACCAAGTTGAGGAAGAAGCTCCGAGGTGCCGCCAACCATGGTGGAAGGAGAAGAAGGGAGAAGAAGAAAGGAGGAGAAGAAGAAGATCCTCTTCATGGGTTTTTGTTCAGCGTTTCACGTGTCTCCAAGGATATCAATTCGTTTCCCCGCTGTTTTGATGTTGTTTGGATGCGAAACCGATTAGAATCGTTTGGATCAAAGTCAGTCTGCAGTAGATTCGAATCTGTCCAGTATGTTGCGTGGGCTGTTTCGACGTCTTAGAGGCAGAATCAGAAGTTTTGATCTCCTAGAGTTATTTAGATAATGTTCTTAGCTTTCGGTGTCCGCCAAGAACACCTGATTCCAATGTACGAATCAAAAGTTATGAATTATTTAGTGTGACTATTCTGCGAATCTGAAAGTGTTCTGACAGATTTTAGTAATCTGACTAGAGCGATCTGTTAAAGGGAGAATTAGGGGATATCGGTATAACGAAAGTTGTAGGTAATTGTCATAGCTTTCAGGGAAGCCCAAGAACGTGAAATTTAGACAAAAGGGCTGAACGTTATGATAGTTTTAGTGTTCTGTCCAGAGAACCTGACGTGAAATTGATGTTCTAATAATTAGCTCGATAGGGTTATTAGATTGCTGAATCAGGAGGGTTCACCAACTAGGTTTAGGTGGAGATTTTGTTAAGATTTAAATAGAGTCTAAGAACACCTCATTTGGACTCCTGTACTAAAAGTTATGAATTTTAGAACGTGACTATCCACAGAGGGGACGGAGCAACATTTAGAAATTGGGGTTGGGTTCGCGCTAAAGGAACTACCACGAGTTTGTGTTTACTCTTATGGTTTGTTTGGTCCATTACTGTTGTCTTAGCATTCTCTTTAATGAATTTTAGGTGGAGGACTGGTTCGAAGGCGGCACCCTCTTCGCGTCCGGTGTTCCCGCACGGTTGAGGCAAGTGCATTATTTGTACCTTATTTGTGATTGCTTAGACATGAATGCGTGTTTGATACATGTTAGTGTTGTATGACTGTTGGCAAGTGTGCATAATAAGAATGGTGAATGTTCAAAGTATGGCTATGCTTTATTCATGAATGTTGTTATTGTCTTTGGTACTTTGATGATGAATAGAGGTGGTGTATATGCATAATGATATCATGTTGAGGCCTGGTCTTGTGATGACCAAGCATGCACATCTTTGAGGTCCCCGTCATGTATGTGACGGGCTTGAGGTCCCCACACTTGTGGAGTGTGGGCTTGAGTTCCCAATACTTGCGGAGTATTGGGCAATTGGTCCTCGCGCTATGAGCACGGGCATGGGTATGCAATGACGGTTGCTTACTTTGCATTACCGGTAAAATGCAAAAAGAGATAAAGAGAAGGAATCCTTGAGCATTGCATATGCATGTGGAATGATTTAATGATGTGCTCCTGAAAGTGGATGCTGATGTGATGATTTGAATTATGTGTTTTTTTTTATATATGTACTTGCTGAGTCTGTGGACTCACTCTTGCTTTCTTTGTTGTTTTAGGTACCCAATTCAAGAACACATGCATGGGAGGTGTTGGGATACGGGTAGGCTACGCTAGCCACAAATCAAAATTTCTACCACGTAAACCAGGGTGCAAGCAAGATATATGATCACGCATCATTACCACTAGGCGCAAAGGCAATGAAGTAGAGTCGGAGTAGCCTAGTCCGACGATGAACGCGGCCGGTAGTGGTCGTAGATGATCGTCCAACGCTCGTAGTCGATCGTCTCCTCCAAAGCCTCCGCAGATCCTGTGAAGATCGCGGATCGTCCTCGCCATGCAACAAATGACCGCAGTAGCGCCTCCACGGTATCCACACGTCCAGAGAAGGAACAACCGTACGCCGGTGTGCTAGCACCAAGTCGCACGGAAAGGCTCTCTCAAGAAGATGGTGGCTAGGGTTTCGGTGGAAACAACTCACGTGTCTCTCAGTCCGTCACCTAACAATAGCCTCAAGCAACTCCTTATATAGTGCCCTGTGTCGGATCCTATCCGAACACGTTTGACGAATCGTATTCGTACTTGGTTTGTTCCATCCCATTAAGTGTGTGACCCGTTAGGTTTGTGTGTAGTTCGGTTGTGACTTGAAACTCTTTCCACCACAAGTCGAAGCGGTACCTAGCAGACATAACGATTCCCGAATACATACAAATTATATCGAACGAACCTTAATGCAATATGATCTATGAATAGGTCCTCATCACTTACCACCAGGTCTTATCTTTATCGACAACAGGTTCAGACACGTCACTACCGGTTCGTAAACCCTCACGACGAGTTTCGACCACTCAGGATTTCGTTCGATCAGTCTACGACTTGCTCGTATCACCATACGACTTGTCTGGATCTGATCGAACTAAGCGACTTACTCCAGTATTCTCCCTTTGCCTCACGATATCTGGTTTAAACTCCAGGTGAGATAGTGTGTCATCCATGGACTGTTCAATATTTTCTCGATCGAGTTGTCGGATAACCTTACGTGATCGAACTCTTCGACCACTAGTGGCACGGCCATGCACTTTCTTTATCCGACTACTTCGAGGGGCCCAGAGACATCTCTCCTGTTAAGTTAGGAGGGGCAAATCCCATATCCGACCAGTCACATCCCTCCGCATGTTTCATAGCATACCGAAAGCTACCTTTATAACTACTCAGTTACGAGTAGTGTTTGGCAACCCCTAAGAGTGCTATTACACATGTAGGGAACCATGCTGATCTCAGGTCTAAGGATTATACATCATCATTGCTTGAGACCAACTAATGACACACAGAATCATAACAATCTCTATAGTGTCTCAAGGTGGGTCGATCCAACCCCATGTTCTCTAACATGTGTTTACATTATTGATTCGATATCCCTATATCCATGACCGTGAAACATGATCATCAATCAATACAAGTATTGGTCAGAGTCACCGTGTTCCGATCGGTGACATTCGACCAGGGATACTTTTAGAACGACATCATATAAGTCGAAGTGTTTCACTAACAAGTCACATACTCGTTGATCTTCGTAACTAATGATTCATTCAAGGAATGAATAACATTTATTCAAGAACTCATAAACATAGACGTGATACAATCATCTCCATGATTGCCTCTAGGCATATCACCAACAATCTCCCACTTGCACTAGAGTCAATCGTATAGGTATCAAATACCCATAGCTCTTGTGTGCGCCTCATGCTTAGGTTATGGAGAGGCTTTGTCAACGGATCAGCAATATTCAAACGTGTGCACTTTGCATATTTTCACATCACCTCTCTCAACGATCTCACGAATCATGTGGTATCGCAAGTATGTGCTTGGACTTTTGATGCGATCTAGGCTCCTTAGCTTGTGCAATGGCTCCACTATTATCACAATAGAGATCCATTGGATCGAAGCTCGAAACCACACCCACTCACTTATGAACTTTTTAATCCATACGGCCTCTTTCGCAGCCTTCCAAGCCGCAATGTATTCACCTGTCGTGGAATCAAGCAACCGTTCCTCGCTTGGAACTTTTCCACCATCGCTCCTCCATTTAAACAAAACACAAAACCCGATTGCGATCTGAAATCATCCTTGTCGGTTTGGAAACTAGCATCGTGTAACCATTTACGACCAGCTCTTCCTCACCACCAAATACAAGGAATGCATCCTTAGTCCTTCTTAAGTACTTAAGGATATTCTTGATCGCTATCCAAATGACCTTCACCGATCTCACGATATCTGCCAGAACACTTAGAGCGCATTCGACACATCTGGTCGTGTGCACAACATGGCATACATGATAGATCCGATAGCCGAAGCATATGGAATTCTACTCATTTTGTCTTGCTCATAAGTGGTCGAAGGGCGCTGAGTCTTGCTAAGATTAATACCATGTGACATGGGCAAGAAACCCCTTTTGGAATCTTGCAAGTTGAACCGTTTCAACACCTTGTCAATGTACATGTCTTGGCTTAATCCAATTAGCCTCTTAGATCTATCTCTATAGATTCTTATACCAAGAATATATGCTGCATCTCCTAAATCTCTCATTGAGAAACTATTTCTTAATGAAGTTTTAACAGATTCAAGCATTGGAATGTCATTTCCACCAAGAGTATATCATCCACATACAAGATCAGAAACACAAGCTTGCTTCCACTAACCTTCTTGTAAACACAAGGTTCTTCTTCGTTCTTGATGAAGTCAAACCCTTTGACCACCTCATCAAAACGAATGTTCCAACTCCGAGATGCTTGCTTTAATCCATAGATGGACTTCTTAAGTTTGCATACCTTTCTAGCTTCCTTTGGATCGACAAAACCTTCAGGCTGTGTCATGTACACATCCTCATTTAGGTTTCCATTTAGGAAAGCCGTTTTGACATCCATCTGCCATATCTCATAATTGAAATATGCAGCAATAGCTAGAATGATCCGGATAGACTTAAGCATAGCGACGGAGAGAAGGTTTCATCATAATCAACACCTTGAATTTGTTTGAAACCCTTCGCAACTGGGCCGTGCCTTATGAATGTGAACCTTTCCATCCATATCTATCTTTTTCTTAAAAATCCACTTGCACTCAATGGTTTTAACATCATCAGGTGCATCAACCAAGTTCCAAACTTGATTGTCATGCATGGACTTTATTTCGGATCTCATGGCTTCAAGCCATGACTCAGAGTCTGGGTCTACCATCGCTTCCGAATAAGTATTAGGCTCATCATTATTCATTAATAAAACGTCATGCCCATACCTTATAGGCAATTGACGTGGCCTTTTAGATCTACGTGGGGCTGATGCTTCATCTACAGGTTTAACAATATTTTGTTCATCCTGTAGACGCTCAGTAGGAGTTGAAACATTTTCGGATGTTTCCCGACTTTCTTCGAGTTGCACCTTACTCCCACTGACTCCTTTGGAAAGAAACTCTTTCTCCAAGAAGACACCATTACGGGCAACAAACACTTTGTTTTCTTCCCGTTTGTAAAAGTAATATCCTTTAGTTTCCTTAGGATACCCCACAAAGACGCACTTATCAGACTTGGGTGTGAGTTTGTCGACGTCAAACGCTTGACATACGCCTCACAACCCCATACCTTGAGAAAGACAAGCCGACACTTCCGGTCCATATCTCATATGGTGTCTTCTCATCGCTTTTGATGGAACCCTATTTAATGTGAAAGTCAGCCGTTTCTAGAGCGTATCCTAGAATTGCAATGGAAGATCAGATTGGCTCATCATTGACCGAACCATGTCCAACAATGTTCGGTTCGCTGCTCAGACACCCCATTCCATTGAGGCGTTCCGCTGGAGTGAGTTGTGGAACAATTCCACACTTCTTTAGATGATCACCAAACTCATGGCTCAAATATTCACCTCCACGATCTGATCGTAGACATTTGATTGTCTTGCCAAGTTGATTTTGTACCTCATTTTGAAATTCCTTGAACATTTCAAAGGATTCCGACTTATGTCTCATCAAGTAGACATAGCCATATCTGCTGAAATCATCAGTAAAAGTTATGAAGTATTGAAAACCACCTCTGGCCGAAGTGCTCATAGGTCCACATACATCCGAATGTACAAGGGTCAACAAGTCACTCGCCCTTTCACCTCTAGTCGTGAAAGGTGCCTTTGTCATCTTGCCAAGTAAACAAGATTCACATGTTTCAAATGATTCAAAATCAAATGAGGTTAGAAGACCATCTTTATGGAGCTTCATCATGCGCTTCTGATTTATATGACCAAGTCGACAATGCCAGATAAAAGTGGGATTCATTTCATTGGGTCGAAGTCTCTTAGCATTAATGTTATAAATAGGCATATCCTCAAGATTCAAAACATACAATCCATTCACCAATGGAGCATGGCCATAAAGCATATCTTCAAAATAGATTGAACAACAATTGTTCTTTATTCTGAATTCATAACCTTCTGCTTCTAAACATGAAGCAGAAATAATATTTTTGCTTAAGGCTAGAACATAATAACAATTATTTAGTTCCATAACTAATCCTGAAGGTAAAGCTAATGGTAAAGTTCCAACAGCTAATGCAGCAACTCTTGCTCCATTGCCTACGCGAAGATCAACATCTCCTCTTGTCAAACTTCTACTCCTTATTAGTCCTCGTGCATCGAATTGCAAATATGAGCAACCGATCCGTATCAAATACCCAAGAACCGGTCGGAGAAGTGGCAAGATTAATTTGTATAACATTTATATTCGAATCGAAGTCATACTTCCTTTGTTCTTTTCTCGCCAAGTACTTCTTGCAATTTCTTTTCCAATGCCCGGTCGATGACAATGGTAACATTCTCAGGTCGCTTAGGACCCGCTTAAGCTTCTTAAGCTTAGCCTTGAGACTCTCGATCTCATCTTTAGTCTTTCCTTTGCCTTTTCCCTTTCCCGACTTACCCTTCTTCTTGAAGGTGTAGTCTTTTGAACCATCATCACATGATTGGAACTTTTCTTGATGCTCTCCTCAAAGACTTAAGCATACCATGTAACTCGGTCATTGATTTCTCCATGCCATTCATATGAAAATTCAGTATGACAGCTCAAAGCTCGCAGGAGCGATTGGAGAATCACATCGAGAGGCAACTCTTGACTAAGGGGGAAACCAAGCTTTCCAGCTATCAATGAGACCAATTATTTTGATCACATGAGGACCGACGGGTTACCTTCCGATAGCTCGCAAGAAAACAATGCCTTAGAGGTGTTGAACCTCTCGCCCTTGCTTGATCCTCGAAACATACCCTTGGACTCACAATCATATTGTAAGCATCGTGGTCTCATATTGCTTCGAATCTCGAGTTCATGGTTGCAAGCATTAGACAAGGCACATCGATTTGCGTCGTTGCAATGCTTCTCATAAGCATTCTTTTCAGTTCGAGTAGCATCAGCACTCGGTTCCTCAGGATAGGGATTCTCTAGAACATATTCCTTCTTTTCTTGTTTGAGAACAATTCTCAGATTACGAAACCAGTCAATAAAATTTGAACCATTCAACTTTTCCTTTTCAAGAATAGATCGCAAATGAAAGGTAGGTGCAGAAGAAGTAGTAGGTGCCATGATCTACAATAGAAAATATATGCAAAGATTCAGCACTATGTTTATGAAAGATCTTCTATTAATCACTCATGTCAGTGGTTATGTTCGACCAGTCTCCGACCTGCTCGTATCACCATACGACATGTCTGGACCTGGTCGTATCACTATACGACCAGTGGTCGACTTAACTTAACAATAGATAACAAAAGATACTCCCACTATAAACCATGTTTCCCTCAAACAACATATAGTGAGTCCAAGATCCATAAGTCATTAAGTTCTAGTGAGCTTTGGCATCACTGCTAGAAACCTAGTGATTTATGGTAGGCAACCTCTTGCCAATCATATCGTATATGACTCTTGCTTGTTGGATGGCATCTTGATGCCCCGGCTACTAACACCATGCCTCAAGGCCAAAAACTATTTTGATAGCCTTGTCAAGTCAAACCAACACTATGCATGTGGGTGTCTGACACCCACCATATCTTATTAAGATGGTTAATGGCACCCTACTTTGGTAGACCTGCCAATTAACGATCAAAATCGTGATAGGTGCAGCAATTGGAAAGGCATGAATTTTACTTAATTTTCTCGAGGGAAACTATTCTATCATGTCAAAAACATCTAATGATAAAATAGCATAACAGGAATAAACACAAATATTCACAGATAATCAAATTAAACTGTGAAATAGTATGACCCTTAACATGTCGATCTCTATCAGCATGCTCCCTGTTCTCCGACCACCATGCTTGAAGTCTCCGACCGCATTCATCTACTAAGCATTTACTCCTAAAAACTAGTAAAGAATTACATAGGATAATTTCAAGCATCACAAGTCGGTACGCAGGCCGTTATACAATAATATGATGGCTATCTCAAAGTATGACACGCAGACCATGAAAATCCATTCATGTATCACATACACAATGGGCCATACTATTCACATCAAACCCTGCAAAAACAAGTTATGCAAAGAATCAAATTCTATTGGACGACATGAACACATACTATCTATAACGCACGGTACGAAAAACCAGCACGGCGGTCCCGAGGGCAGCGCTCTCGGAAAAAATTCCCGAGACATGAATCTCATTCATATATCCGAGCCTTGGAAATCATCGGATTAATCATATTAACCTCGTCCGAACCAACTGATCCACGCTTTGATACGACAACACACTGCGACGTACTCCGATGGCGGAATTCCGACCGGTAGGAGTATCACGCAAGATAGTTGAAAAACAAGTCGAGCGAATCATATGGTGCTCTTAATATGTGCCTTCTCGAAAAACCCATCTTCTATCGCCGAACAACGATCGATCCTATCGACCAGTGCCTAGATCGTTTTATACATATGAACCAATCTGGGTTATCAGACCAAACCAGTAATAGATCCAATCTACTACTGCCACATATACAGTATACGCGACCGATCTAGATAAAAAACTATGCAAGATGGCTCTGATACCACTGTTGGGATACGGGTAGGCTACGCTAGCCACAAATCAAAATTTCTACCACGTAAACCAGGGTGCCAAGCAAGATATATGATCACAGATCATTACCACTAGGCGCGCAGTGCAGCGGAAGTAGAGTCGGAGTAGCCTAGTCCGACGATGAACGCACGTGTAGTGGTCGAGATGATCGCCCAACGTTCTCGTAGTCGATCGCTCTCCAGCAACCTCTCGCAGATCCTTGTGAAGATCGCGGATCGTCCTCGCCAGCAACGAAATGACCGCAGCGCCTCCACGGTATCCACACGTCCAGAGAAGGAACAACCGTACGCCGGTGTGCTAGCACCAAGTCGCACGGAAAGGCTCTCTCAAGAAGATGGTGGCTAGGGTTTCGGTGGAAACAACTCACGTGTCTCTCAGTCCGTCACCTAACAATAGCCTCAAGCAACTCCTTATATAGTGCCCTGTGTCGGATCCTATCCGAACACGTTTGACGAATCGTATTCGTACTTGGTTTGTTCCATCCCATTAAGTGTGTGACCCGTTAGGTTTGTGTGTAGTTCGGTTGTGACTCGGAAACTCTTTCCGACCACGAGTCGTAGCGGTACCTAGCAGGACATAACGATTCCCGAATACATACAAATTATATCGAACGAACCTTAATGCAATATGATCTATGAATAGGTCCTCATCACTTACCACCAGGTCTTATCTTTATACGACTCGCCAGATTACTTTCACACGACCAGTTCGTAAACCCTTACGACTGTGTTTCGACCACTCGTGATTTCGCTCGATCGCCTACGACTTGCTCGTATCACCATACGACTTGTCCGGATCTGATCGAACTAAGCGACTTACTCCAGTATTCTCCCTTTGCCTCACGATATCTGGTTTGAACTCCAGGTGAGATAGTGTGTCATCCATGGACTGTTCAATATTTTCTCGATCGAGTTGTCGGATAACCTTACGTGATCGAACTCTTCGACCACTAGTGGCACGCCATGCACTTTCTTTATCCGACTACTTGAGGGCCCAGACATCTCTCCGTTAAGTTAGAGGCAAATCCTATATCCGACCAGTCACATCCCTCCGCATGTTTCATAGCATACCCGAAAGCTACCTTTATAACTACTCGATTTAGTAGTGTTTGGCAACCCCTAAGAGTGCTATTACACATGTAGGGAACCATGTTGATCTCAGTCTAAGGATTATACATCATCATTGCTTGAGACCAACTAATGACACACGTAATCATAACAATCTCTATAGTGTCTCAAGGTGGGTCGATCCAACCCCATGTTCTCTAACATGTGTTTACATTATTGATTCGATATCCCTATATCCATGACCGGTGAAACATGATCATCAATCAATACAAAGCATCGGTCGAGAGTCACCGGTGTTCGATCGGTGACATTCGACTGTGGATACTTTTAGAACGACATCATATAAGTCGAGTGTTTCACCAACAAGTCACATACTCGTTGATCTTCAGAACTAATGATTCATTCAAGGAACAGAATAACATTTATTCAAGAACTCATAAACATAGACGTGATACATTCATCTCCATGATTGCCTCTAGGGCATATCACCAACAGGAGGGTGTAACACTATGATCACACGCACACTGCCATGAACCTTAATTCTCAGACCATGCCTTAATAAATAAGCAACTGCTAAAGGATTCATCATGATTATGTTTCTGTGTTTGATTTATTTGTAATAATGATGAGTAGCATAGTTGGATGTTTGAGGATTTGTTTAGTTGATTAGCAAGTTCCTGAATGCTTATTGATGATATTGAATGTTGCAATATTTAGTTATAATACCCTTTTTACCTGATGAAACCTCTGTGAAGTTAGAAATACAAAGGAGGTTCTGCCGAAATTTAGTAAATTGTCTTAGCTTAGATTTGTGTAAGGTTATCTTAGTAGCATTCCAGGCTCATGTGGGGCTGGGGTGTTACAGTTGGTATTAGAGCGGGCTTTAGGTCCGTGGTTAATAGAAGAATATTAAAATGACACACTGTGCATAGTAGGTGGGGTTGGGAAATCCATTGTTTCCGCATTTCTTTTATTATGTTTCATTTGTTGAGCAATTGTTGAATTGTTTCTGTACTATCTTTCTTGTTGTTAATCTATGATATGTTATGATATTCTATATTTATAAATCTATTCTATGATTGTCATGAGATGATCTTGTATATTCATAATTGATTATATTGTTTATGGGTGTTGATAATGGATGTTAAGCAGTGGAGGCCGTGGTTGTGGCTTTAGACTTTGTCAGGTTACACCACCGTTCGTGGTAGACGAATAGAGTAGTTACCCCGAATACCATAGTTGCAGGTGTTGAGCGTGAGCTGCTTTAGAAAGTTGTTTTCTTCCTTGATCTCTGAACTTGGCAAATTCTTATTCCGTGGTGGATGATGAATTTCTCTTGGGTTCGTAGTTCTTGGTAGTTGCTGAGTTTCAATGGATCTCTAATGGTTCTCTGAAATAATTATTGTTTTCTGACTGTTGAGTTGCTTTTACTACTTGTGATCCTCGTCAATTGACAATATTGATATTGCCGTGGTTGTTCCTTCTTTCTCATTGTAAAACAATTACTCATATATTCGTTTGATAGTTTGGGTAACGAGAGTTTTATGTTGCAAGTATGTTAACATGAGAAAGCTTTGGCTCTATGTATTTCTTTTGGATTATTCCGAGGGTTGAAGTTTAACGCATCTCTTTTCTGGTGGAAATTGTTAAAAACTTTTTGTGATAACTTGATATGGTATGGGTATCAAGTCGAGTTTTTGGTGTGGTGCATCATTAATATTAATTAGTAACCTTGGAAGTGAAATTGATTAAGTTGATGTTGTCTTCTACTAGTTCTTGATGAATTGTATATATGAGTAGTGACTGAGAGTATGTCCATACCTATTTGGAGTCAAAAGAGATATTAAGAAGTATGGAACATTGATGAATTAGACTAGTCATTAAAATTGTTTAGGTTGCTAAACTTGTTGGGTTCTTTGGTTCCAATGGATTAATTTAAATGTGTGGAAAGAGAAACTAGAGGAAATGCTAGATTTGCATATTCCTTAGTATGATTAATTATTGGAATTGTGTACGACTGGTTGAAGGGATTGAATACTGGTGGATCTAGAATTTATGGGAGGAATTATATATAGTTCTTCTATATAGAATGATGTGATGAATTTGGTTGTAGTGTTGTTGAGACTTTTGATCGATAGAAGATTTCAGTTTTTGAAGTTTTAGTGTATTTTTGCTGAAATCCTATATGAGGAGGAGCAGTTGAATATGTGTTTGTAAATATCCATGTGATTTGGGAAGGAAAGTAGGTAGCAACTAGATTTCATAATAAAGCCAGCTAATAACAACAATGGTTGGAGTATAACTGTTGCGTGTTGAAGTTTGATGTTGAGCATCACTAAAAGTTGAACTGATTGATATAATAGGGGGCTTATGCCTACATGATTGTGAAATCATCGGATGATAATATGTTCTTGATGAAAGGGTTTTGGTAGGACTTTTTCAATTGTATAGTAGACCCCTTCTAAACTTAAGAGGATGATGTAGTGAGGTTGTATGGTTTTGGTATACTCTCGTTTTGAAGATGGGATGAAAAGGTAGTATGGAACAATTTGGTGAAACTTTGAGGGCTTTCTAATGGCATAGTTGATGATAAAGATTCATGTTCAGAGTGTATTATTCTTGATGTTAGTAAGGTTATTCTACAAGAGATTGTGACTTGTGTGTGTGGTGATGATTCTTTTAGAAATAAAGTAATTTGATCGTCTTTCGTAATTTTGATTTAGTAAAGTGTGTCGAGTTTTGCGTTTGTGATCATTTGGACCTCGTGAGTTATGTGGTGATTGAATTTGTTTCGAGCAAAGTGACATGTTGAAAGATTTGATTGATTCTTAAGGGGTTCCCGTGATTTGGGTTTTAAGAGCTTATCTAGTTTAAGCTGGCAAAGTGATGTAGTAATCACAGAAAATAAGTTTCCTTATTAAAGGAAGTAGTGAAGTATAAGTATTTGAGATTTAAGTCGTTTCGCAACTTGCAGTTTATTTCAGTGTGCTTAAACCTTATGCATTTGTTGTAACACCCCAGCTCAACATTGAGCCTGGAATGCTACTAAAATTAAATTAAACTAAGCTACACTAAGACCAATTACAAAATCTCGACAAAACCTCCTTTGTATAGTCGCCTATACCGAGGTTCCAACAATTGATCAAGGCATTTATCAATACAATCATAATCAGGTTCATTCAAGCGTGTAGAATAATATCATAAACATAACCAAAACTTTCTATTCTCATTATTACAGTTAACCTGAAACTCAAACTATCCATAGCTTCTAACAGGTAGACATAACATTTAACAATAATTTCATAATCCAATTCACTCATGCATAAGAGATAATCATATGAATGTAAGCAAATTAACACTATTCTCACAACCATAATCAGAATCATAAAACAACCATGGGTATTTTTCAGCAGTCTATTTATTCTTATATGAAGCTAAATGACAATTGCTTTAATGTTGTGAGGTAGTGTGTGCATCCATCATCTATTCCCTCCCATTCATGTCGATCCTGCCATTGGTACCTAAAATACATTAAAGCAAGAGTGAGCCCAAAGACTCAGCAAGTATCAACAAGGCTATAAACAAGAACACAAACATAGCATTAATGATCCACAATAACACAACACTAAACATAGCCTTTTAACTTATGAAATGCAACCAATGCAATGCTCAAGGATCCTTTATCTTTAACTTTCTGTGCATTACACCTGTAATGCAGAGTAAGCAACCGCCGCCGCTACCCATGCTCAGCGCGCACGCACAGGACCAATTGCCCATTACTCCGAAGTAAAGGGGACTCAAGCCCACACCTCGAGTGTGGGGATCTGGGCCCGCCACATTCATGACGGGATCTCAAGGAAACATGCTTGGTCACCGCGTGACCAAGCCTCAATATGCTCTCAATATGCACATGCTCATCATATAATCATCATCAAATTTACCACAAGACAGTAACAACATAATAATAATAGAGCATGGACATATATGAAGCATCCATCGATCTTAAATCAACATCAAGCCAACAATCTCACTATGCTACCACATATCGAGAAGCACACAATCATGACCAATCGAACACAACCACGAATCATACAAATGCACTTGCATTCACCAAGATAAATTGGAACTCATCACCATAACATCCATGCATAGCTATTATGAGCACGACACAAACAACACGGCATACAAGCATAAATATACAACAGCCCGAATACTTGCCTTAACAGTGCGTAGAGCGGTGGACGCGAAGAGGGTGCTGCCCTGGAACCGCGCTCCCACCTGAACATAAAGGTAACCCAATCTAAGACCAACACGCTGGACCAAGAGCATAAATATACAATTGATCTCACTAAACTCTCAAGCGCTAACAAAACCTCCAATTTCTAGCGATCGCTTTTGTGCTCACTGAAAACAGCCAAATTCTAAAATACATAACTTTCTGCTTAGGAGTCCAATTAAGATGATCTTAGACTCTCTGAAAAGGTAATTGAATTGCCTAAATAAACCTAGTTGGGGAGCCCTTCTGATTTTGCCCTTAACTGCCCCTAACAAACCAATATTTCAGACCTCAGAATTCACGTCGGGTTCTCTGGACAGTACGCTAAAACCTCCATAACTTTTGCTACAAAAGTCCAAATCTTGCGTTCTTTATCTCTATCAAAAGGTACAGAAATTTCCCACATTTTTCGTTATACTGAGGTCCCCTGATTCTCCCTTTAATTAACAGTTCTAACTGGTTTTCCCAGACTGTCCAGATTCTGACAGAACAACAGGACAGCAACACTAGAAAAATCATAACTCCCAGACCGTTAATCGGATTTGGGCGATCTTGGCGGCCAACGAAAGCTAAGAACATAACCTACAACTCTCTAGGAGATCCAAACTCCTAATTCTGCCTCTAACCACATGAAATCGACCACGCAAGCTACTGGACAAAACGCGATCTATTAAACCGACGCAAAACAATCTATCCAACGGCACCATCCGCAACTATAACACCTCCACCAATGAAGAACACGCGACGTTACCCTTGTATGATCGCAGGAAGATGACGGGTTACACCCACGAAGAAGATCTCCACTCTTCGCCTCCTTCTTCCACCTAGAACCGATCTCCACCGGGGAACTCCTTCTCCTTCTCCCCTTGGACAGCAGCGAACGGGATGCCTTGGCCGGCCAGCAGGAGGGTGATGCCATGGAGGAGGGGCTGATGGAGGGAGGGGGCGGGGAGTGGGGAGAGGAAGTGGTGCGGCCACAATGGGGAGGAGGAGGAGGTGGGTGCGGCTAGGGTTGGGAGGGGGAAAGTGGCGCCCCTGGCCGGCCACCCCCTTGCCCCCATGGGCCGGGCCCAAAGCCTGTGTTGGGTTAATCTGAAAATCCCCTCACAAACTGTTGAATTTGAGCATTTACCACAGGTCCTTCCCGTATTTTCATTTACTTCTCTCCGAATAAAATAATCTTTCCCGACTACTAGCTTATCACACTTTCGGGTATTACATTCTACCCTAACAATGATTCGACCGAATCTAACGCCAACTACGCAGAAGTAATCGCAACTAGCACTTAACAAATGCATCAACGCGATCAACTCTTGCTAAACTCGCCACACGAGACTCCAACTCTCAAGTGGCCTCTCTCTCAAACCGTTGAGACCACAACACCGAACGAAAAACGACGCTTGTGTCGACGCCGACTCGACATTTCGAGAATATTCATCAAGAGAGACCCAAAGGTAAGATCCCGCTCAAGATCAATGACGTTAACAAAACTCAACCTCTATATCTCTCGTACTCACTTGGCACCAAACACGCCAGTGTTGCGTATACGTGTATGGACCCAAACGGTCCTAACGATATGCCAACTTTCAAACTCCCGTAGCTAACTAGAACAAAACAAGGTACCTTGGGCCATCTTTTCCTTAACACCGAACCACACAACAAACACCTGAACACGTAACTCTCGCTCCACCTCTCAATAGAACTCTTCAATGAATCAAGGATCACCTCCTTTGACCATAAAAACACAACCGAAATCCCTTTGAGCAAACTCTGAACCAACAAAACCCATCTGAAATAAAAGACTCACATCGCAACTATGCGTTACCAGCTCTGTAGTCAAAGAATCAAATCCAGAATCGAAATCCATCAAAAACCTTTCCATCCTCAAATTAGAAAGTTTGCAAATAAATAACACGTCGCTAAAAGAGAAATCACTCAAATGATCAAACTAATCATTTGTTTTGTTCTTTCTAACTGATAAGAACCGCACAAGCCAACATAGAGCCAGTTCAGTTTGAGAAAGACATCCGCAAAACTCATAGAGTGTTTCAAAGACTCGAGGAAATAATTTTTTTTTTCTCAATTTCTCCTTTAGAAACAAAATTTCTCTCAACTTTTTGGAATCCCGATTCAACGCATAACACACTAACCCATCTCTCTTAACTTGGCATTCTTAACACTATGCTCAAACAGAAATACATCAACCACACCTCTGTAGAGAGGCTCTATCAACTCCACAGAAACAATACTCTAGTCAACTCCTCTACCGACAGAATTACTTTGATAGATAACTTCTGACGCATCCTAAAAATGGATCTTCACACATAATCACGTTACCTCAAGCCTTAAGAATGAATAACTCGGAATTCACTTCACATCGTCTCATGTATTTCATCAAAAGATTTCTATCAATGATCATCCCACTATTCGAAATCCACCCTTATACTACTTCTTCACATTATCATTGGGCGATCAAAGTTCTAGCATAATAATGCAAATCCCAAATTTAACCTCTAAGACTCTTGCAACGAAATTCTCATGTACAAGATAGGGAAATCCTCAGATTAAATCCCTAAAATCCCACAATTCCAACATACTCACTCATTAACATCATCATGAAAACATTTTCTTGACCAGTTTACCTTTACAAAGATTATAACTCTCAGAAGGTTACTCATTTAAAGCCAAATCACTCTTGACGTTACTCAACGCTTTCCATTATCCCATTAATTGACGTGGCGATTCGATTACTTTGTAATCCCACTCTCATTAAACCACATCATCAAGAATAACTTTCATAGCATCGCAATACTACCAAATTGCGATACTTAATACATTGATCCGATTTCCATACTTGCTAATTCTAATGCTCGGTCAAAAGAACACCAAATCTTGGACTACATCTCGCTATAGGTCCTACTAGTTGCGCATAACGAAATCATTAGCTCCAAAGGCAAATATTCCTTTTAACTCAAATCCTCTCCAAGGATTATTCTAATAAATCGATTTATTACTCCGTGCCTCTCGACGACCGACATCTAAGGGTTCACCAAACCATCTACTAGTCCACCACCTGCCTAGATGCCAAAACACTACTTACGAGACTTTACAATACAGATCGCTTAACCCTTTCTTGGAAGAAGAGGCAAATAGAAATAAATCTCGACAAAGGAAAACGTTACCACTTACAAAGAGTTACAAGATCAAGAGAAACAATCGATAAAGTTGTTCTCGAAAACCAAAAGATATGATCTATAGTTGAGGGCGACTTCCCACAATCGAGAGAATAACAAACCTCGACGAGAATAAAACACCGCTTTTAGAATTAGGAAAACTCTTAAAACCCAAATCACAAGTACCACTAAGGAACCAAATAAATCTTTCAACATGTCACTTTGCTCAAACAAACTCAATCACCACATAACTCATGTCGCAACTTCTTGCAGATAATCTTACTAACATCAAGAATAATATACTCTACACACGAATCTTTATCATCAACTATTCCATTAGAAAGCCCCAAAGTTTCACCAAAAGTTCCCATACTATCCTTTCATCCCATCTTCAAACGAGTGTATACCAAAACCATACAACATCAATACATCAACCTCTTAAACTTAGAAGGGTCTACTAAACAATTGAAAAGCTCCTACCATAACCCTTTCATCAAGGTCACATTATCAACCATTTAATTCACAATTAGATGAGCATAAGCCTCCTATTACATCATATCATTGCAACTTTTTAGTAATGCTCAACACCAAACTTCAAGACACAATAGTTGTACTCCAACCATTACATTATCGACTAGTTTCATTATGAGATATAGTTGCTACCTATTTTCCTCTCCAAATCACATAAGTATTTACAAGCACATACTCAATTAATCAACATCCATGAGCGATCCAGTCCTTTATACAAAACATTCAATATTATCATCATAATCCCTTACTGACAATCACATTAGTAATGTAATAATACACTCTTAGTGAGACTCATCATAGCCTCTTGTCCAATCATAAATTTCTCCAAAAGAAACACAAGCCAAAAGGTTGAAACAAACCTATTTTAACTAGTTCATACTATCAAATGATACTTTCGCAAAGCACACTATCAGAGGCCACTTACTCATTCATCCACTCAACCATTAGTGTTACTCACACCCGCTCCAACTGTCATTAACATTTTTCAATTGTATGTATCATGTACACAAATAGGGTCCTACTTCTGTTTGTAGTCACATAACCATCTATAAACACAAAGTCAACATTTAATAATCTTATCGCTCAGATAACAAGAGTTTCACAACATGCTACCTCAACGCTCGTCTAATCTAATATACACGTTTCAATCTAGCAATTATGTATGATCATCAAGTAACTAGTTTACTAAAATTTCCAACTGATATCCTCTAAAGCATCGCTCAAACACATTCTTAACATAACCATCACTAATGAGTAAGCTAATCCATAGAGATACATTACTCCATGCTATCCAATAAATCTACCGATTCCACAATCCTAACGATCGCACTCAATTCATCAAAATACCACACCTCTTAAAAACTCTATTGATTCCAACTAATTATTGTCGTACTCATAGTCACAAACTCATCAAGAACCACCAAAGGACAACCTCCACTTATTCAACTTTCTTTGATAAGGACCTTAGTTAAGATCGATCATGCACACATGCGGACTCAACTTGAAACTCATAACACAACCATTAATCTTCAACGCTCAAAATACCCAAGAGTGATACGTTGAGTCAAAGCCTTCATGAACTAAAGGACTTGCAAAAGGAAACTTTCATTAACTAAAAACATCGTTTAATAAATAGGTCAAGCTTTCCAATAAGAAAACAAAACCATCACTACAAAAGTCAATCTTGACAATTAGCAAAGTTCACCAATCGCGAGAATAACTCAACGGTTGGGAAAAACAATAATTGATTTACGGGCAAATTAAGCCAAAGGAAACACTCCAAACATTTCAAAGAAACCCATCAATCGCAACCGGTTAAGAGTTGACCAAATTCAAATTCGTGGAAGAGAGCAACTCTTCTAAAGATTCTCGCATCGACACCGTACTAAGATATTCGGGTAGCACTTCTCTATACCCACTCCACGAACGGTGGTGTAACTGGTAAAGCCGTGGTCACAACCACGACCTTAACCTCTCAACAACGACTAATCCCACTCATAATAATCATAATAATTAATTAATAAGCAGCCAAACTCAATTCATATCAAGAATAATCAAAACGATATAACGGAACGTAAATGCAAAGATTGACCCATCCCCATCCCATCGTGCTCGCAGTGTCAAACTTTTAAGTTGATTAACATTAGCAAATTTTTATATCTAGTCACCACGGACCTACACACCCGCTCTCGATACCAATCAGTAACACCCCACTCAACATTGAGCCCGAATGCTACTAAAATTAAATTAAACTAAGCTACACTAAGACCAATTACAAAATCTCGACAAAACCTCCTTTGTATAGTCGCCATACCGAGGTTCCAACAATTGATCAAGGCATTTATCAATACAATCATAATCGAGTTCATTCAAGCGTAGAATAATATCATAAACATAACCAAAACTTTCTATTCTCATTATTACGCTTAACTCAAACTCAAACTATCCATAGCTTCTAACAGTAGACATAACATTTAACAATAATTTCATAATCCAATTCACTCATGCATAAGAGATAATCATATGAATGTAAGCAAATTAACACTATTCTCACAACCATAATCGAATCATAAAACAACCATGGGTATTTTTCAGCAATCTATTTATTCTTATATGAAGCTAAATGACAATTGCTTTAATGTTGTGAGGTAGTGTGTGCATCCATCATCTATTCCTCCCATTCATGTCGATCCCGCCATTGGTACCTAAAATACATTAAAGCAAGAGTGAGCCCAAAGACTCAAGTATCAACAAGGCTATAAACAAGAACACAAACATAGCATTAATGATCCACAATAACACAACACTAAACATAGCCTTTTAACTTATGAAATGCAACCAATGCAATGCTCAAGGATCCTTTATCTTTAACTTTCGTGTGCATTACACCGGTAATGCGAGAGTAAGCAACCGCCGCCGCTTACCCATGCTGCGGCGCGCGCGCACGGGGACCAATTGCCCATTACTCCGCAAGTAAAGGGGACTCAAGCCCACACTCCTCGAGTGTGGGGATCTCGGCCCGCCACATTCATGACGGGATCTCAAAGGAAACATGCTTGGTCACCGCGTGACTAAGCCTCAATATGCTCTCAATATGCACATGCTCATCATATAATCATCATCAAATTTACCACAAGACAGTAACAACATAATAATAATAGAGCATGGACATATATGAAGCATCCATCGATCTTAAATCAACATCAAGCCAACAATCTCACTATGCTACCACATATCGAGAAGCACACAATCATGACCAATCGAACACAACCACTTAATCATACAAATGCACTTGCATTCACCAAGATAAATTTGAACTCATCACCATAACATCCATGCATAGCTATTATGAGCACGACACAAACAATCACGGCATACAAGCATAAATATACAATAGCCGAATACTTGCCTTAACTGTGCGAGCGGTGGACGCGAAGAGGTGCTGCCCTGAACCGCGCTCCCACCTGAACATAAAGGTAACCCAATCTAAGACCAACACGCTGGACCAAGAGCATAAATATACAATTGATCTCACTAAACTCTCAAGCGCTAACAAAACCTCCAATTTCTAGCGATCGCTTTTGTGCTCACTGAAAACAGCCAAATTCTAAAATACATAACTTTCTGCTTAGGAGTCCAATTAAGATGATCTTAGACTCTCTGAAAAGGTAATTGAATTGCCTAAATAAACCTAGTTGGGGAGCCCTTCTGATTTTGCCCTTAACTGCCCCTAACAAACCAATATTTCAGACCTCAGAATTCACGTCGGGTTCTCTGGACAGTACGCTAAAACCTCCATAACTTTTGCTACAAAAGTCCAAATCTTGCGTTCTTTATCTCTATTAAAAGGTACAGAAATTTCCCACATTTTTCGTTATACTGAGGTCCCCTGATTCTCCCTTTAATTAACAGTTCTAACCGGTTTTCCCCAGACTGTCCAGATTCTGACAGAACAACAGGACAGCAACACTAGAAAAATCATAACTCCCAGACCGTTAATCGGATTTGGGCGATCTTGGCGCCAACGAAAGCTAAGAACATAACCTACAACTCTCTAGGAGATCCAAACTCCTAATTCTGCCTCTAACCACATGAAATCGACCACGCAAGCTACTGGACAAAACGCGATCTATTAAACCGACGCAAAACAATCTATCCAACGGCACCATCCGCAACTATAACACCTCCACCAATGAAGAACACGCGACGTTACCCTTGTATGATCGCAGGAAGATGACGGTTACACCCACGAAGAAGATCTCCACTCTTCGCCTCCTTCTTCCACCTAGAACCGATCTCCACCGGGAACTCCTTCTCCTTCTCCCCTTGGACAGCAGCGAACGGGATGCCTTGGCCGCCAGCAGGAGGGTGATGCCATGGAGGAGGGGCTGATGGAGGGAGGGGCGGGGAGGGGAGAGGAAGTGGTGCGCCACAATGGGGAGGAGGAGGAGGTGGGGTGCGGCTAGGTTGGGAGGGGGAAAAGTGGCGCCCCTGGCCGGCCACCCCCTTGCCCCCATGGGCCAGGCCCAAAGCCCAAAGTTGGGTTAATTCTGAAAATCCCTCACAAACTGTTGAATTTGAGCATTTACCAGCAGGTCCTTCCCGTATTTTCATTTACTTCTCTCCCGAATAAAATAATCTTTCCCGACTACTAGCTTATCACACTTTCGGGGTATTACATTTGTCCCATAAGAGTTTATCAATTTTCAAAGGCAATACCTTCTTCTTATTTGGGGTTTGACCTTCTCTTCGTATGGACTTGTGCCTCAACCGTTGTTTTTCCCTTTGTTGTCCGAGTTCTTTGCCAAACCGACTAATCCTTTGTCCTCTGTTCACTGCGAGTGGTAAATATTTTTCTATGTGGTGAAAATTATTTTCATTTGTTTTTCTTCTGAGTAAGGATTCATCGATTCATTTCACAGTGGTCTTTCGAAGTGTTTATTCAATGTGATGGTGAGACCTTGGGTTGTAAGTTATTCGAGGAGCGTTGAAGGATGAACTGATTTCGTGTATAATTCTTGGAGAAAATTTTATTTATACTGAATGTTTGCCTTTGAGGCTAAACTGATTGCATTATTACAACCATTAGAACCTATGGAGATTTGTGATCCAAGATGCTTTGTTCAATTCGGGTGGAACATTAGAGTTTTCGAAAGGATGGGAATCTTGATCAATGTATTAGAGTGTCGCGATTGAGTACCTTGCACGGTTATACAGTTAAACTATGATGGTGTTGTAATAAGAGTAAGATTAGCGAAGTGATCTGATCATTAAAGTGATTATTGAGATAGCCGAGATTGTTGGATTATTGTCAGAAATGACTTGGACTTAGTAAGTAACTCTCTAAGAGTTAGAATCTTTATAAAGATAATTGGATCGAGGAAATGTTTTCGTATTGATGTTAATGCGCGAGTATGTTTGGATTGTGAGAATTTTAGGGATTTAATCTGAGGTTTCCCCTATCCTCTATATGAGAAGTTCATTGTAGAAGTCTTGGAGTTTAAATTTGGGTTTCGCATTGTATGCTAGGACTTTGAGTCGCCTAATGATTATGTGTAGAAGAAGTAGAATAATGGTGGATTCCGAACAGTGGGATGATCATTGATAGAACCCTTTTGATGGAGTATATGAATGTGTGTGCTGAGGATTCCGAGTTGTTTATTCTTAAAAGATTTAGATGATGTGGTTGCATGTGAGGGCTATTTTGAGATGTATTAGAAGTCATCTATCAAAGTATTTCCATCGGTACAAAAATTGACTAGGGTATGTTTGGTGGAGTCAATAGAGCTTCTCTACAAAGGTGTGAATGATGTATTTCGGCTTGAGCATAGCGTTGAGAATGCCAAAATAAGAGAGATGAGTTAGTGTGTTATGCGATGAATTGGATTCCAAAGTTTGAGAGAAATTTTATTCCTAAAAGAGAAACTGAGAAAGTTGATGCTTCCTTGAGTAGTGACATGTTTTCTTGATTCTTGTTTGAGCTATGTGTTTAAGACGGATGTCCTTCGCAAGTTGAGCTCGGCATTTATGTTGGCATGTCTGGTTCTTATCAGTTCAGAAAGAATGAAAGAAATTTATGACTTGTGCATTTGAGTGACTTCTTTTTTTGTGGACGTGGTGTTTATTTGCAAATTTTCTAATTTGAAGGTGGAAAGTTTTCGTGATGAATTGTCAATTTTGGATTTGACCCTTTTGGGTGGGGAGTTAGCATTGCGTGGATGCGATGAGAACTCTTTATTTTTAGTTGGATTCTCTTTGTAATACAGTTGTTAAAAACGAGTTCCCTTGTGCATTTTTGATTAAAGGAGGTGCTCCTTGTAGATGAAGAGTTCGAATTAGAAAGTAAGAAGGGTTCCGTGTGTGTTGAGCATGTTGTGGGCTTTTGTACCAAAAGGAAGTTGGTCTAGGTACATCGGTTCGCTTTCGCGATGCGAGGATTAGGAAGTTGGTGTATCGCTTTGACCGTCAGGGCCACACGGGTATGCAACTTTGGTTTGTTCGACACCTATTGATCTCTTGGGAGATCCGGAGTTGAGTTTCGTTAACGTCATTGATCATCGAGTAGGATCTTACATTTGAATCTCTTCTGATGAGTGTACTTGTCAATGTCGGATTGAGTGTTAGGTCAGATGTAGTTTACGTCAATGTCTTGTGGTCTTGTCACCGAGAGATAGGTTATTTGGGAGCTAAAGTCTCGCATGCGCAGTATTATCCGACATGTTTGCTCCGGCATATGTTAATAGATGTTTTTTCGTGGCAATTGTTCTTTTGTTTATTTTGACGGTTAGAATTGAGGTCAATTGCTAAAGGGTAGAATGTAATACCCGAATATCAAATAGAGAGAACATATTATTCGAAGAGAAATTTATTCAAATTTGAATGCTCTAAAGTTTAGAGAAAAATTAAAATAAAATTCAAGATTTGAGGGAGGATTGGACCTTAGGCTTTCGGCCCAAGGCGTCCTAGTCAAGTGGGTCGGTCTTGTAGTGGAGTCAAGAAGGGAGGGTGCCCTTCCCCAAAACCCTAACCTCTCTGCACAAGATCACACAAGACCGTAGCACGTGGTATCAGAGCAGCCCCTCCCTACTACTCTACCAAGTTGAGGAAGAAGCTCCGAGGTGCCGCCAGCCATAGTGGAAGGAGAAGAAGGGAGAAGAAGAAAGAAGGAGAAGGAGAAGATCCTCTTCGTGGGTTTTTGTTCAACGTTTCACGTGTCTCCAAGGGTATCAATTCGTTTCCCCGCTGTTTTGATGTTGTTTGTGTAATACCCCAAATGTATTCGAGAGAGAAGAAATAAATTAGAGACAAGGACCAATTAGAAAAGTGTTTTAACAGGAGATTAGAGGGGATTTATGCATAATTTCGACAACTTGGGCTATGGGCTTTCAAATTTCACAAAGATTTAGGCCCATGAGGGGCTTGCTACTAATAAAGAGAGGAGGGAAACCTAGATGAGTTACTGTAGCATGATGTGCTACAGTACCGCCGCCGCTACAGTACCATGAACAGTGCACGCCAATTGAGGAAGAAGGCGATCACCCGAGATCGATTGGCCAAGAAGAAGGAGATTGCGGAGGTGGCCAGCTGTTGGAGGAGGAAGAAGGTGAGGGGAACGGGACCATCTTTGGTGGGAGAGTTCGCTAGTGGGTGCTCTTCGTGCCCGGCAATCGGTTCGTCAAGGGTAACCTCGTTTTCCCCTCGTTTAGATGTGTTAGCGCTTAATTGTTCTTTGCCGGTAATTCTGTCGTCTCAGGACAGATTGCATTAGAGGGACGTTTTGGTGTGGTTAAGTGCGGATTCAGTCTTGGTCATCTCCTAGAAAGTTGTAGAGGACGTCACTAGCTTTCAATGAAGTGCTAGATCGTATTTTTTGGACCTCTGTAGCAAACGTTATGAATTTATTAGTGCAACTGTTCTGCGAGTCTGTCAGTAGTTTGACAGGTTTTAGTAATCTGACTTGTTCGATCAGATAACGAGAGAATTAGAGGATCTCAGTATAACGAAAGTTGTAGATAATTGTCGTAGCTTTCAGGAAGCACAAGAACGCGAAATTTGGACAAACGAGCTGAAAGTTATGATCAATTTAGTGTACTGTCCAGAGAACCTGACGTGAAAACGATGTTCTGTTATTTCGCATGTTAGGGATAGTAGATGGCCGAAACAGGAAGGCCCACCAACTAGGTTTAGTTGGGGAATTTGATAACCTTTCAATGAAGTCCAAGAACACCTAATTTGGAGCCCTGTACGAAAAGATATGAATTTTAGAACATGACTGTCCACAGAGGGGACAAAGCGACATCTAGAAACTGGGGTTGGGTTCGCTAAAGGAACTTTTGTGAGTTCGTGTTTACTTTTATGGTTTGAGTGGTCCTTATTGCTGTCTTAGCATTTCTTAATTGAATGTTTAGGTGGGGACTGGTTCCGAGGCGGCACCCTCTTCACGCCCTTCGCTCACGCACGGTTGAGGCAAGTGCATCGTTGGTACTTTGTTTGTGATTGCTTGGGCATGAGTATGTGTTTGAAGCATGTTTGTGTCGAGGGTTGTTGACAAGTATGCTTTATTCATGGATGTTGTTTATTGCCTTTGTTTCTATGATGATGAAAAGAGATGGTGCATATGCATAGTGATATCATGTTGAGGCCTGGTCTTGTGATGACCAAGCATGCACATCTTTGAGGTCCCCGTCATGAATGTGACGGGCTTGAGGTCCCCACACTTGTGGAGTGTGGGTTGAGGTCCCCAATACTTGCGGAGTATTGGGCAATTGGTCTGTGCGTGCGGCGCATGTGCATGGGTATGCAGCTGACGGTTGCATACTTTGCATTACCGTAAAATGCAAAAGAGATAAAGAAAAGGAATCCTTGAGCATTGCATACGCATGTGAATGATTTAATGATGTTCTCCTGAATGTGGATGCGGATGTTATGATTTGACTTATGTGACTTTTTTATTTATGTACTTGCTGAGTCTGTGGACTCACTCTTGCTTTCTTTGTTGCTTTAGGTACCCAACTTCAGCAAAGATGCATGGGAGGGAGTAGCATTATGTTTACACGCACACGGCCATGTGCTTTAATTCTCGCACCATGCCTTAATAAATAAGCTATTGTTCAAGGATTTGTCATGATTATATTTCGCATTGGATTAATTGTAATAATGATGATTAGCTTAGTTGGATGCTTGAGGACTTGTTCATTGATTAGCAAATTCACGAGAACTTATTGATGATCTTGAATATTGCAATGTTTCGTTATAGTTTCTTTTAACTGTTGAAACCCATGTGAAGTGAGAAATACAAAGGACATTCTCACGAATTTTAGTAAATTGTCTAGCTTAGATTTGTGTAAGGTTACCTTAGTAGCATTCCAGCTCATTGTTGAGTTAGGGTGTTACAGCTTGGTATCGTGAGCGGTCAGAGGTCCGTGGTGATTGGATTTACAACTTAGGCAATTTAAATTACTAACATTTTGTAATGGTTAATGAACTTAAAAACTTGACACACTTGTGCAGTGAGGATGGGATGGGTCAAGCATTGCATTTACGCTCGTTATATTGTATTGATGATTCTGTTATGAGATAACCTTGTATACTTATAATATGATTCTATGATTAGTATGAGTGATGGTAGCGCATGTTGAGAGGTTGAGGTCATGGTTGTGGCCCTGGCTTTACCATGTCACGCCATCTTTGTGGTATGAGAACAGGAAGTAGTTACCTCGCATGTCTTAGTATAGGCGTCGATAGTGAGTATCTTTAGAAATTTGTTCGCCGTGAGTTCGAATTTGGTCAACTCTTGTCTAGTAGTGATTGATGAATTTCTTTGGGTCAATGGTTCATTGCAGTTGGTGGGTTTCGTTGAGAAGGATTGATGTGTTTTCATTGGCTTAATTTGACCGTTAAAGCAATTACTATTTTCCCAACTGTTGAGTTAGTATTGCGGCTGGTGGACTTGGTTAGTTGTCAATATTGACCTTTATATTGAGATTTGTCTTTCTTGTCGGAAACATGACCCATTTATTCGTTGGATGTTTTGGTTAATGAAAGTTTCCTCTTGCAAGTCTCTTAGTGTGTGGAAGCTTTGACTCAATAAAGTTTCTTTGGGTATTTTGAGTGTAGAAGTTGAATGGTTCTTGTTTATGAAAGAAAATATTAAACCCTTTAGCAATGTCTTCTCGTGGTTAAGGCGAGGTTACAATCAAAGAAATTGATGGATATGATATGAGTTATCAAGGTGGGTCCAGTAGCATAGTGCTTGATAAATCCTAACGAGTGTCCCCGGGAGTGAAATCGATCAAATTGACGTTGTCCTCTAGTAGTCCTTGATGAATGTGATCGAGAGCATGACCACACTTAATTAGAATCAAAAGAGTTATTTAGAAGTGTGGAACATGGTGAAAAGGTTGATTATTAGAATCGTTTAGTTTGCTAAACTTGCTAGATTATTTTGGTCTCAATGGATTAATCTAATCGTGTTGGAAGAGAAATATAATGATGTGTTCACCATTGTCTTAATAGATGATAATATAGAATTTTCTTTAATGGGCTATTTGACGATCTTATTTAAGCTCGTGGGAATACAAATAGAGAAAGGACCATCAATTCGTCCATGATTGAATGATCATCAATGATTTATGATAGCCTCTAGATTGGAATTAGTGTATACTAAAGTAGTGGAGTATTTCGAATAGGAGCAGGGTTGAAATTTAAAAGTGATTTATTTACATGTGTTCCGTGGGGTTGTATTGTGGCTGCAAGCCCTTGTTAAAAGAGGTTTGCATGATGGTGAAATTGTTGGATAATAGCATGTTGTTGATGAAGGGGTTTTGTGTAACCTTTAGATTGTGTAGTAGGTTCCTCTAAAATAGAGTGGTTGTTGTAGTGAGAGTGTAAGAATTTGGAATACACTCAATTAAGGATGAGATGATAAAGGGATATGTAACTTTTGGTTAAGCCTTTAGGGACTTTATAAAGGAAGAGTTGACGTTAACAAACATTGTTAAGAGTGAATTATTCTTGATGTTAGTAGCATGGTCTACAAGAGATTGTGACGCGTTGGAGTGGTGATGATTCTTCTAGAGAGAAAGTAAGTTGATTGCTTTTCGTAATATTGGATAAATGAAATGTTTGGAGTTTTGCATTCGTGATCCTTTGAGAGTTCATGATTTATGCAGAGATAAAATTAGTTTGAATAATGTGACATTTGGAAGGTTCTAACTAGTTTCTAAGTGATTAATGTGATTCATTTTAAAGACACTTCATGTTTGGGTTGACAAGTAATGATGTAATAAAAGAGAATTGCTTTATTTGTTGACGGAAAATGAGTACCATAAGTATTTGAGGTTGAGTTACGAATTGAAATCAGAACTTTTCTCACATTACTGACTTAAGAGTTTCTTGGTTTCCATAGCAATATTTTATTATGATTTATAGAGTTTTTAAAAAAAATTCTTTCTTGAGGACATGTGCCTCGATTGTGGACTCATGTTTTGTTTCGAGATCATTACTATTTGATTGTTTTCTTGGTCTCGTGCCCTCTCCGACGAGCGAGGTTTTCTTGCGTGTTGAGACTTGTATTTGTTTGATTCTTCCCTTTGAGAAAGGATTTAACCTTCTTGTGTTGCCAAGTCTCATAGAGTGTATTATGGTGATTGGTTGGTAGTGAACAAGTTTATGATAGTGGTGAGATTTTGGGAACCAGTCTATGTGAAAAAGATAGAAGGTGAATTGGTTTGACTTATAACTTCTTTGAGAGAATTCTAGGAATGTTTGTCATTGGAATACAATTGATTAGTGCTACAAGTAGGGAACCTATGGCAAATTATAATCCAAGGACTTTTGTTCATGCTAGAATGAGGGGATTATTGAAAGTATGAGATCCTGATAAATTTATTAGAGTATCGTGATTGGATAATTAACTTTGCGAGGTTGGGTAGATGATTTATCAGGATATGGTTTAATGAGAGGAAATTAGCGAGTAAACTAAACATTACGACAATTAAAGAGACAACAAGGGTTGTGGAGTTGTTGTCGAGATGACCTATGAGAGTTAAATTATTTCCAAGGATATCTTGGTCAAAGAATATATTTATTTATCGACGTTAGTGATTGAGTATGTTTGAATCTTGATCAATCAGTTATGGTTTTGCGAACGTGTATATTGTGGTTGTGTAAATGAATTGGATTGGTGTGGATTAGAGAAAGTCTAAGATTGGTGAAATAAACCGCTTGGGCGCTTACTTGATTAGTGAGGAATATGGATATTAATGATGAAGTTATAGTTGAGTGTGTGAAATTTTAGTAAATGAATTTGAGAATTTCCTATCAAATATACTAAAAAAATCCACAGAGGAGACTTGGAGGTTGATTTTGGGCTTTGCATTTTACGTTAGGAACTTGGAGACCCAATATTAAGTGTAGAGGTAGATGGATAGAAGCGAATTTTGAATAGTGTGTTCATCTTTGATAGAATACTTTGGGTAAAGTAAAGGAGTTTGTGTAACCGAGAATTTGAAGTTGATTATCTTTAATAGAATGAGATGATGTGGTTGTGGGTGAAAAATCTTTATTGAGATAATAGAACTTTTTTTCAAAATAATTCCTTGGTATAGGAGTGGACTAAAAATCCTTTTGTAGATTAGTAGAGTCCCTCTAAATAAGAAAAGTTGTTCTTTTGGTTTGAGGATCGTTTTAGGATTGTCGCTAAGAGAAAGGAGTTAGTATGATGATTTGGAAACCCATGATTTGGAAAAAGGTTATTTCTTAACATAACATCCGAGAAAAGAATGTTTTCTTGAGTAAAGAAGTGCTCTATTCGTTCTTGGTTGAGTTGGGTTTTATGACGGAGAACACGTACAATTTGAGTTGACTATATGTTGGCAAGGTGGTTCTTTCCTGTTCAGAAAATAAATGAAGTGTTTGATTGAGCATTCGAGTGATTTCTTTTGGCTTAGGTGGTGTTCATTTGCAAACTAACTTGTTGGAATGTGAAAAGGTTTTCATGAGGAATCTTGATTTTGGATTTGCATGTTTTGGAGGAAAGTTGGAATGACATGGTGAATCCTTTGTTTTTTTGGTTGAATCGCTTATTAAAGTTTGATTAAAATAAATCTTGTTGTGCATCCTCGCGTAATGGAGGATCTCCTTATTATGATGAAGAGGTCGATCGAGAGATGGAACAAGAGTTCTATATGTTACATGCAAGTTTGGTGGTTTGGACCCAAGAGATAGATAGCCTAACGTATATTTGGTTGTTCTAGAAGTTACGGGGACTTTGGAAGGAAGCCATTCACTAGGACCGTCTCGAGTTATGGAGCAGGAATATAACGTGTTGGGTGAATCGGTGTTACGAGAATGCTGGAGCCATTCGAGTGTGAAGATTCGTTGGAGCCGGTGACCCACGAGTAAGACTGTGCCTCGAGTGATATCCGCTGAGTGACTCTTGAAAGGATGGGGCGAGTAATAAGGCGAACACGCCGCTTGCATCAAGGTGTCGTGGTTCCATAATTTTGAGAGTAAGACGACTTGGGAATTGGAGTCTCACATGCGCGATCGTAATCCGTAATTATTCACCGCAGTATGTGGTAATGTCGATGTTCTTAGTCGTGGTTATTCTTTGGCGTTAAGTGTGAGCAGATTCGGGTCGAATTCCATTTAAGGGGTAGAATGTAATACCCCAAATGTATTCGAGAGAGAAGAAATAAATTAGAGACAAGGACCAATTAGAAAAGTGTTTTAACAGAGATTAGAGGGGATTTATGCATAATTTCGACAACTTGGGCTATGGGCTTTCATTACACAGATTTAGGCCCATGAGGGGCTTGCTACTAATAAAGAGAGGAGGGAAACCTAGATGAGTTACTGTAGCACGATGTGCTACAGTACACGCCACCCACAGTACCATGAACAGTGCACGCCAATTGAGGAAGAAGGCGATCACCCGGGAGATCGATTGGCCAAGAAGAAGGAGATTGCGGGAGGTGGCCAGCTGTTGGAGGAGGAAGAAGGTGAGGGGAACGGGACCATCTTTGGGGGGAGAGTTCGCTAGTGGGTGCTCTTCGTGCCCGGCAATCGGTTCGTCAAGGGTAACCTCGTTTTCCCCTCGTTTAGATGTGTTAGCGCTTAATTGTTCTTTGCCGGTAATTCTGTCGTCTCAGGACAGATTGCATTAGAGGGACGTTTTGGTGTGGTTAAGTGCGGATTCAGTCTTGGTCATCTCCTAGAAAGTTGTAGAGGACGTCACTAGCTTTCAATGAAGTGCTAGATCGTATTTTTTGGACCTCTGTAGCAAACATTATGAATTTA
The DNA here is from genome assembly GCA_036346255.1 of Ampelocalamus luodianensis. NCBI lineage: Eukaryota > Viridiplantae > Streptophyta > Magnoliopsida > Poales > Poaceae > Ampelocalamus > Ampelocalamus luodianensis. The sequence continues at coordinate 31,194,334 of CM070639.1, read as the reverse complement.
TTAGTGCAACTGTTCTGCGAGTCTGTCAGTAGTTTGACAGGTTTTAGTAATCTGACTTGTTCGATCAGATAACGAGAGAATTAGAGGATCTCAGTATAACGAAAGTTGTAGATAATTGTCGTAGCTTTCAGGAAGCACAAGAACGCGAAATTTGGACAAACGAGCTGAAAGTTATGATCAATTTAGTGTACTGTCCAGAGAACCTGACGTGAAAACGATGTTCTGTTATTTCGCATGTTAGGGATAGTAGATGGCCGAAACAGGAAGGCCCACCAACTAGGTTTAGTTGGGGAATTTGATAACCTTTCAATGAAGTCCAAGAACACCTAATTTGGATCCCTGTACGAAAAGATATGAATTTTAGAACATGACTATCCACAGAGGGGACAAAGCGACATCTAGAAACTGGGTTGGGTTCGCGCTAAAGGAACTTTTGTGAGTTCGTGTTTACTTTTATGGTTTGAGTGGTCCTTTATTGCTGTCTTAGCATTTCTTAATTGAATGTTTAGGTGGGGGACTGGTTCCGGAGGCGGCACCTCTTCACGCCCTTCGCTCACGCACGGTTGAGGCAAGTGCATCGTTGGTACTTTGTTTGTGATTGCTTGGGCATGAGTATGTGTTTGAAGCATGTTAGTGTCGTAGGGTTGTTGACAAGTATGCTTTATTCATGGATGTTGTTTATTGCCTTTGTTTCTATGATGATGAAAAGAGATGGTGCATATGCATAGTGATATCATGTTGAGGCCTGGTCTTGTGATGACCAAGCATGCACATCTTTGAGGTCCCGTCATGAATGTGACGGGTTGAGGTCCCCACACTTGTGGAGTGTGGTTGAGGTCCCCAATACTTATGGAGTATTGGGCAATTGGTCCTCGTGCGTGCATACAAGACAGCATGGGTATGCAGCGACGGTTGCATACTTTGCATTACCGTAAAATGCAAAAAGAGATAAAGAAAAGGAATCCTTGAGCATTGCATACGCATGTGAATGATTTAATGATGTTCTCCGAATGTGGATGCGGATGTTATGATTTGACTTATGTGACTTTTTTTATTTATGTACTTGCTGAGTCCGTGGACTCACTCTTGCTTTCTTTGTTGCTTTAGGTACCCAATTCAAGCGCAGCATGCATGGGAGGGAGTAGCATTATGTTTACACGCACACGCCATGTGCTTTAATTCTCGCACCATGCCTTAATAAATAAGCTATTGTTCAAGGATTTGTCATGATTATATTTCGCATTGGATTAATTGTAATAATGATGATTAGCTTAGTTGGATGCTTGAGGACTTGTTCGATTGATTAGCAAATTCCGAGAACTTATTGATGATCTTGAATATTGCAATGTTTCGTTATAGTTCTCTTTAATCATTGAAACCCATGTGAAGTGAGAAATACAAAGGACATTCTCACGAATTTTAGTAAATTGTCTAGCTTAGATTTGTGTAAGGTTACCTTAGTAGCATTCCAGCTCATTGTTGAGTTAGGGTGTTACGCTTTGGATGCGAAACCGATTAGAATCGTTTGGATCAAAGTCATCCGCGATGAGATTCGAATCTGTCCAAGATGTTGCGTGGGCTGTTTCGACGCCTTAGAGGCCGAATCGAAGTTTGATCTTCTAGAGTTATTTAGATAATGTTCTTAGATTTCGGTGGTCGCCAAGAACACCGATTCGACGCATGGATCAAAAGTTATGAATTATTTAGTGTGACTGTTTCGCGAATCGCGTTGTTCTCGATAGATTTTAGTAATCTGACTAGAGCGATCTGTTAAAAGGAGAATTAGGGGATCTCAGTATAACGAAAGTTGTAGGTAATTGTCGTAGCTTTCAGGGAAGCCCAAGAACACGAAATTTGGACAAACGAGATGAACGTTATGATAGTTTTAGTGTTCTGTCTAGAGAACCTGACGTGAAATTGATGTTCTGATAATTAGCTCGATAGGGTTATTAGATGGCCGAATCAGGAGGGCTCACCAACTAGGCTTAGGTGGAGATTTTGTTAAGATTTAAATAGAGTCTAAGAACACCTCATTTGGACTCCTGTACTAAAAGTTATGAATTTTAGAACATGACTGTCGACAGAGGGGACAGGCAACAATTAGAAATTGGGGATGGGTTTGCGCTAAAGGAATTACCGCGAGTTCGTGTTTACTCTTATGATTTGTTTGGTCCATTAATGTTGTCTTAGCATTCTCTTAAATGAATTTTAGGTGTGGGACTGGTTCCGGAGGCGGCACCCTCTTCGCGTCCTTTGTTCCTGCACTGTGGAATGATTTAATCCTTGAGCATTGCATATGCATGTGGAATGATTTAATGATGTGCTCCTGAAAGTGGATACTGATGTGATGATTTGAATTATGTGTTTTTTTATATATGTACTTGCTGAGTCTGTGGACTCACTCTTGCTTTCTTTGTTGTTTTAGGTGCCCAATTCAAGAACAACATGCATGGGAGGGTGTAGCACTATGATCACACGCACACTGCCATGAACCTTAATTCTCAAACCATGCCATAATAAATAAGCAACTGCTTAAAGTATTCATCATGATTATGTTTCCATGTTTGATTTATTTGTAATAATGATGAGTAGCATAGTTGGATGTTTGAGGATTTGTTTAGTTGATTAGCAAGTTCCTGAATGCTTATTGATGATATTGAATGTTACAATATTTAGTTATAATACCCTTTTTACCTGATGAAACCTCTGTGAATTTAGAAATACAAAGGAGGTTCTGCCGAAATTTAGTAAATTGTCTTAGCTTAGATTTGTGTAAGGTTACCTTAGTAGCATTCCAAGCTCATGTGGGGCTGGGGTGTTACAGCATCGGTGGTGGCTGGCTACGAGCTTCAAGTGGAAGAGAGCTTCGGGTATTGTCGGATGGAGGCTCCGGCGATGCTCCGACAGCGGGGATGGGTGCGAGAGGGAGCTCCGGTGACGGCGGACTCGATGGCACGGTCGGTGTTGACGAGGTGGCGCAATTCGAAGAGAATGGTCGGCGGTGGAAAAACCCTAAAAGCTAGGTTGCAGCGGTGCTAGGGTTTGAGGGGTGCGGAGGCACTGGAGAACCTCGGGGTCCTATTTATAGAGCCCGAGCGTGCCGAATTAGGGAATCCTCAAATCAAGATAATCTTGGATTTGTTTGTTCTACGAGATAGAGTTCGTCTCGGGGACGATTAGGTGCAGATAAGGATGCGGGAGAATAGGAGATACGATTTGGTTACAAAATCCGAGAGGTTTTAGTTGGAGGAGTCCCGTTGTCGTACGAGACTCAAAAGCTCAGCCATGGCAGTCGAACGCAATGTTCACGCGAAGACGAAGACGTTGCGGAAACGACGACCTGACGAGCGGGCTCCACCGGTCAGCGGGCGAGCGGACTCGCGCGCGATGGGCTGGTTCGGACGCGCGTTATGGCCGCTACGCGGACCACGCGTGGGAAAGATTTGCTTGGGCTGAAGAGATTTGGCCCGAATTGATTTCTGAGATTTTAAATAGCTTTTCCATTTTAGAAAATACTAAGAAATTCAAATAGCAAATCGAAAATAGCAAATGAACTTGGAAAAATTCTAGAAAAATCTAGAAAATATATCCAAGCACATAGAATCCAAATAAAATAGTTTTGACAATTGTTGAGGTTGGGATTATTCGTATTAAATTGTTTTGATACTAAAAGTCCATATTTAGCTTTAATTAAAATTCAAATAAAATCAAAGGGTGAATTTTCCAACTACTAACTAATCAAAAGGATTTTTAAAACTCATAAAATCGAGATGTTACAACCTCTCTACCCTTCCCTGGTCCTGAAATATGTCTTTTAGACCCACAATCATATTGTATGAATCTGTGGTCTCATATTGCTTCTGAAGCTCTAAGCTCTTGGTGGCAAACATAAGGCAGTGTACATCAACTGCATCATTGCAATACTTCTCATAAGCATTCTTTTCAACACAAGTAGTATCTATATTTGGTTTAGTGGGATAAGGACCCTCTAGAACATATTCCTTCTTTTCTTGTTTGAGAACAATTGTCATATTGTGAAACTAGTCAATGAAGTTTGTTCCATTTAATTTTCTCTCAAGAATAGATCACAAGTTAAAAGTAAAAGTGAGGAAGTATTAGGTGCAATGATCTACAATGAAAATATGTATATGCAAAAATTCATTACTATGTTTATGTAAAATCTTATTTTAAACAAATCTAACAAAATATACTCCCACTATATGTTTTAAACCAAGTTTCCCTCTAACTACATATAGTGAGTTCAAGATCCATAATTCACTAAGTCCTAATGAGCTTTGGCATCACTACTAGAAACCTAGCGACGTAGGTAAGCAACCTCTTACTAATCATATTCCATATGACTCTTGTTTGTTGAGTGACATCAACATGCTCCGACTACCAACACTATGCCCCAATGCCGAAAACCTTTTTGATAGCCTTGTCAAGTTAAACCAACACTATGCATGTGGGTGTCCGACACCCACCCTATCTTATTAAGATAGTTAATGGCACCATACTTTGGCAGACCTACAATTAACGATCAAAACTATGATAGGTGCATCTATTGGAAAGGCATCAAGGTTTATTTTATTTTTCTTGACGGATATTATTCTATCGTGTCAAAACATCTAATGATATATAACATGAACAATAGTATAACAGGAATATAGATAAACATTCATAGATAGTCACATTAAACTCTGAGATAGTATGGCCCTTAACATGGTGTAACAACCCAAAATTCACTTTCAGCTTAGTTGTTTAAAAATATGGGATTTTTAAAACTTTTTCTCACACTTCATCAATGTTCGAATTTTTGAGTCGTTAATTGAACCCTCAACCCGAAAAGCAAAAAAAATCTAATTCAAACTTGAGTTTAAAAAGAAAAGAAAAAGAGAGTAAATCGAGACATCAAGAGTGCGGTATGGGCCGAAAACCACCCGGCCCAACCCGACTTCTTCTTTTTCTTTTCTTTCTTCCCTTTTTCCTTCCATTTCTTTTCTCTCCCCTTTCCTCCGAGGCCCACCCGCAAGCCTCCCTCCTTCCTCCTCCTCTGTTCTTCCATGCCAGCAGCCCCCAACTACTTCATCCTCACCCCCTGGGCCACTCCCGCACCTGCCCTTGTCCTCCTCCCCGCTCTCACGCAGCACCTCCTACCCTGGCGTCATGCCACAAGGACACACTCCCCTGTTGCCCGCGTCATGCCTGTTGTTGTGCCGTCACGATGGGTAGGCCACCAACCCGTCGCTCCACGGCACTGCTCCCATGCCGCCCCGATGTTGCTCCACTCGCCGTTGTCCCTGTCGCGCTTTTCACCCAGCCACCGCCCAACCTCCCTCTCCCGCCTATTTAAAGGCCGCACCGAGCTGCCTAGCCCCCTCCCGGCCCTCTGCTTCCCTTTCCTCTTCATCACCGAGTGCCAAGGAGGGAACCGTGCATGCTCTACCTCGGCCGTCCGCACTGCCATCACCATTTTTGCCACCTCATTTAGCTCCTCCCCTTGTCGTGTGCATCAGCACGTGTTCCGGGACATGAGGATCCATTCCCCTCCACTAATTTTTCCCTTCGTCCACAGGTACTTGCCGACGACCCCTTCTTCCACGTTCTCAGCCACAACCACCATCCCCACTGCCACACCTCCTCCGGTAAGTGCCGGCCCAATTCCTCCTCCTCCTACCATCTCCTCACGTCCCTTGAGCTATCCCGGTGGTTAATAGCACCTCCCTCTCCCAGGTTGCCGCCGCCACGCAAAGACTACCGCGCCGCCACGGGACCACGTCGTTGGCTATCCTTCGACCACCTCCGACATCCCCTCTGCTCCGGTAGGTTCCCTATACCCCCTAGATGCTTTTGCACACATTCATTAGAGTAGGGCGTCGCCGGTGTGTGAGAGCCACATGAGGCCGAGCACCGCTGCTGCTAGAGCTTGTTGCGCTGCCGCTATAAGCCACCCCGACCCTCGCTGCCGACACCAATGGGGTCGGATGCATGCGGGGAACCCATTTTGAGCCTCCCCTGCTACCCCCGTGGCCCAGCTCGCTGGCGTCGAGCGTGGCAAGAGCCGCCTAGAGCTTCCTCTGCTCCGATCGATTTGGGGACAAGTACTACCATGTACTGTAGCTCGGTCATTAAGCCTTAACGACGGGGTTAGGACAGGGTTAGTTAAGGGCTAAGTAGAATGAAAAGTGGGCCTAGTATAGTTAAGTAAAGAGTAATTAGACACTAAGTTACACTGATTCTAGACATGTGGGCCCCACCTCTTAAGTGCACAGTATGGACCTAGTTCGTGGACCAGCACAGTGGCACGTGGACCATGGTCCATGCACTGTTCGCATGGACCAAGTCTATCATGGCTGGGTCCCACCTATCATTGATTGTGGCATTTTTCAAATGAAAATAAATCAGAAAGAATATAAAAACCCACAGGGTCCCACCTATTAGACCTATCAATGAGAGGATCCTCTCTATCCTGTTATTTTTAGGGATTTAATTTAGTTTACAACTTCGGAGAGCCTGTTCTCTCTCGTTTTTAATCCAAACTGAACGATTCTTGTTTCTAAATTCATATAAATTAAAACCCTACCCAATCAACCAGAAATCATCCATTTTGGAGTTCATTTGTGTTTTTGAAGGCATATACATACACACATGACCCAAATGACCAGTAAGCCCTAGACCATTGTTGTAATAATAAAGATAATAATTTAATCAAATGGTTAATCAGAGTTAGTAGAGCAATTAAATAATAATCGAGTACCATTAACATATCGCCCTACGTCTAGGAGTACCCAAATGAACATAAGGTTGTGTACTATAATCTAGCAACATCATGTCTAGGGTTAATCTTAGTATAGTAACCCTATTGAGACATATAAGCTCCCATATACTTACATACAATAAGCAAGGGAATAAGAATATATGTACATGCATGTATGCCAATTGACATATGGATTATGCTAGTGATTGATTAAGCGACCAAAAGTTCCATCGACATTTAGAGTAAAGTATAGTAGTGCTAAACCTTAATGAAGGTTTGCGGTAGCTATGACCTAGCTTCATACTAGTAGTAGAAATCAAGACGATAGCGTTGATCGCTAAACGAAGACTAGTAGGTAAGAGCCCATATGCCTTGTATTGTAGTTATCTACTTAACTAGAAGTAGTTGTTTAGTTAACTAAGAGTAGCCAAGAGCAAGTGTTGCAGCTAAGGATCAACCTAGTATGGTAGGTTTACTTTAGTATATGCGAAGTCATGTAGGTAATGAGACTAAGTAAAGATCACCTCTCATATGAGGGCCTAATCCGCAGATACCACTAAAAATGTAAGGCTGATGTATAGCCAATTCTTGGAAGTTCCAGCTAAGACTCATGGAACTTCCTTGATAAATATAAAATAATAAAAGAAATCATTAAGTAAACTATACCCCACGTGTCGGTAAGACTTATGTCTACTAGTACGAACCTCAAACCTATGCATGGTCTCACCTGACTATCATGGAACTTCCTCGATAAATAGGAAGTAATAACAAAGGAAATAATTAAGTCAGCTAGGCACCACGTGTAATCGTCAATGAGTTATTCCCAAGTGGATGATAGTATTCAACCACCAATCAACCTCGTATAGAATCCAACCATCACCCCTCACTATTAGACCTCAATAGTCGGACAATTCATGACCCGAAGATGGATTAGGGAATCCTACCTAGCAAGGTGATCTCTCCCATCTGGGTAACCGATGCGAAATGACCTAGGGAATATTCTCCCCTTCCGTTGGGTTCGTAGCTTTCTTTACCAACGAACTTTCTGAGAGCCTGATCCCTCTCGCCTTCACCCTGGATCAAACGGTTACCTAACCCTAATTATGACTGTCAACCCAAAACCCCACCACTAGACCAAAAAAGTAGAGTTGTATTTATCTACTTTGGTCTCAAGTATTTCCTTCATTCCAAATATCCCTGGATGTACTTCATTCCGTTTGAAGTATTTCCTTCCTCAACTACCTTTGGATATACTTCGTCTGAAGTATTTCCTTCATCAACTCCGCTAAGTATGATTAGTTTCATCTTAGAATACTTCCTTCTTTCAAGATACCGTTAGATATGCATAGTTTCATTTTAAGTATTTCCTGTTTCGCACACTCTTGGGTTGATTGACTTTCATTGAAGTGTTTCCTTTGTTACTTGCCTTTGGATTTATTGGATTTTATTTGGCTGTCTTTCATACATTCTTGGGTTCAATCGTATTCTGCGTGGTTAGAATTTGAAGCCATGACAGGAACATCAGTCCCAACAAGAACGAGGTCGAGATCAAGATTATCAGAACATTGAGAAAAAATAGGACCGAGGTTATCAGAATATTGAGCAAAGCGAGTCAACACTTTGATCCTGTTGACCTACTTTTGAAATGCATTTATATTGTTTTAAATTATGAAATTACATTGCTATGATTTATACAACTATGTTGATCTAGCACATAGATAATACCTTAATGATAATTAAGTATAACCTTCACATCCTTGAACTTGGACACTATCATTTGTCACCCTAGAACTAAGGGTATACATACTAGTTATTAAGTCTGTATCTAAGTGTCATGCTTAGCCTTGCTTAGAGACATTGACATGTGGGCAATGATTTGCCCCGACATCATTTAAAACTTGAAACTGGATTTGGGCAGTCGAGTTGGAGCCTGGCTGGTATGTTGACTAGACAAGTATTTCAAAACAAAAGAAAACAAAAAATAGATTTCGACTTGGGCGGATGAAAAGTGTGACGGGTGCTGGGAAAAGCACGACAGAGTGGGTATGGGGAAGTACCACCCAAGTCAATAAAGGACCGAGTTCTTGTAATGGTATTCTCATGTAAAAACAGTGCAACCACAAGTCTATAATAGGCACGACCTGACTAACTAATTTATTCGTCTCCTCGCAACTTCACCATTGGTGGGTGTGTGGCGTGGGTATGGGTAGGAGCCATAGGAAAACTACACATTGCAAGTGGGAGATCTCTCGGGGGTGTGGCCCAAGGAGGTGATACCTAGCGGGTGGGGTTGCGTTGAGGTGAGGCATTGTAAAGGCCTGGTGATAATCATCTTAGTCGTACACTTATGGAAGTGTGTCAAGACGGACATTATAAGTTAATTGTCTCTTGTGGATAAAGTGTGCAAACTCTGCAAAGTGTAAAAACTATCTAGATAGTCGTGCCCACGGTCATGGGTGGTGCCAAGAACTTACTTGAATTAGCTTTTATTTTCATAAAAATAATTTGTGGGTGGAATGAAAAGATGGGCTGTGGCTCAGAGATTTGAGATGGCCTAGTTGAGAACCAGTGAGAAGTACGAGATATGACCCGAGAAAGTACATGAGCATTGGGTGGATAGAGCCACTCAATTGTATAGGAGGTTAGAGCCTCTACTAGTATTTTACAACAAAACTCAAGTTTGTTAAAACATGTGTTAGTTAAAAATGCTATGTCTTAGGATTTACTAGTACATAATCTATTTTAATAAGCGGCACCATGAAAACAAAAATCCACAAGCCATTTCTTTGATCAGCCTTGCAAATTATATAACTGCATTCTGTGTGTTGGCTCGCGAGTATGAAGAATCTAGACCGCCATTATAGGTTAATGGAGATTTTGGTGATTAATGACAAATCTACTTGTGAGACTAACACTCTTACTATTATATCATGATTAGTCTTAGCTTGGATATAAAATTAAAAAAAAATCCAAACAGGTATGTTCATATTGATAAATCTATTTGTGAGACTAACTCTTTTATATTGCCATATCTCATGATTAGTCTCAGTTGGATTTAAAGATCAAAGAGGTATGCATTCTTAATGACAAATCCTCATATGAGACTAATACTAATATTTGTTATATCATGCTTAATCTCAGCTTGCATACAAATGAAAAATCCAAACAGGTATGTTCATATTGATAAATCTATTTGTGATACTAACTCTTCTATATTACTATATCTCATTATTAGTCTAAGTTGGATTTAAAGATCAAAGAGGTATGCATTCAACTTCTTATTCTTATATATTATTGTTGCATTCCTTAGATCCAAAATATAGGATGAACTTCACCATAAGTCTAACTTGAATATGTGCATGTGTTCTTATTATACATTCGTGTATGCACATATTTAGGGGGAGTTCACTCTATATTTTGTGATTTCATTAGTATTGATCCATATTCCTTTGTCCACATATTTGGGATCTTACTTTGAAACAAATCCTTGAATATATATATATATATACAACTTGTGTAGTTCGTATATATTCATATGTGTATATATAACGTGTGTAGTTCATATATACCCATATTCTTGAACATATACAACTTGTGTAGTTCGTATATATTCATATGAGCATATGAGACTTGTGTAAGTTCATATGTGCCCATATATCCTTGAGTATATATAACTTTTGTGGTTTATATATACTCATACCAATTACACTCAATTATCTGTAATTGTGTTGGTTGTCATCAATTACCAAAGAGGGAAAGATTGTGGTATCTTATCCCACCATTATGAGTTAATGGTATGTTGTGGTAATTAATGACAATCACCTTGTAGAACTAACTTTTTCTATGAGTTGGATGAATAGGTTATGTTCTAGGTGGTTGAAGACTTTGAATGACATCATGAGTTGATTGTCATCAAGTCAAGATTCTTGAAGAAGAAGAATCATCATGCGTTGATGATGTTCAAGAAGAGGAAGATCATCATGGGTTGATGATATTAAAGAAGAGCTTGAAGTAAAGGATGCATCATGAGTTGATGCGTGTGAAGTTCAAAAAGATGAGATGATCATGAGTTGATGGAAGTCAAATGAAGAGTGCATCATGGGCTGATGCATGTCAAGATCTCAAGAAGATGATCATGTGTTGATCATCGTCAAAGAGAAGGTCAATCATGTGTTGATGGAGGAGAGCAAGTGGAAGAATGCATCATGTGTTGTTGCATATCAAGACTCGAGATGAAGGATGTCATCATGGGTTGATGAGCATCAAGTCAAGATCTCGAAGCAAATGAAATTATCATGTGTTGATGATTGTCAAGTCAAGGACCCGGACTTGAAGCAATGATATGCGTCATCAAGCTTCAAGTGGTGTGCAAGGCAAAGGTATATGACTAGCTAGGGCTAAGGATGTGTTCCTAGTCTTTTACTGGTCTTGGTGTTTAGTTGTAGACCGGATTGCTAGTATAGGTTGCCGTACTATTAAGAGGGGTCTTGACTAGTAGCTTGAGTTAGTCATGTGTTGATAGCTCGTTGTGCTTGCTCTAGCTCTCTTTAGCATGTTGCCAATATTTGGGAATGTGTTTTGCAAATAGTTGAGGCTCCTGGTTAATCCTTGTAGCATGTGACTTTAGTTTGCGAATGTGTTTTACAAGCGGTTTAAGTCCATGTACCTTATTCCTTGTGGTGTGATTCTAAAAGTGTGCAAATGTGTTTTGCAACTTGTTGAGAATCTCACTTTAACCCTAGTTTGCATCGCTTGTCAATTGTGCAAATGTGTTTTTGCAAATTGAATTGAAGCGGAGTGCAATTTGTGGCTTTGATTCTAAAAGTGTGCAAATGTGTTTTGCAACTTGTTGAGAATCTTGCCTTCATGCTTTGAGTACATCTTGAATCAATTTGCAAATGTGTTTTGCAATTTGAGTTGTTGTTTTTGATAATTCTGGTGTTGTCAGAATTATCGGTAGTACCGACGTGTAGTACGTGGTATGACCGCGATGCGATAGTACCGGAGTTCATTTTACGGAACTACCGGGCGGTAGTACCGGTAACTTATTTGCGAACTACCGCTTGTCGGTAGTACCGATTAAATAGCGATACGCTTTTGAGAGACACCTTTTTGGGTGTGTTTGCTCGTTTTGATTGCGTAGTACCGCGCTGCCTTGTCGCGGTACAAGCAGTGCGAACGACCGCATGTTGGTTGGCGGTAGTATCGTGCCTCAATTGTAATGGCTAGTTCAGAGCATGTGTTGCGGCTGGATCCGACCGTTGGATTGAGGGCAGTAGTACCGCTCGGTACATGGCGGTAGTTCCGATTTCCCTGATTTCAGCAGGATCTTCTCCCCAACGGCTAGTTCTTATGTGTGGGCTATAAATACCCACCTTGGCCGTGTGAGGGGTGGTTGCTGGTGCCCTATTGAGTTCCTTTGAGCTAAGAGCAAGCCCTCTACTCCCATTTGTGCATGTGTTGCACTTAGTGAGGTTTGAGAGGCAAATCCTATTGCATGTGTTGCATTAGGTGGTGGATTTTGTATCCACGAGAGCTTTGACACTTGATTGGTTCAAGTGAAAGTTGGAGACTTGTTACTCTTGGTGTTTGCTGACACCTAGACGGCGTGGATGCTTCATGCGTCGGTGATCTTCTCAAGTGAAGCTTGTGAGAAGACCCGGGCGATTTGTGAGTGGCTTGGTGCACGCCATCTTCGTAGTGGAGTAAGAGCAACCCTTGTGGAGCGAGGTGTTGATACCTCAGAGGAAGGCTTAATTCGTGGAGCTAGTCCAATTGGTTTGGATTTCCCTCAACGTCGACTAGGGGAGACCGGCAAATCTCCAAACACCACGGTAAAACATCGATGTGTCTTTGTGGTGTGATCTCTATTGCCTTACTATTGCATTTAAATTCATTGTGTATGAATGCTTTCTTTACATTGTGCAATTTATATACCTTGTATTAAATTGCCTATTCATAGTGTATGATTGCAATAGTATTCTTGAATTGCTTACAAGTCCTTGTTTAATTGATTATTATCATTAGACTTGTTGTTGGTGCACTTAATGAACCTAGTTGATTTAGGCTAAACCGAATTGATATTTAGCTTCCGCATTAGAAATCGGTTTTAGCGCATAGAAGTTTTTAAAATGCCTATTCACCCCCCTCTAGTTGGCCTCCTCGATCTTACAGAGTACAGTTGTGTACTCATACTCGCTTAATATTATTATTCCGTAAGTGTAAGACAAGAAGGCTATGTGGGCACTTATGAGCATTCGTCAAGACTGAAGATCAAGAAGGTCAAAAACTAAGTTGTGGGCCCTAGTCGATTGCCTATGGGTATATCGTGAGGGTTCTACTTTTTGCACTTTAAATTCCACTTCCGCTGTTGATTCTTTAAAGGTATTTGGCCTATCTGGCCATTCTGAAAGTCAAAGGTCATAAGGTATATTTACGTTTGATTATTATTATGCAATAGTTTTATATTTTTCATGATATGTGTCGATGATCAAAACGTCGATCTTACGAAAAGAAAAGGAGAAAGTGACGTGAGAAATCTAGGGTAATAGTAGGACTGCTCTTTTATTAGTATGAACTAGGTTTTACAGGGTATGTCTCCTGAGTAGATGATGAACTACTCCCGTATACACTGGGAACACTGCTTGTTCCTTTACATTGTCGGACTTACAACACGAATCTAAGACTTGTGCTTTAGTCTGATGGCTCTCTCCCTTTGTCTCGTCTCACCCCATCTTTAAATAGCCCTTGAAGAGGTGGCAGTTACTTCTGGAGAAGGCGTCTGATGTGGAGCGTTGCGACTGGTCGGGGTCAAGTGTCGGTTGATAAAGAATCAACCGTTCGGCGGTTATATGTCTACGAGACATATAACCGCATGGTGGTTATTCATTAGTGCTTCTGGATAAGAAACGTCGTATGGTATGGAACATGCACGTGTTCCATTCATCACACGGTAAAGAATATACTTGGGATCAGTTCATACCTTTTACGAGCAGTTCTCCTGGTCGGGAGCTTGGCTTAGGCCTTCATCCGACCAGGGTACCCATTATGTAACCTCTGGAATCTCTACGACCAGTGAGGTCATGCACCTCAAGGGCTACGACCATGAAGACGTATGGTCTGTTATGTATTAAAAATAATACATAGAGGTTTTAATCCTCGTCAGCTAGCCCCCGAACTTTAAATGAATAGGTAGTGTGAACACCTTTCCTCCGATGAAGTTGTATCGGGTTGACGCTCATTAAATGCAAATGCATTTGGAGCGGTTTGTATTCACTTTAAAGTTGAGAACTTGCTTTGGGAATCGAAGAGTTTTTGTGTCCGTTAGACGAAAAGGTTTCTGTCCGTTGGAATTTTTTGTGTAACTCCTTATTGCAGTTAGAAATTCTGAAGCTTTATAAAAACCCCTTTATAGACTTAGGGTTGTTTTACTTCCTACTTTCCTTCCTCATCTCCCGAGTAAAAACTACTTCCGACCTCCTTTTCTTTCCTCACACGAAAGAAATCTGACCATGTTGGACCAAATCACTAACTGGTCGGTTTCTAACTTGAGCGAGAGGAAGCTAGAAAGCTTGGACAAGATCGGGATGCTCCCCAGCAAGGATCTGATTTCTTGGAGATCCGCGGCTGGAGAACATTCTCCGAGTAATGAAGATGGAGAAATCCCAATTTTTATCGCATATGTCGAATGCGGATTTAGGCTACCAGTTCATTCCTTTCTTCCTAAAGTTTTGGAGTATTATCGAGTTGAATTGGTGAATCTTGCTCCCAATGCTATTGCCAATCTCAGCATCTTTATTTATCTCTGTGAAGCGTATTTGGGGATTCCAGCAGATCTGGATCTGTTCAAGTACTACTACAGGATGACGAAGTCTGGGAAGACGATTGGGACACCTGTAGAGTGCACCTTGCGCCTCCATGACGGAAAAGTCGATGAGTACATATTTATGTACTCAAAATCTTCATGGTCGTCGTGGAAGAAGAGTTGGTTCTATATGTCGGTCACGAAGAAAGACAGCCTTTATTATTCTGGTAAGAAGGTGGTCGAGAATCCGAATTGGCGCTCTTCCACAGAAAAGGAGGGAAAGATAAAGAAATGGGCCGAAGCTATCAAGCTTCTTAGTGTCAAGGGTCTAACATCCTAGCACGTAGTGAAGGATTTTTCCACACGCCGGGTTAGTCCTTTGAAGGCCCGGGCACACCGGATGCTCTGGTATATTGGTCGTGGTGATACGACCAAAGATTCCGAAAAGGGTAAGCCCTGAATGATTCCGACCAGTTTGCCTTAAATTAGTTGATTATTTCTGTATCCCTAAGTCTCTTATTTTACCTTTACAGCTTTATCTTCTGATGAGATTAAAAGCCGGATCAAAATGATCTGTGCCGGAGAACCTGGCGACAAGGCTAGTTTCCCCCGGATCTTAGCGGTTGTTTCTGCTGAAGAGAGGATTGAGAGACTTAAGGTAAGAATATCAACCATTTGTTTTTATGTCATACATATTATTTCTGATCGGCATACAATAAATCCTCTTTGATGTGTAGTCGGTTGGGTTGAAGATCAACGATACCACTAAAAGATGTGAGCCGATTGATGATCTGACCACCCCTTCGACCATACAAGACGTCAGCCTTCCAGAGGTAGGTGACTGATCATAAATAATATTTTTGACAAATGATGTTCATCGCCCAACTTATCTTTGATGATGTATTTAGGCGGTTGTCGTACCTTCCAGCAAGGTCGCTGAAGACCCATCAGTGGCTACTGAGGCTACTGCTTTGGAGGTTGACGAATCTACACCTACTAATTCTGCGATCAGGGATCTTATTCTTGACCAACTGGTCGTGGATATTGCTTCTAATTTTGGGTCAGTAGATGTGCAAGATCTAGTCAACCCTGCCAGTTCAGAACCGGTGAAATTGGTTGAGAAGAAGAGGAAAGCCAGCGTAATGGATTTCACTTCGATGCGTTACAAGGTTAAACTAAAAAAATCGACCAGGTATATTTAAACGAAGAAGATATGCATATACATACCTTGGATATTTTGATATGTTGGAACCTTGATCTTCCCTATATTCTCCTTTTGTAGATCTTCTGGTATTCCAGTCGTGTCCGATCAGAACACCCCTCAGAAAAAGATTCCTAGGGAAGAGGTGGTCGTGGAGATTCTTGATCAGGACACTCCTCAGGCTAAGACTCCAGTGGATAGTGTGGCTAAAGAAGCCCCCGAGCAGGTATCAGTACCAACATCTGCTCAGGATCCACTGGTGATTCTCACTCTATCTCCGGAGGTATTCATCCCCAGAGATCCCCAACAGGTTCCACCTCCTCTTAGAGACATTTCTCAGGCTAACAAGTTTCCTTCCCCCCCCCCCCCGATTTATCTAGGATAAGGAACTTGACGAGGCTTGGGGAAAGATATCGGACCGTCAAGCTGAGATAGGTCCGGATATGATTTTTGCCGAATATAATGACATGGCAATTCGGGTGAGTGTTCTACGACCATCCTTATAACTCTTTTCTTTTGAAGTTTCTTTGAAAACTTGCCAAAGAAAGGGACTTATTTTTGCAGCATATGGTCGAGAAATATGCTGTGGTCGGAGGACTGACCCAGCGAATAAAAACTCTGGAGCAAAAGCATTCCGATCTGAGAAGTAAGAACTTTTCTCTTTTAACTTGACTTCCTATATTTTATTATCATGTTCCTCTTTCATAATTCAATCATCTCTTTCTATCATATTTGATAGATTTAGAGAAATTTAAAGAAGAGGTCGTGGCTAAGAAAGCCATGATAATAAAACTCAGGGAAGAAAATCAAAGTAAAGACCGGTCGATCGAGCATGCGATGACCAGGCAGAAGGAGGTTTTCAACTCTTGTGAAAAGAAAATCAAAGGTAACTGGTCGTAGACTTAACCAGTATTCCATGACTCCAATTTTAAAGTACGTGTTAACCCTCTTTTTATCCACTCGTGCAAAAAAGACTCTTGCACTTGAGCGAGCGGAAAAAACTCTTGAGTTTGAGCGTGACCAAGGGGCTGCCCTTGTGTATGGCCTTGATGAAAAAATCTCGATTCTTAACAAGATGATCTCTTTGATATGGGATCAGGATCAAGCTTGCCCACTTTAAGAGATCCAGCGTAAAAGATGAACTATTTGGGCCAACTTATGGAAGATCTCAAAGGCCTGCTCAAAACTATGAGGGAGAACCATGCCCAGACAATGAAGGCATCTGTTGTGAATGGAGTTAGCGTTGCCTTGGCGAAACTGAAGGCTTCCGACCCCTCTGTTAGTCTTAGAGCTGTTGAAGAAGACTTCGACTGCTCCGAAGATGAAACAACAAAACTTCTCGAGGAAGTAAGGTCTCTCGGAGAGAAAGTTGTGGAGGGAATGGAAGTCGGATCTCCATCACGCAGCAACCAGTCTGGTGGTTCTAAAAAGTAGATGAATGTAAAATTCAAAACTTTGTAAATGAAACTTACCTTTTATCATCAATGAAGTCCTTGTTTTGTCTTATCAATATTATTAAATACTCATATATCTCCTAGCCCCCGACTGCTTATATTTGTAGATGATCTTTACAAAAAAGCAGTAGACCAAGAAAGTGAGTAATAACAATGACCATGGTAGAAGTGCCGATAATGTTTATGACAGTGATCCAGTGAATACTAGGAAATCATGTGGTCGGAACCGGCTGATGATTTCAACTAGTCTAGATCTTGTCCATTATCGAATCACTATGCGATACCACTTATAGTCTGAAGATATAACAAAGACTGGCTTTGATGATAAGAAGATATGCACTAGGAATGTATGCAAGAAAGAAGTAAAAGATAAGTACCTTTATTTATAAACCATTCGAATCTGGTTGTAACGAATCCCAAGAATTGAAGATTTGTATAATATCTCGCGAGACGTGTTCATGCTCAAATTCGACTGGCAGCGAGGATCGTAGGAAAAAGAACCATCACTAGGAAGCTCCTTCCAGTGGGCAGGACCACATGCAGAGAGGAGAGACTTCGACCAGGAGGCTTTCCGTGTCCCGACCAGTAGCCAAACTCGAGTAGAACAGAATATTGAAATAAAATAGCAATCTTCGAATTCAAGAAATAATGAAACCATATAAATTGTCTGATTTGTACTCCTTATACTCGTGTGTTTCTTTAAGAAAAGAGTATCTGATTGTGCGTGTGTATCATTGAAGCAATGATCACGACTAAAACCAGTGTGGTATGTGACTTGTAAGTCAACACCCATGAGTAATGAAGATTCCTTCGAAAGGACTATCAGAGAGAATGAGTGTCTTCCCCGACCAATCAGCATCAATAAAGGTATATGACCAGGTGCGATGAATTATAAACAACCATACTTATCGTTGAGAAAGGAAATGCATCTTTATTGAAAATATAAAATAAAATAAATACAGGAAATTAACACAAAGAACTTACGCAATTGATCAATATTCCAAGAATTAGACAAAACTTGCTCATCCGACAAAGCTAATCGCACCGATCCTGGTCGGGTGACTTCGACCACAGTGTATGGACCTTCCCATTTGGGTGAAAGTTTGTTGCGACCCGCTTGGTTCTGAATTTTTCTAAGAACCAAATCACCTACAGCTAGGTTGCGAGGTTGCACCTTACGACTATGGTACCGACGCATGGCTTGTTGGTAGATTGCTGATCGTATCAAAGCTTGATTTCGTCGTTCTTCAAGAAAATTGATGTCATCAAGTCGTCGTTCATACTGATCACGTTCGGAAAAGCAATCAGCTCGAGCAGAACCAATTTTTAGTTCTGGAGGAAGCATAGCTTCAGCTCCGTAAACCAAAAAGAATGGTGTTTCACCGGTCGCACGACTAGTTGTGGTACGAACGGCCCATAATACAGAAGGAAGTTCTTGAACCCAAGCCCCTGGCCGTTGAATTAACCGATCGAAAACTCTGCAGATGAGCAACAGAAGCGAAATGTATCTTGATACCTAGGTCTTCACAGAATTCTTGAAAATTACTGCTCGAGAACTGGGTACCGTTATCAGTGATGATACGATTAGGTACACCAAATCGTGTGATCACGCTTTTTGTGAGAAACTTCTTAGCAGCCTCAGTTGTAATTTTTACAATCGGCTCGGCTTCGATCCATTTAGTGAACGTGTCAATCATGACGAAAAGGAATTCAAAGCCCCTGGGTGCTCTTGGGAAAGGTCCCAGAATGTCTAGTCCCCAGGTTGCAAAAGGCCAAGAAAGAGGAATTATTTGCAAAGCTTGGGACGGCTGATCTACTTGTCGGCTATAAAACTGACATTGTACGCACTTCGTCACGAGCTCTTTTGCATCATGAAGTGCAGTTGGCCGGTAGTATCCTTGCCTGAAGGCTTTACAGACCAACGTTCTCTAGGAATGATGTGCTCCACAGACTCCTCCATGAATTTCGGTTAGCAATTTAATACCATCCGAATGAGATATGCATCTCACCAACACTCCGTGAGATCCTCGTTTGTACAAGGTACGTTCAATTAGAGTGTATGATTCGGCCGTGCTATACGATCGCCTCTACATCATCTTCGGAATTAGGTCATGTGAAGATAATTGTAGATCGATGTCATCCAATCTACCGTGATCGTGATGACGCCAACCATCATCGACTGTGGAGCATCCATATTTGCAGAATCAAGGTGTGCAACCTCTTTGCGAACATCTATGTCCTCGAAAGGCTCGACTACCGAGGGTGAATCGAGTTTCTCGAGAAAACTTGGCGGGACGGATGTCCTTGTAGAAGCCATCCGCCAACCGTTCGCCAAAAGTTTTCCTTTCTAGGAATGTGTTGGATCCAAAACCAAGAAATGCTTTTCAAGTTTCCGCATTCGCTAGATATGATGACATCTTGGTACTAGAGTATTGATACTCTTTCCTACTTGATTCGCTACTAGTTGAGAATCGCCTTCGAGAGCAATCGCGAATCCCGAGCGAACGAGCTCGTCAAGTCCCGCCAAAGAAACTTCGTGATTCGCAACATTGTTAGTAGCAGAAACTTTAATCGAATGGCGTACTTTATTTGTTCGCCAGTAGGGGAAATCAAGACGACCCCAGCCCCCGAGCCGCGTAACATCAAGGAACCGTCGAAGTACATTGCCCACTCATCATGGTGTTCGTACTAAGGCCCTTGGGTGGGTTCAGGGTTTATCCATTCGGCAATGAATTCTGCTATTGCCTGGGACTTGATTGTTGTTCGTGGAATGAAATGGAGGTCAAACGCCCCAAGCTCAACCGCCCATTTTGCTATTCGTCCTGACGACTCCCTGTTTCCTAAGACTTGACCAAGAGGATATCCAGTTGGTACGACCACTTTGTGGGCCTGAAAATAATGCCTTAGTTTCCTTGAAGCCATAAGGAGACCATAGAGCAGCTTTTGTACCTACGGATACCTTTCTTTTGGTCCATGTAAGACTTCGCTTATGTAATATATTGGTCGTTGAACGTGGTCTCGTTCTACGATCAGTACACCACTAACCGTTTGTGGCATTGCAGCCACATAAATTAGCAATGTCTCTCCCAATCTTGGAGAAACTAAGATTGGGGGACTCGTAAGGTACCGTTTTAGTTCTTCGAAGGCCCTGCTTGCTTCTTTAGTCCACTCGAAACTTCCATGTTTTCGGAGAAGCTTAAAAAAAGGTAGTCCTTTTTCGCCTAACCGTGCTATGAAACGACTTAGTGCTGCCATACAACCGGTTAGTTTCTGAATTTCCTTCTTGGTGGTCGGAGCGCACATCTGATCGATAGCGGCAATTTTTGCTGGGTTTGCTTCGATGCCTCTAGCCGAAACTAGGAATCCGAGAAGCTTTCCCGACGAAACTCCGAGCACGCATTTCTCTATATTTAACTTAAGGTTATGACGTCTTAAGTTATTGAAAGTCTCCTGTAGATCTGGAATATGATCGCCAGCGTTGATGCTCTTTACGACCAGATCATCGATGTAGGCTTCAAGATTCCGACCTATCTGTGGACTAAAGGTCTTTTGCATCAACCTTTGGAATGTTGCACTAGCATTTTTAGACCAAATGGCATCTTTACATAACAAGAAGTACCATATGGAGTGATGAAGGAAGTTTTCTTCATCTTCTTTACTCATATTAACTGGTGGTACTCGAGTAAGCATCTAAAAACTTAATAACTCACACCCGGAAGTAGAGTCTACAAGTTGATCGATGCGAGGAAGGGGAAAATCATCCTTCGGAAAAGCTTTATTAAGATCTGTAAAGTCAATACACATTCGTCATTTCCCATTGGCTTTTCTAACCATTACAGGATTGGCGAGCCACTATGGGTGGTCGACTTCACAAATGAAACCAGCTTTAAGAAGTTTGTCAATCTCCGACTGGATTGCTTTTTTCCGATCAGATGCGAAACGCCGTAGCTTCTGCTTGACCGGTTTTTTGGTAGGCTGCAAAGCTAGCCTATGCTTGATCACCTCCCTGGGGACTCCGGGCATATCGGACGCCTGCCAGGCGAATACATCCTGGTTTGTTCGGAGGACGGAGACGAGCAACTCTTCCTATTTAGGGTCGAGTCCTGCTCCGACCAGTATCTTGGCACCCTCTAGAGAAGCACTTCCGTCGAGTTGTACCTCTTTTAACTGGTCGGAAAGTTTTGGTGTTATCTTTGGTCTCGAGTGTTTGACCTGCATGTCAATCGCGTTAGTTCCCCTGGTCGGAAGTTCATCGACCAGTTCTAAACATTTCCGGTCGCATGCATAAGCTATTTTCTAATCGCCTCGGACCGTGATTACACCCTTTGGTCCCGGCATTTTCAAACTTTGATAACCGTAATGCGTGGCTATCAAGAATTTAGCTAAAGCTGGACGACCAAGGATTGCATTATATGCGGTTTTGAAATTTACCACATCAAATGAAATTTTTTCTGTCCGGAAGTTGTCAGGTTTTCCAAACGTAACCAGTAGGGACAAGTGTCCTATTGGCTTGGCGGCGGAACCGGGAACTATACCATGGAAGGCACATTTCACAGGTTTCACCTTAGATTTGGGAATCTGCATGTCTTCCAAAGCACTTGCAAATAAAATATTTAGAGAACTACCCCCATCTATCAAGACCCGATTAACCCTGCAGTTATTAATAGTAGGCTCAATGACAATTGAAAACCTACCTGGTCGAGTCGAAGGAATAGGGGAATCTTCTTTGCTGAAGGAGATTATTGTCTCCGACCATCTTGAAGGTTTTACGGTGATCGAAGGTTCGGTAAGGTTGACTTCACGCTCCATGGCTTTCAGGTGACGTCTGGATTTGTATGATGAGGATCCACCGAAGATCACATCAATAGTGTGTTGAGGTTCTTGGTACTCTATTTCTTCGTCACCATCTTTGTCCTTCTTGGAGCTTGTTTCCCCAAGCTCTTGTATCGACAGGAGTGCACCTTTACCTGCATAATAATCTTCCAGTTTCTTTTGCCAAACATGACAATTGCGCAAGTCGTGTCCTGCTTGTTGGTGGAGAGGACACCATTTTTTATTTTTCTTGTAATCATTGGTCGGGACCTTGGCTTTGCCATGACCAGAATAATCCTTTCTTCCCTTAGTAAACTTTTCAGGAACAGCAAGAACCTCCTTATCGTTTGTTCTGCCATGCTTCTTTTTCTTGAGAATCTTCTTTTACTTCTTTTCTGTCCTATCTAAGCCAGGTTGGGGAATTTTATCTTTTCGATCAATGGTCTCGTTCCACTCGACCGCTTCACTGGCCGCCGCGTACTTGTCAGCCATGTCGAAGAGCTCGATGGTTGTTTGTGGGGGATGTATAGCTAAATTCTCCGTAAACCTCCGATTTCTCAATCCCACTTTGAAGGCTTGGATAACAGAAGACTCTGCAACCTCCGGTATTGAGTTACAAACCTGACTAAATCTTTTGATGCACTGTCGGAGAGTCTCATTAGATTCCTACAGTTGAGGAAGATCCACTTTGACGAAGATTGGAGAGGTGAAGAATGAGAGAGATGGGGAAGACGGAGACTGGAAACGGATAGATGGGAGAAATTTGGAGCGTGGCGGCTGGTGTGGCATGTGGGCATAGGTAGCCGGTGTCTGTCCGATGTACGGTTGACCCGGCACATGCCCGGTCCGGCTAGACGGGACGTACCGTATTTTGGTCACCACCTGGCCAGTTGGCTAGTCTAACTCGGCATGTATAGTACAATATACGGCACGATTCGATCCAAACAGGTACAGTTAGGCCCGTTTAGGCATGGTAACAACTGGATTTTTCAAATTTTTAATCGTTTTTGGCCGTTGAAGAGCTTTAAAAATACGATAAAATCCAAAAATCTCAAAAAAAATCTATAAATAGGCAACATACACCCCTTCATTTAGCCACCATCCAATCTTCACTCTCTTTTCTAAAATCTGTTGTGCAAATTTAGATCACTTTTGTGATAATTTGACAAAATTTAAAATAGTTTTTGCCAAATATTTGAAATTTTGAAATCCAACTGCAGTATTTGAAACGTCGTATGGTATGGAACATGCACATGTTCCATTCATTACACGGTAGAAAATATACTTTGGATCAGTTCCAAGTATCAGTTCATACCTTTTACGAGCAGTTCTCCTAGTCGGGAGCTTGGCTTAGGCCTTCGTCTGACCAGGGTACCCATTATGTAACCTCTGGAATCTCTACGACCAGTGAGGTCGTGCACCTCAGGGGTTACGACCATGAAGACGTATGGTCTGTTATGTATTAAAAATAATACATAGAGGTTTTAATCCTCATCAATATGTGTTTGATATCCAATGATGTAACTGTGGGCACTTACTACTGATCGAGAGACTGGTGTCGTGAACACAGAAGATTCCAAATTGCAAATTTGGGGTCTGACACATGCAATCTCCACCATCACGCTTTCTGTCCACCAAGCCATCATGCTTGAGGCCACCATATTGATCTACTAAGCTATTACTTCTAAAATCTAGTAATGAATTACATATGAGAATATCAAGCATCACATGTCGACATACATACCGTTCTACAATAATATGTAGCCCCATGACTATAATTCAACATGACGCACAAGCCATGAAAAAATCCTATATGCATCACATACACAATGAGTCATACTATTCACATTAATCCCTGTAAAAGATGTTGTGCATAGAATCTAATTCTGTCGGGCGATATGAACACATAATACTATATAACGGATCAATGATTACCTAGCACGGTGATCCCGCTAGTCGATTAGCAGGCGGGGTTCGAAGGGGCAGCGCCCTTGGTAATTTTTTGGGACATGAATCTAATTCACAAAATCGAGATCTCAAAAATTCATCGGATTAATCACATTAATCCAATTCCGAACCAATCACATTGATCTATGCTTGAGGTTTCCAGAAATAATAGCAACCCACAAAAAAGGATCTGTTGGCTCCATACGACGGCGCATCATAGTATACCCCGATGGCTGAATTCCGACCGATAGGAGTATTATGCAATACAACCATGAAAAAGTGCATCTAATCATGTTGCGCCATCAACTCATGCCTCCCACGAACCTATCTACTATTGCCGAAGCTGATTGATCTCAGCAACCAGTGTCTAAACCAATCTAACCATATGAACCGATCTAGGTTACCATACCATAACAGTAATAGATCCAATCTACTACTACCACATATCAACTATATGTGACCAATTTAGATCAAATACTACACAAGATCGCTCTGATACCACTGTAGAGATACGAGTAGGCTACACTTGCAAGCACTTAAAAATTCTACTACGTAAACCAGGAAGCCATGTGCATAAGAGATCATATATTGTTACCTCTAGACGCGCAGTGCAGCGGAAGAAGATTTAGAGCAACCTGGTCCAACATCGTGCGTGTTGAGGTAATGGAAGTAGTCGCTCATCCAATGTCTTCGGTCACCAATCATTTCCTCTAGCCGCGTCTCGTGATCCCTACGTATGTCATGGATCGTCCTCGATCAGTGCAGCATCGATCGCAGCAATGCCTCTACGATACCCACACATCCAAGGGTGAAACGTCGTGCACCGGTGTGCTAACACCAGCGCACATGGTACGACCTTCGGGGAGGTGGTGGATAGGGTTTCAGTGGATCGTACTTGTTCTCCCAAAAGCCCCCACGCCTCCCTTTATAAAGAGCACCTAATAGATTTAATCGGAACTAGATTGTTCCAACCCATTAAGTGTGCAACCCTGTAGGTTCATGCATAATCGGTCGTGACCCGAAAACTCATTTGCGTTCCACAAGTTGGTAGTAGTTCCTAACAAGACATAGCGACTTCTGAATACACATAAAGATCATATTAGACGAAAATTATGCAATATGATATGCGACTAAGTCCTTATCAATCACGACCAGTTCGCATCTAGTTATGACCAGTTTGTAACACCTTATGATTATTTTGTGATCATATACGACCAACTCACGACCAGCCTGTATCCCCATATGACCGGTTCATATCCGGTCGGACTAAGCGACCTGATTGCATATTCTCCTTTTGTCTTACGATATCCGATCGAACTCCAAGAAACATAATAACATTTATTCTATAATTCATAAACACAGAAGTGATACAATTATTCCCATGATTACCTCTAGTGCATACCACTAACAAAAATAGCATTGGAATATTGTCTTTGACCTAAGTAGAACTAATTAGCACTTTGCATATAATGTCTTCACCTAATTGACTAGATTTATTTTACTTCCAGCAGATCACGAGAAGAACTTGTAGGTCTTGGCCTCGACGATGATCTTGCGGAGACCTCCAATAGGGCCCAACACGGTCAGAAGCACGCCGACGATTATGCAAATCTTCCAGCCAATCAAAAGCATCAATTAAAATTGTGAGTTAGGAGTCTCCATTATTGCAAGTACATAAAGATGTGAGCATCAAAAAAACAAAGGGCGAGCTATGCAAATAATGACTTACCCAGTTGATGAACCAGGACAGGCCAAACTTCTTTGGCTTCTTGATGATCAACCACATAATGCAGGGAAGCTGTAGAAACAATTTCAGTTCAGTTAATAGATCGACGCAACTTATATACTGCTAGATAGTATGTTAAAAATAAAGACGAATAATCTTACGAAGTAGCTTGTCGGGGCATACGCAAAGCCACCGAAGAATCCTACTAATCCACCGAAGAACGGGATACAGATGCCAACCAGCATGGTGAATGCTGTAGAGGTAAAGAGTAAAGAGGAGCACTAACATATTTTGTGACATTACCAAACTTTGCTAGATTGTAGTATTGTAAACATGCTGTAATTAATTGCAGTTTTACGCACCAACGTAGAATGAGCGTGCGATCAAACGAAGAGGCAACCCAGGCTTGAATCGAAGCTGCTTCACCAGGAAGGTCTCGAGCATGTCGAACACCGGCATCGCGTAGACCTACATGCACGCGCAGACGTCAATAGTATTCAGCTACTCCTACGTAGCTGATCATAATACGTATGCATGCATGTACATGTATCTCCGTATGTACCTGGTAGCTGCCGATGACGTGGACGACGACGAACATGTTGGCGGTGGCGATGAGCCATCGTGGCTTCTGGAGGGTGATGAGGATGTTGTCGTCGACGGCGTTGCCGAAGATGTAGTAGCCGACGAAGGCGACGGGGAGGTAGCACATGGCGATGACGAGGTAGGCGACGATGACGCCAAGCCACATGGGCTTCTTGGACGGCTTCTCCGGCGTAGACGGGATGGTGGCCTGGATCTCCAGCACCACGTTGTGCCCGGCGTACGTGAACGCCACGTCACCGAGCGCGCTCAGGAAGTTGAACGTCTTCCCCGCCGACGTCGACGCCTTCAAGCTGTAGTCCACGTCCCCTTGCCGCCCCTTCTCCAGCGACGCCACCCATGCGATCGTTGAGTAGCTGCACATACATTTGTGTTATTTACATGCACGAAATAATCTCGTTGTACATGCATCTATATAGGTACGTTGATGCAGACTGCTTTGCGCCTGAAGCAAAATTGAACTACCTGATATAGATCAAGGCAACGTACCTGAGGGACATGACTGCGGCGGCGAGGGAGATGCCGCTGACGGAGTTGAAGTTGGGGAGCTGGGCGAGGAAAAAGTGGATAGAAGCAAAGATCGTGATGAAGTAGGTGGTCCTGATGGGCTTGCAGTCCGGGCAGACGACGTTGTGGAACTTCTGGAGCGACTTGCCGCCGGTGATCATGTAGATGATGCAGAGGCTAACCTCCACGAGGAGCTGCTGCGGAACGACAATCCAGAGGCCAAGCTTCTCGCCGAAGGCGTGCTGGCCGAGCTCGTGGTAGCGGTCGAAGCGCTTGCCGGGGACGCACTCGTGCATCTCCACCATCTGCCACAGTGTGTAGATGGTGATGATGAACGATAGAATCATCGCCGTCACGCCAGGACCCCTTAAATTAAAAAAAAACATGCTTGTTATTTTTTATATGCTAATAACAAATCATTCTTACTTTCTAACTGTGCCATGTCACCTTTTAAAACTGTAGCTGTTGGATCTACGTGGATTATAAATAAACTCTCATTGTTAGTCTGTGCAATATGGAAAGCACAAACCGGCAGTACTCGTTCAGTCAAATGTTTCGTTATGGTTAGATAGCTTAACACTGCTCCCCGCCGGTTCAGCACTGGCAATGTTTCGTTATATGGCTAGATAGCTTCAGAGTGGCAAAGCACTCATCCAATTAAGGGCGTGTTTGGCATGGCTCTGCTCCACAGCAGAGCAGCTCCACTCCAAAACTCAGGAGCAATCCCCCAACTCAAACGTTTTTCTCTATAACCAGTGGCAAAGGTGGGTAATTACCTTGAAACTCCGTGTCTAGATTCATTTCGAGGATTCCTGGAGTGGGAAAATAGGTGCTCCACCAAAATGAACTAGAGCTCTACCAACTCCACGAAGAGCAGCTGCTCCATCAATTTATGGAGTTTTGGTGTTTGGCTGGTTTTGGCCAACTCCCCCATAGAGTTTTGGAGTGGAGCCATACCAAACACGCCCTAAATCACCCATCCCTTTACCGCTGCTCCCTTCCCTACCAACCTAATGAAACAACACACTGACAACGGTGTCATTGGAGAATTAACGTTTGTTTTCCCATGTATATATCCACCTTTCTACTTTGACTTTCATCAAATTTCAGTTCATATATACGTTTAAAAGCTCCGAACAGATTACAATAGGTTTATGTTAGTTCTGCTCTCGACTGTTTATTGTACTTACCGCACTATATTTGCTATTCTGATAAAATAACATGTCTGTTTTGAGGTTCATACACTTTTCTTTATTTGTAAACAGAATGGCAGGCGGCAACATAACTTTTACAAGGAATTCTGCAACGCTTGAACGCATGTCATAATGAAAATTAATGATTAGATTGTGACACTGCAACACATAGTTATTGAAACCGGATAGCCAAGTGAACGAAAGCAAATTCTATGGGACGGGCCTCACGGTGAGGTCCCGTCCCTCTACCGTTCGATCTTCTCTCTCTCCTCTGATGGACGGCAGATGCGAGGGGCCTCTCCTGAGGCCCTGTCTCATAGAATTTATTTTCCAAGTGAACCGGCAAGGTGACCGGCCACAGGTGGGACCACTGGCTTACCTAGGCAAAATTGGCTAGAGGATACCGAATTTTTGTGATATATGCTATAGGACACTCTACCTATTAAAATAAGGAAAAAAATAGATATATGCCATTACAAAGTGTACGGTTTTAAAATATGCCACTGAAGAGTGCTCAAGTTTGGAGATATGCTATTATGTACCCTTTACATCACTTTTGTACGTATTCAGACCTCGTATATGACTACGTATTTTCGTATGGATGAAAATGCCCCACCCGCCCTGTCCATTACTACCGACTGGACCCAATCCATTCGGTTCCAAATCCATTCCCACCTCGATTTTGTATAGTTCAATGTTCTGAAGATAGTATGGTGTACATAACAACTGATGACCACAGATGTTGGGTCCAGTCGGTAGTAATGGACAAGGTAGGTGGGGCATTTTCATCTATACAGAAATACATAGTCAAGTATACGTACAAAAGTTATGTAAAATGTACATAATAACATATCTCCAAACATGACCACTCTTCAATGACATATTTCAAATAATAAATTTTTCAGTGATATATTTTAAAACAGTGCACTTTGCGATGGCGTATATATAATTTTTCTTTAAAATAACGTATCCAACTGAGAGAGAAGAGAGAGGAGGGTAAAAAGTCTATTTTGCCCTGTCAATTGGTGGAGCCCACGAGTCAATATCTTTCTCTCTTAATTTTCCTTATTTTTGTTAAGACTGATCCCACTATCATATAACCATTGCTTAGCCCCTTCCTTTCTTTTTCCTCTGCTTCTGCTTCTCTCTCCTGCGCGCAGCCAAAGGCACCGCCTCCTCTGCTCGCGTCGCTGCCACTACTGCACTTGTCTGCGGGAGAGCTCCTCCACCTGTGTTGGTTGTCCTCCTCTCTCTCCTCTGCTCTCTCCCTCCTCGGGGAAGCTGCTCCACGAACTCAACTTCACGCAGTACCCGCTCGCGCGATCCACGCCGAGCTCATGGACCAGCACAGCCGCCTCGGCACGGCCAATGCCATGCTGTTTGA
This sequence comes from Ampelocalamus luodianensis, assembly GCA_036346255.1. Taxonomy (NCBI): domain Eukaryota; kingdom Viridiplantae; phylum Streptophyta; class Magnoliopsida; order Poales; family Poaceae; genus Ampelocalamus; species Ampelocalamus luodianensis. Next base: position 31,164,949 of record CM070639.1, on the reverse strand, counting down.
TTTTAATGTTAAGAGCTGCGTTCAACGACTCTTTGACTTATGGCATGGAAACTCTATGAACAACGAAACGAAACATACCCAGATTACAGTATAGAAAAGCTCCAACAATTTGGCAGTCCGACGGCGAGTGCCCGTCTGGCGAGCCTCTGTCGCGGTGGCGGTGCCTATCGCGGTCCCCGGCGGGCTACATCGAACCGATGCCGATGCCGCGAGCCTGTGGTCCATCCCGCCGTTACCACCTAGCGCCGCTGGCGTCGAGCTCGAGCAGCATGCCATGATGGAATTAATCTTGTTATTAACTTGAATACGAGTAGAGGAAGCATGCAGAAACCGACTCGGTTGTAGAGTCCAACTACAGCACCATGTAACTAGCCTCTATAAGGCCAAGCAAAGTTATGTAATCATGTGAGGTGAGAAGAAAAAAAAAACAGCTGTGCAGCACCAAAAACCAATCCAGTTTTTCCTCTGTTCGGCAAGTACTAGTATTCAGCGTTTTGTTTTTTTTTTTTTTTTTTTTGTTTCGACGTTTTGTTTCTCCGGCAAGAAGAAAAGCAGAAGGCGTGAGAGCAGTTTTTATTTTTTAATCTTTTTTTAAAAATTATTTTAAAAATAGCATCTTCCTCACTTTATTTCCAATTCTAACTCCTTTGGTCACGCCACCACACGTGGCGTAACAAAAACACGTTGTAACGCCACTCCTCTTGGCGTGGCAAATGAGTGTTATCACGCCACTCCTCTTGGCGTGACAAGATTTAGCCCGAACACGAACGCGTGTTGGCTTGGGGGGTTATCTGGCAGGTTTGGTCACGCCGTGGTAGGTGGCGTGGCGACCTGATGTTAGTCACGCCGGTCATGGCGTGACCAAAGGGGTTAGAATTGGAAATAAAGTTAAGAAGAGGTTATCTTTAAAATATTTCTTAAAAAAGGATTAAAAATAAAACTGCTCTCAGGCGTGACATTTGCAGCATACCGGAGGGTGGGCGTGGTTTTTTTTCTTGCTAGGGGAGCAACATGGCGTGAAGATAGCAGAGGTAGGCCATAAACATTGCTTCGAGCGAAGACGTCGCTTTCGCTGCTGTGCTTCAACCGGGTCAAGTCGAGAGGACAAGTCACGTCGCGGGTTCCACGGTCCGAAGCCGAGCACTTCTCAGAAACGAAGTAGTGACAAAGCAAAGGAGCAAGAAAAATTTCAACAATTGGTATCAGAGCATGTTGATTTTGATGGTACCTGAAGATTATAGGCGAGAAGGCAAAGACCCGGGATGGGCTGATCTTCCTCCAGTACCCTCTCCTGACGACCAATAATTACCCGGTGTGGGCAATGAAGATGAAGGCGAATATGCACGCGCAGAGAGTCTGGGGTGCAATCGATCTGAAGGGGAAGAACAACGACAAGGTGGACCAGACGGCTTTGGCAATCATCTACCAGGCGGTGCCAGACTCGATGATGCATCAGCTCATCGGGAAAGAGACGGCACATGAAGCATGGGTGACGCTTCAGAAGATGCACGAGGGAGTTGACTGCGTGAAGGAGGTGCGGCTCTAGAATCTGCGCAATGAGTTCGAGAATCTCCAGTTGGGAGAAACCCAGTCCGTGGACGAGTTCGCCGGCAAGCTAACTTCACTATGCAATCATATTATCTCTCTCAGTGACAAGATGGAGGAATCTGTGACAGTGAAGAAATACCTGCGCGTGCTACCATAAAAGTACGTATTTGTTGTCACTACGCTCATGTACTCCTCCGATCTAGAAGAAAAGAAGATCGAGGAGATCACATGCTCCCTCAAGGTGCATGAAGAGATATTGAAGGGGTATCAGTCCCGTAACGAGTAGGCGTTGCTGTTAAACAGAGATGCAAGAAGCGGTGGTAGACAGTTTCACAAGGAACCATCGTCGAACGACGGGTGCAGGCGTGGGCGTGGGCATGGGCGAGGCAGCAGAGGAGGACGTGGAGACTGGGTTGGGCAAGGCGATGGTGACAGATCACGTGATAAGTTACATGTCAAGTGTTTTGAATGTGAAAAATTCGGTCACTACGCGTCGGAGTACCGTAACCATATAAAGTGCTTCAACTACGATAAGTATGGGCACTACGCTTCGGATTGCCAAAACACCCGAGCAAGTGAAGACGAGCCGACACTGCTTCTCTCCTTATGTGTTAAAGAGGCGCCGGTCACGGTGATGTTGAATGAGAACAACGTAGTTCCTAAACTACACATAGAGGGAGGCAGCCACGATCACACCGATCTGTGGTACTTGGACAATAGAGCAAGTAGTCATATGACGAGAGATAGCTCCATATTCCATGAGCTCGAGGAGAAGATTTCGGGCAAAGTCAAGTTTGACGATGGCTCCACGGTGCAGATAAGAGGCAAAGGAACAATACTGCTGGAATGCAAGAACGGTGATCAGAAGATGTTGCCTGAATTTTTTTTATACCGAGTTTGTACAACATACTCAGTCTCAGACAGCTGACGGAAAAGGGTGTAGGGTGGAGCTGTAGGATGAGATCTTGCGTGTTTATGCTAAAAAATAAAGATCTGTTAATGAAGGTGAAAAAAATCCCTGAACCGGTTGTACAAAATTACCTTGAAAACTTGTAAACCAGTTTGTCTGAAGGACGATCTAAAGGAGCCAGAGTGGAACTGGGGTATCAAAGCAGTTTTAGGCCAAGACGCAGATGCTGCTTCTCTCGACGAAGCTATCTCCATCGCTGGGTCCCATTGGCAGGAGGCCTCTGGCTCACTCGAAGCTGTTCATGCTTTCCCCGACCAAGAAAAAGGCAGAACCCAGGAGCAAAGTGGCTTGGGAAGGCATGCAGGCGCTTGAGGCGCAGCGGCCTCCACGCGCATGGAGCCGTGCAGAGGCGCACATACAAAGCGGCGCGTGGCGCTCATGGGACGTCCACATGACGTGCACACATGGGCAGCAGCTCGACTGTTGGGGGCAGTGGGTCTCACGCACATGCAAGTGCAGGAAGCAGCGGCTTGGCAGGAGGTGCGTCCCTTCGGCAGCAGCCCCAGGCGCACCCAGGCGTAGAAGATGGTGCTGCTGGCACTGGCGGGTCCCATAGGGAGCGGCTCCACTCGCATGCAGCAGGCGCAGTGGGAAGCTCGACTGGTCAATGCCAAGGGTCCCACGGTGTCATGCCTCGTGCCGGTCCATCAGATATGGCTCGTTTGGCCAGCTCTACACGGTCCGAAGCCGAGCGCTTCTCCAGAACGAAGTAGTGACAGAGCAAAGGAGCAAGGAAAAATTCCAACATGCCAGACTTAGTCTCGGCCAGATCTTGGAACGGCACGAGGGAGACGAGGAGCACCACGGCACGAGGGCCGCGATGGTGGCATCAACGGCGGGCCCCGCATGAACAAGGACCACGATTGCGGGGCCACGTGAGGGAGAGCGTGAAGGTGGCTGGGAACAGCGGAATAGAAAGAAGAAGAGGAATAGAAGGGGGCAATTTGGTCATATTTTATTTTATTTTATTTTTTCTTTTTAACTTATAGAAAAGTAATATTTTAATGGCTAAGTGTGTTTAGGTAAACACAAAAAGAAAAAATTGGTGTTCTAAAGCAATGATGCAAGACTTCGGTGTCCTATAACAAATTTTGGCTAAGCACTAATATTTTAACGCCAGTTAATTCAGTTTAAGCGCACATATTTAAGAAAGAACAAGCATCAACAAGAACTAACAGCACATAATCGATATTTTTGCCACTGGACATTTATGCTATAGATAAATCCATGTATTGAATGTATTAATGTATAGTAAAAAACATAGGCAAGGGGCAAAGAGATTGGATCTGAGAAAAGAAACGAAAAAGAGATTGTATGGATCTGAGAAAAGAAATTGAATGGTCCAACGTACATAAAGATACAAGAAAATTAAAGCAATGGCTAAGCAAAAAGAAAGCAACGGACAAGCTAATTTTTCCACAGCATTCATCAATCGAGGTTGAAGCTCCAAGCTCACGCACCAGTCCGCCGAGCCGCTGCATCACATCGGAAACCACAAGGAGCCACCGCATCCTTCGCCTGGCATACGCGAGACCAGCACCGCCAAGCTGCCTCGTCGACGACTAGCAGCCTCGCCGCGCGAAGCCGCGCCAACGCCACCGCGGAACCCTTGCCGCGTTGTCGTCCTGCCGTCGCGGAGCCGCGCCCAGGATTTAGGCATGCATGGAGGTTGCTGCAGTTGAGGAAGCTCCACTTTGACGAAGACTGGAGAGGTGAAGGATGAGAGAGATGGGGAAGACGGAGACTGGAACAATGGATAGATGGGAGAAATTTGGAGCGTGGCGGCTAGTGTGGCATGTGGGCATAGGTAGCCGGTGTCTGTCCGATGCCCGGTCCGGTTGACCCGGCACATGCCCGGTCCGGCTAGACGAGACGTACCGTATTTTGGTCACCACCTGGCCAGTCTAACTCGGCATGTATAGTATAATGCATGGCAGGATTCGGTTCAAGCACGGTACGGTCCGATTAGACACGGTTAGACATGAGAGACCCATTTAGTGTCGTTAGGTTTACTAGGCACAGTTAGACCCGTTTAGGAGTGGTAACGACTAGATTTTTCAAAATTTTAGTCGTTTTTGGCCGTTGAAGAACTTTAAAAATACGATAAAATCCAAAAATCTCAAAAAAAAAAAAATCTATAAATAGGCAGCATACCACCCCTTCATTTAGCCACCATCCAATCTTCACTCTCTTTTCTAAAATCTGTTGTGCAAATTTAGATCACTTTTGTGATAATTTGGCAAAATTTAAAATATTTTTGCCAAATATTCGAAATTTCGAAATCCAACTGCAGTCAAGAAAAGAGGTACAATTCTAATTTTTTGTAGATTTTTTATTGTTCTTATTTGTTATAATAAGGTGAAATAAATAATACTGTAATGTTCGATTTGTAGTTTCCGTGATAGAAAATTACGATAATTTTCCTATTGTTGATTTCGGAATTTCACGAGAGGATCTTGCATCCTTCGAGAATATTGCGGCCCTAACTCAACCGGAAGAGGAAGCAATACCATAATCAGCCTCTACGAGTGCCTCTACGTCTGCAAACACCGAAGCAAAGATATCCAGGTCGAGTACATCGGGAGTGTGGAAAGATTTTGATAAGACAACTAAGTCAGACGAACAAGGAGTTCAGGTACGATATGTTGTTTGTAAAATTTGTAAACATGAATTGACTGCAAAGTCTTCAGGTGGAACGTGAGACTTGATTAGACATGCTGCAAGATGTAAAGCAAGATAAGGATTGACCATGAGACAGACGTATCTGCAGTACAACCCTAACGACACGGTGCGTAATTGGGACTATAGCCCTAAGGTAGCTCGTCAATCTATTTGTCGTTTAATTGCTTCAGAGGATCTACCTTTAAACTTTGGTGAGTCTAGATCGTTTGAAAATTACATTAGGACTGTGCAAATCCTAGATTTTCTATCGTTTCTAGACAAACAACAAGCAAAGATTTAGTTAAATACTATAATGAATGGCATGCTAAATTAAAAGAACTATTTAGTACCTGTACATTTTCGGTGGCTTTGAGCTTGGACATACGGGCTGGTCGGGCTAAGGAGAATTATCTTAGTGTAGTTACTCATTATATTAACGGCGACTGGGAAATGGAAAAAAGAATTATAGGGTTCAAACTAATTGATGTAACACACATGGGTGAGAATATTGTGGACTATATTATCAAAGTCGTGGAAGACTTTGGTATTACAAATATTTTTTTCAAGGAAAATTTGATCATATACCCTCCCCTTAGATGGAAATTCAGGATTTACCCTCCTGGCCCATATGTCATTGACCTATGGTGACCCCACATGTCATTGAGGTGGGAGGGTAAATCCTGAAATCCTGAATTTCAGGGAGGGTATATGATCCAATCCCCCTTTTTTCAATAACTTTAGACAATACCACCGCAAAATCTAGGGTAGACATGTTCATGAGAGGCCTGGCCCAAGTCCAGGTCGGGCTCGGGACTTGATTTCCGTCCCAAAATCTCGTTGAATTGAATAAAAATAAAAAACTATTTCTTTTATTCTCAAAATAAATTAAATATTACTTTTTATTCCACAAAAGAATTAAAATAATATTTTTTAATTTAGAAAATGAATTTTCGTCTTTGGTAGAGCAAGCGTTTGAACAAGTCTACTCTAGGGTAATGGATATTCTTACTCTATTATTTTGTACATACGCTGAATCCTTCTTGCTACATCAGTGATGCACCTATCATATTAGTAATCTTGTAGTTAAATGTGGTTTAAAAAGTTTGGATCTGTATATTAAAGATTTTCGCGATGCGATCTCTTTCATAAATCATTCTAACTAACGAATAACAGCATATAAGAACTTTTGCATTGCAATGAATGTACGTCCAAGAAAATTTGGTTTGGACATGCTAGTAAGATAAAACTCTACTTGATTCTTAAGAGCCTTTTACCATATAAGAGCATATTTTCTGTTTTTATTCACACACACTATCACAGCCATGATAGTAATACACTATTGACTGAGCAACATTGGTATGTTTCTGAGAAGTTACTATCGTTTTTGGAACATTTTTATGATTCCATTCTTGCTTTATCCGTTGTGTATTATCCAACATCTCCTTTAATTATGCATAATATTTTTGAAATTGCTAGTCAATTGAAGGCTTATGAAAATGAAATACTGTTATGAGAGGCTATCATTGCTATGGAAACAAAATACTTGAAATATTAGAAAGAAATCTCACTCCTATATGCATTTGCACTTATTTTAGATCCCACGGCTAAAATTCAAGGATCTGCTAATGTTCTCCAATTTCTGAGTGATGCTATAGGCCTAGACTATTCTAACTATTTTGCAGATGTTCGTACTAAATTTTTCGATGTTTATCAAAAGTACGAACATATGTTTCAGATAGTTCGATTGCAATGACCTCCGGTACCACCCACCATGGGTAAGAAGACAACTACGTGGGGCAAAATGCGGTGTAGGGTCTTCCTCTAGGTCTAGGGGTTTAGGTTCTACAACGTCAGGTTCTGAAGCAAGATATATCGCCCACCGAAGGAGTAGGGAACTATCCACCTATTTGGACAGTGATACTGTGGATTACCAGGAAGATCGCTTCGAAATTTTGCAATGGTGGCATGACCATAAGGTAACATATCCAGTGCTATCCATATTAGCTCGAGATGTGTTAATTTTTCCTGTCTTCACGATTTCCTCCGGGTCTGCTTTTAGTCTTTTTGAAAGAATATTGGAGGAGAGAAGAACAAGTTTCACGAGTAAGATGGTAGAGATACTTCTAAATGTACACTTTGTAGAAAATCCAGAATTGGCAAACACATTCGAAAATCTTTACCTAGACACTTAGAACATGGAAGTATGCATAGCTATAGGTTGTACTATTTTTTCTTTGCCATGGTTTTCTCATGTTGAGTTTTTACTTGCTAAAGTTTTAACGAGGTAGCCATGTAAACATTAATAAAGCTCATTATTATATTTTAATATATTTGTCTCTTTTTATGGGTATAAAAACTATTTTTTATAATTTTAGTTTGTATTTTTGAATTCTATACATTTTTATGGAAGTTCTGTAATTTTTAAAAACTTTTGGGCCAAGATGGGCTACACAGACCAACCCCGGCCTGTCGAGCTAATTGTGCTTGGGCCAGCACAACATAACCCATTTAGTTAGCCAAGCCATGCCTAAAAAGGCCCGTGTCGCCCATTTGGCCACTTCTAGGTATGGGACTGTGGGGAGCTAGGGCTCCCCCCCCCTCGTACCACCCAATTGGGCTAACTGAGAGTTTGGGCTACGCATGTCCTTCCCCCATCCCTTCTGTCACAGGTGATGAGCTCGCTGGAGGAGATCAGACGGAGGCGCCTCCAGGAGCTCATCCACCACTGGCCGGGGCTGGGTGACGGGCGCGAGCATGTCACCAGAGAGGGCAGCATGCCATAGCCCCTGCTCACTCTCCTCCTCCCACCCCGATGGATCTGTCCGCCGCCGGCGCACGGCAACAAGCGAGTAGTGGATCAGGGCGGCAAAGAAAATCCCAATGGAACACGACAGGCCCTCGTCGCCGACCCCCACATCTCGAGTGTCGACGACCTCCTCACTGCCCAGCCCCCTCCTCCCGCCGCTCGAACATCATTTCTATGATTTGGGATCGACTTGACCAGATGGGGATGATGGAAGAAGATGATGTAGGGGTGAAACTGTATTTGCATAGCCACTTCACGACATGACTGGTCAACAATGGCAAATAAGGTTAAGGTCTTGATTTTGTAGTGGCATGTAAGAGAGAGATCACTTTCTAATGATAGATTAGGGAGTCGAGACATTTGCAATGGCATGTAAAAAATTTTCCCTTTTTTTTAGGAAGCTACTAGCCCACATTGTACCGTTGGAGTGCATTTCCAATGGTACATCTGTTTCATGAAGTTCCATTGCATGATATATGTTTCATATGTTTCAACAAGTTCCATATTTGAAGTTTTGCAGGTTTCGGCAAGTTCCAGGAAGTTTCAAGTTCCATATTTTAGAAGGTTTCAGTAAGTTTCAAGTTCAAGACCAAAGTTTCAACAAGGTTTAAATAAAATTCAAGTTTTAAAAAATGTCATGTTTCAACAAGTTTCAAGTTCAAAACATGAGGTTTCATACAAAAGTTTTAGAAACTAACACATTGAAACTTCAGGTTTGAAGAGTTTTAGAATTGAAATTTGAGGTTTCAAGAGCGAGTTTCAAGTTTAAGATTCAAGTTTCACAAATGAATTTCAAGGTTTCAACCAAGTTTTAGCCACATTTCGAGATCCAGTTTAAAAGTTTAGAGAGTTTCAAAGTATGTTTCAGAGGGTTTCAAAACTGGAACAGAAGTTTCAAAGATGAAACTTCAAGTTTCAGAAGAGTTTCAACACAAACTTCAATTTCTGGAGAGTTCCAAAGCAGGTTTCAAGATTTTAAGTCAAGTTTCAAAACAAAGGCAAACAAATGTCAATCAAATTCACAAAAAATTGGAACCCTTGGAGAGCGGCCATGGAGCTTGCCAACAACGAGAATATCGGCGGGCTCACTCGCCTGTGACCTCATGGCTGCTCTTCGCCAAGCTCAAATAGCATCGCGCTACCTGCCACGCTCGCCAGGCCATCGTGGTTGCTTGCCATGCTCCCCTATGGCCACGTGGCTACGGATCTCGTAGATAGGAGGAACACAACCGCCATCAATGTGCCCACTTGCTGCCGCGGTGACTTCTCTGCCTGTAGTCACCGCGTCATCTCGCCGGTGCCTGTCGCCAGTGGTGAATCTGCTGTCGGTGCTATGTGGAGTGATGGGAATAGGAAGGTATTGCTGGAATTTGGATCGATGGAGAAGGGAGAAATGGGGATGTGCATATGCTGAGAGAGGGAGACTCGAGAAGCTTCTCGAGATGGTAACTGGTGTATCCATGGAGCTCTCATCGAACGGCCACAAGCTATACCGTCAAAACACTATAGCGTTCTTGAGATTTTCTATTTCTTTGTATGTACTGAAACATATGTAGAGTGATATCATATACTAAATCTAAATATATGCAAGTGGGGTCTGGTTCTGAAGATCTTTATAAGAAACACGATGGTTTAAACGGATCATGAATTGGATGCTCGGGTCGAAAGATATGATCCTTTTAAGTTTGGGATTGCTAAAAAGAGTCTCTCGAATTGCGTGTGCGGGGTGAGGGTTGGACATGCTGTCTTCATGAAATGGGCCGAGGGTGGGTGGTAGGCGCATAGAGGTGCCCCCAAAAAAACCGTCACGATTCCTCGATTTTGACATAAAAACGTCTAGTTCATCCTGTTTTTCTCAGTCCGATCTTTGAAGTGAACCGAGCCGCTGAAGTCACTGGTTCCGGTTTTTCCCAGTTCAACCAGCGGTCCGGTTTTAATAACTATGCTGCAACAAGTTAATCATCGACGAGGACAATAACTAGATACCACTTTTATATTATAATCAAAATTTAGTAAGTCTACAAAAATATAATTAACATTTTCACTGAAAAAGGATCTATATTCGGTGCGCACTCCTAATCACGGTAGTACAAATCTAATATGCGCAACAAAATCTGACCAAAACCTAAAAACTTATTGCTGGTGGGATCCACAAATAGAGAATTGGTGCTACTGCAGCAATGTTTATTTACATTTGCCTTTCATGTTATATAATACTATAACTTGAAAGTTTATTGTGGTAACGCTGCTGTTATATATATGGTACACACTGAACACATTGGATCAAAATTAAATGGCTGCCTCTTAATTAATTAGCCCAACCTCAAATATTACTTTTCGCAGGGCAAGTGGTTTATCTGTACACGCTTTCATGCATGCTTGCAAATTGCAATGGAACTTTTTTTTTATCCTTTTAGGGCTCTATGCAACAAAATTGAGGAGAAGACTGTATGAAAAGAATAGAACGCCCAACTCTCTTATTTGCCCTTACGATCAATCAACTCCGGTTCCTCATGAGGTGCATACGTCCAAAGGAACATATCAATATCTATTCATATTGCATTCTTTGTTAGATATTAATTTATTTTTTTGAGTTTGAGAAAGCAAAATTGAGTTTTGATTAGCATACATGCTGGATAAATCCGGAGGATTTGCCAACATACTACCTACTACTACTAGTAACAAGCTGGTCTGTCCTTCTACTAGACAATTCTTTAGTCAACGTCGGCAAGGGAGCAAGCTTGGACAGCTCAGTGATTATACACTGGATGGTTACTAGCTAGGGACAATTAAATACTATTAAGTGTGTTTAGTTCCAACATTCTTGCTACGATTAGTGAGTCCAAAGGGACGAGACAGCGATGAATTCCAAATTAAGTTCTGAAATTTCTATTTATCTGGCACGTGCTCAAATAAACAATTTCGTTAATCTCATTAAAGCCTAAAGAGTGAAGATCGAGAGGGAGAATAAAATTAAGGCGTACCATCCGAGCTCGGACATGGCGTAGGGCAGGCTGAGCACGCCGGCGCCGACCATGGCAGTGACGTTGTGGAAGGCGGAGTACCACCATTTGGCGTTCCTCGACGACGTGATCGGTAGCCAATCTTCGAGCGCCTTCTCCTTCTCCTTCTCCGCCGCTGCTGCCGTCGTATTCATGGCTGCTGGCGCCATATCTCCGATGGCCTAATTGAAGTGGAGTATTATACGGGATTGGTTAGTGCCAAAGGATGGTATCCAGTACAAAGGGTGTTTCCTATGCAACTAGTAGGTGTAAAGTGAATTTTGACCATCTGATTCAAAACAAACGAGTTTATTTCGTGATGGAAGCAGGCCATGCTAGTTATACTAAGTACTGTTTAATCCTCTTTAACCAAATAAATTTTCCTTGATGGAGCGATTCAATAACGGATATTATGATCTCTTCGACAGTACAAGAAGAAAATCGAAATCTTTGGGCGATACCGAAGTCTAAGCACCAGATCGAGTTCCTTGCAAGAACAGATCTGAAATCTGAAACTTCGGTCAACGATTGCATATACAAACTAGCTAGCAACTGAGTTGTCCCCGTTGGGTACTAAAAAAGAACAACAAGAACCAATTAAAAATCTATTTGAGGACTAATGAAGTACCTGAGATCGCTAGCAAGATGAAGAAAGAGAAGCCACAAAGACTATCATGGAACTATTGGAGCAATTAGAGCAAACGGACTAAGAGGAGAGGGAGATGGAACCACGTACGTACCCAGTCGCCCCCAACAAACAGCCGAAATTGTAGTCGCGCGTCTGCAGTCGCCGCAAACGAAGGAGCCGATATTTAAGGGTTTGCTACCTGTTCACGGTTCCATGAAAAAGTGAGCCATAGACCTGGTCCGTAGACCGAGGGTTCCACCTGTCAATCTCTATTTCTATTTTTGGTATTTAATTTAAATTTTAAAATTAATTGCTGATGTCATGCTGATGCAATATTTTGGAATTTTCTTAAGAAAAAAATTCCGAAAATTAGAAATAGTATTTTCTTTATCTTTTTCTTAGATTTAAATATTTCGGGAGCCTGTTCTTCCTTATACGAACTCCGATTGAGCTCATTCAAGTTTCTAAATTCGTCTAAATTCAAGCCCTACCTTCAGTGATTCTTATTTAATTTTTGGAGTTTACTTGTTGCTCTGTTTTGTATTTATTTGGGTTTTCGCTTTTGTTTGCGAGTAAACGTTGATACTTCAGGAACTTTCGAGGAAGGAGGAGTTGATCAAGCTAAGACCAATACTAAGACTTGTTTGAAGACAAGTTGTACCTTTGACCATGTTGAATTCAGTTTTCAAAAATTACTTTGATTCAAACTATTGCATGCTATTTCAAGTATTTAATTCTTTAAATGCTTTGGGATTAGCTATCCACCTACTTGATTATATCCACCATACTTATTGTATTACCATGATCTTTTGTCACCCTGGCATGGATAATTACTAGTTGGTATTATCATAGTACCAACGTGGGTTGGTTAGATACGAATAGTTTGCTTAGTCATGCAGTGGATTATTGATATCATTTTGAGTTACAAATTTAAACTTGAGTAAGTGAATATGGAATACTTTGTGGAAAGCTGTGTGCAGTATGTTGTCACTCGTTGATGGCATGTGTTGCACTTAACCAATAGGGTGGGAAAAGATTTAGACTAGGGCAAATGGTTGAAATTGTGATATGGTGGTGTTGTGTGCGTTTGGTAAAATATGAATGTGGTAATTGAAAATAGATTGGCAGTCTTGCCTTGGTCAATTAAAGACTTAACTTTGTGCGCTATTGAACTGAGCCATAATTGTACGATCACATGCCTAGTATGAGACAAACCTAACTTAGTAAGTTATGGATTCTTGATATTAATTGCTCAGGCAAATAGGTTAGACTGTGTGCCAGGGTGGAGGTGTGATTCTGTCTGTGTAGCAAGTCACATTTATGAGCGGTTCGCCGTGTCCAGGTTCAACAGTGTGCGATGGGCCAACAACCTGTGTGGAGGCTTGGTGCTGGCAATATGCACAACAGGAGGATCAATTGTTGAGATAAAGTTTCAGAACAATCTATTCGAATAGCCGCGTCTGTGGTCATGGACATACTCGGGGATTTCACACGAGAGGTAGATTTTCATAAAAACAATTGAGAAGGGACAACTGTGTGGTTAAACTCATGTGGCTGTGTAAAATAAATTAGTTAGGCTTTGTGGTCTTTGTAAAAATAATTGTTAAATTATTAATGTTTATTCATTTTAAATTACGCTTCTAACCTATTTTTTTTTCAATTGCAAGTGTCGTTTTTTACAAAATAACCATAGAAGCCATTTCCTTCGGAATTAACCATCATCTATAATTGCATTATGTGGTACAACTTGTTGAGTACTCGGAGTACTCATTCTTGTTGTAATCATTCATCTGAAGTGGAGATGTCTTTCGTCTGCTTTCGAGGAGTTTAATGAGGTGGGTGATCATTAGATCTTGATTCCAGTCGGTTGCCTATGGCAAGTCGATTGGTTCCCGCTAGAGTTGTTTCGTTTCGCTGTCATCGCTTTATTTAGTTTCAGCCTTGAATGGCTTAATAAGTGTAAACTCGACCATAAGGCCACTACCGTTATTTGATAATCAAATTAGTTATTTATTCTTATATCCACTTTGTGTGGAATGATATTCATCTATGTTGACACTGTGTGCACTAGTATTATCCTAGACTAGTGCATTATACATAGAGGGTCCAGATTTGCATATTTGGGTCCCGACAGACATATCGTGTCGCTTCATCGTAGCGGATGGCTCGGCGTAGTCTTGCCCTAGGTACGGATTGTATTGAGGACCTGCCAGAAGAAAATGTTGTTAGTAACTAGTGGAGTTCAAAATTAACAACTAGACGTAAGTGTTTTAGGTGTACCTACGAACTGAGTATGCACTGGGGTACACCCAACACGGTGCCACGAGGAACTACCCGCCACGTCTTGGTGAGGAGCCGTGGGGCGTGATGCACTGTGGCTCACCCTCCGTCCATGCACAGTTGGGTCCACCATGTCCCTCGGCCTATGACACTATGTAAGCTAGATGCCTCGCCTCATCACTTCTATCATCCGGTCCATGGCCTCTTTGATCTCCTACCTCACCATGCTGAAGCACCCCCTGAGTGTCAGACTACGCATGGAGGTCGCCAACTCGTGCATTTCCCATTGGAGATCGTTATGTACACAAAATTAGCAAGTTAGAAACTAAAAACATGTGTAGTAAATAAGAAGTATGGACCGTTCAATACGTACCACGCGACGGAATGCAGAGTACGGCTGGGTGGGGTACGCGTCGATCGTCATGACCTAGTGTCATGGTGGGTCGTCCACGACCATGACGCAAGGAACCCTCGTCTGAGTGGTGTACCACTCGATGTACTACTTATACATCTCAGGATCATCGAGAGCACTCTCCCATTGCACGTCCTCCAAGGCATGGAGCCACAGCTCAACCCAATAACCCAATAGGACCACCAAAAATCCCAAAGGCATCAAGGAGAGAGCAAGAATAAGATAGAACTCATCTTGGGGCAAATCTTGCATGGATTGATTACAGAGATTGTATCTTTATAGCCACTCCACCATGGAGGACAAAAGCTCACCACTTGAGCACTCAATCAATCCATCTCTCTAGAACCCTACCTCTCCCTAAACACAAACTAGGGTTTCTGCTTTCAATTACAAGGGGTTCCACCGTGCACAGCCAGCACCCTCCTCTATTTATAGTGGAGGCTAGCTTTTATAGGAAGACATCTAAACGGGCACCTGTTAAGCCCACACACAAACAGGTTTCACTTACGCACGCATTTCAAAGTGTCGTCTTTATCTTCTCTTGACCTGGACCGATTCTGCTTGCGCCGTCTTGCGCCGCGGTTTCTCCAAGGCCAAGAAGGTGGTTTCGCACACCATCACTTACCACTTTTCTGGTATAGGGCAATTTCCCAAAATGTCCCTCTACCGACCTTTGGCGATTCCTTCGTCTTAAAGCATCTCTCATGCTCCGTCATCATCCATGTGGCCCCAATGACTTCCCGCCGAGCCTCTCATGCATTTGAATCCCACCGAACCGTCCTCACTTGCAACTGGGACCAGGTCACTTGGTGAACCATATGTCTCATAATGATTGCACTCGGCTTCCTTGACCATTCAGGACCTTAGCTCCTCTTAGAGCCTAGTCCTGGTCCACCTTGCCGTTGCCCGTCATGTTCATCACCGACAGCTTCCGCTCCAGTTCCTTGTCTTCTCGGCTTGTAACCACCCCGCTAGCCTCAGTCATCTTCCGGCACCACCTCGTTCGTTCTGGACCTTGGTTCTCCTAACCTAGTCCCGATCTAGTCCACCTCACCATGACCTAGCTCCGGTGTCCTACAACCATCACAAACAAGCAAATCGTCACGTAGCACTGCATGGTACGCACAATCATCAATTCACATAATTGATGAGGCATGAACACATACCTTCACAAAGGCCTTTGCTCAAACTTTGCCTTCTATGGTTCTTGTCTATCTTGTGTCTTGCTTGAGTCCAATCATCTCACACGACATCCACGACCGTTCTGGATCTTGGTTCTCCTAACCATGTCCCAGTCCTCCTCGTCGTTGACTATAGTTGATTCCAAGCCACCTGCACAACAATAGACCAAGCAACCATTTCTGGACACAAGTTCTTCACAACTTGACCCATGTTAGCCAAAACAAGCATCATGCAACATCTATGCATTGAAACCATGAAAAAGACTTAACTTGCAAACATCGCTGCCAAACTGGCCAATGAACAGAGCAAATCCGGTAATACCACCGAAAACTCGGTCATAACTTTTGACCACTCGGCACTGTGAGCTATAGTACTCGGAGATTTCGACCACGCCATCAGACTCGATGTGCGAGACTCGTAGCTTTCAACCGCCACCGTCGTTGCTACAGTACTCAGAGATTTCGACCACGCTATAGTACTCGATGTACAGTACTCAGAGATTTTGGCCCGCTACGGTACTCGAGGCACTCGATATAAGACACATTCGGAGTTTGGACCACCCGACCAAGGCACGTTCGGACCACCTGGTTACGATCACCTGGTCGAAAGAGTTGTGGTCAAACGCGCTGCGGTAATACCGTTCCTCTATTGCGGTCAAACCGATCTTACTGAACTTTGATGAAAACGAGTGCTTCAATAAACCCTCAATACCATTGCCAATTGTATCATCATCCTAAGATCATGACCATATCCCTATGATATCCACAAAGATGGTGAGGGATAAAAAGAGTACGTCGAGGAGAACTAGAGGGACATGAAGATGAAGGTCAGGGTCAATCGGTGCGGCCGAGAGGCTTGACGGCGGTGCGGCCATGGCCGGCACTGTCCTTCGGCTCCATGCTTGAATGGAGCTGGGGGAAAGGAGTAATGGAGAGGCGAAGTAAGGGAAATGGTTAGGGTAAAATGATGCACTCGACGCTCGGGTTATAAGGGGCGAGAATTGGCAGAGGAGTCGTCAGAGCCCGCAAGACCCGGCAGTGACTTGCTCTAGGTGTTGATGAGGGAGGTGGGCAGGCATGGGCGCGTCACTGGGGCAGCGCATGGGTGGAGCCGGGCGAGGTGATGGGAGCAGTTCGGGTCAAAAACGGTGGGTGACGCGGCAAAACAGTGGGCGAGTAGGGCGGAGCTGGCGCAAGTGCGCGCTGGCGAGGGGGAGTGAGGTGGAAGAAAGCTCCGCGCGTGTGGGTCCCGCACGTTAGTGAGAGGAGAGAGAAAATAAATAAGGGTTTTGGGTTTAAGTGGCTGAGGGTTTTGCTGAATTTTTGTACCGAGCAAACAAGGTCCAAATTTTATGAAAATATGTAACTCCTCGGCTTAACAAAAGCCCAAAATGTCATCTACGACTACTACTACTAATTTTAACCATTAAACAAGAATCATTATTAGCTAGACTCAAATAATAATCATTCTACCAAATGACAAGTCGTAAATTTCAGCAACCTAAATTCTATAAACCAAATGAAATAATTAACACATAACTACTTACCACTATCAATACTAGCAAAACTATCTAGTCAACAGATAATTTTAACATCTAAGAATGTAACCAAGAGTTAACTAGGTAATACAACCTCCAGTATAAGTAGAACCATGCGAAAATAGAAATTCCACAAGTTAACCATTTATTACATTTAAATTTGCTAACTGAACTTCAGCCAAGGGAAATAAAAGTCTAGTGATGTGAAGTGCCCAAAATTGCTATCAATCCATGATCTATTTCCACCCGATGCATGTCGTCTTCAACGATCACCTAAAACGACAAATAATAAGAGTGAGTCCAAGACTCAGCAAGTACAAGTAAGAATAACCATATACAGGCATCGTTTCATCAACAATACGTTCTCATCGTAAAACATACAATTCATTTATCATGAGTGCAATGCAATGCAAATCATGCTCACGCCACATCTTCTCTTCTGCATATACCGGGGTTCACTTATGCCCGCTTTATCAAATGCGGGGACCCATTGCCCATCTTTTTCAGATAGGGACCTATTATCCATATTTTAAATATAGGGATCTCAATGCCCACTCCCGTGGGTATATCATGCCAATATGCATGCATGATATGAAATGAAATGAACAATCCATAATATGTTCTCATAAGAATTATCAATTATCGATCATCATAAACATAATGTGAAATAAACATTTTCATCATGCTTAATCATATTAAGCACGCATCAAATTAACAATATTACCCAAAGACACAATATCGCACTAAAATTGTACTTGCCTCAACCGCGTGGATTTACGAGTAGAGGGCTCTAACCCCGGTCTGACACCACCACCTGACATTCATAAAACCTACTAAGAATACCATCCAAAAGCACACCACAATGCAATAAAACTAGATAAACTTATTCACTCCTATTCGCAACCCGAAACAATACCACTATTTCTCAAATTCCAATATGTCCAAAACAGACAGTCACCTTAGGAAAATCATAACTTTTGATTTATAGCTCCAAAATCATGAACTCGAGCTTTCTGGAATCTAAACACATATATCCATAAATTCTCAGGTGATCGAAAGTTCAGATTCTGTCATCTAAACCCTTGTTTTTGTCTCCGAAGACAGTTCTGTCATCTTCGGTATTATCGACTTAGAAACTCCTCGAGAATCTTCTCTCCCCTTCCTTCTCTTCCTCCTTTCTTTCTCTTCCACCTTCTTTCTTCTACTGGTCAAGCAAGGAGGCAGCAGCGCTTTGGAAGGGAGGTGCTACAGTGGTGACGCTACAGTGGTCACGGCATGCTACAGTAGCAGGAGCTAGGGTTTGGGTGGCCTTCCCCCTTCCTTTTAATGCCGGCCGACTCAATTGGGCCAAGATACCATGGGCCAAAGGCCCAGGTTCTCCAATAAGAGCAAAAATGCCCCTCTAAAACCTCTACTTCTATTTAATTTCAGTACTAATCACTTATTTATTTTATGTTTAAACGGGTATTACAAAATATTTGTGAGGGCTCTTGACCTAGTGTAGTTGCTTATGTAAATTTTTCAGAACTTTATCTTGTTTGTGAGTTTCTCGAAAATTCTTGGAAGCTTCCATTTTTTAGGAAATGCATTATTGCTTTAGATGAAATTTTCTAAAAATATGCTCAATAAATTTCTCCCTATGCAAATATGCCTAAAATTATTCTCTCACCTATTTTTATTCTATTTTCCCTAAAAATTTTACAAGTTCATGTTTGTATGAAATTTTATTATTTATTTTATACCAAAGTTCAATAAGTATGCATAAATGATCTTCCTTATGGAATAATACCCGAGAAAAAAATTTCTTGTTTATTTTCACAATGTCTCCCCAAAATGGAAATCTGGGGATGTTACACCTTTCTATTTCTTTGTAAATAACATAATTGATGCTTTCAAAATAAAAGTATAGGGACCCATTAGCTAGCTGGGAATTAAAGAATATTAAAATTCTGATGTTGTGTATGGTTAATTTATTTTGTTCTTTCGTTTACACATGATCGTATTTTGGATGTAGTGATCTACCTCCATGTGTGCTGCTAGCTGCAAAAATCAATTTTTGATGGGTTTTGATTAGGCAGCTGCTTTGATGGCATGAAATCTTTCCTTAATTAATTCCTTCTAAAAACATGTTTAATTTCATCATTTACGTGCCTATGTATTTTTCCATAAATATAGTATCTTTGATTTTAATTTTATGTGGTCCCATGCATGAAATATGGATTTAGACCAATTTACAATTAATGTTGGGATGATGGTATCTGTATTTTTTTTTTCACTATGCTATGCAAATCCAAAGTAAATGTTTGATTCAGTCTATGATATTTGTTAGAGCTGAATTGTCCTGTCCGCAAGTGGAAATCATAATGAGGATCTACAGGTACTTTTCTGTACTGTTCAACTGTTCAATTGCATATTTCATCTTGGTAATTCTCCCTGTTTCTTTGATAGGTTTGTTTGGCCTGGGTTCGGCTCATTGAGGTGCGTCCATCAATTTTGGAGGTAATATCTTGTTCTTTGCTACCATTTAGATTTCATTTGTTGTCCTCGCCAAGCAATCCATAGACAGATAATCAATTTTTCAATTTCTTGTCTTTCTTCATGTTTTTTTTCCCACAAAACTTGTTACGCGTCTTATGAAAGGTCTGCTATGTTACGAATCTTGTCATTGTATTATTTAATAGCCTGCGAAAGCACCCCATTTAGCACAGATTGCATGTAATCCTATCTATTAACAATACCCAACTGTCCTTGACAAGGGTTGCTTGTTTGTCTGTAGAGCTTACTAATCTTCATCGGTAGATTTTTTGGTCCATTACTCAGTTGTTTATACTTATATGTCAGCATGCCTCCTGAAGGCTTGTGGGAATTCTTGCCACGTTTAATCCCACTATATAATTTTTCCTTATTTAAACTAACACTCTAAGATCAATAGCGCAGCGAAGCGCGCATTATCCTCCTAGTAAATAATTAAAGCATGTGATTCTTTTAGGAAAAGCGCTGCACGAAGAGGTGTTTCAGAGCCCTTAATTGTAACCATGTTTTGGATTTATTCAGAACTTGGACCTCGTGTGCTTCCTGCGTGTACTTAAAAAAAAACTTGGACCTCCAAGCTTGAAGTAAGTGAGGCCAAGCCAAGGTGGTGCCCGCCGCGCACCGGCGGGACATGGGAAAAATCGGCACAGAATTATGTAATCATCGAAGTGCTAAATAATCTAACAATTTGACGCTGCAATGCCTCTCTCCGGCACTATTAAAGCAGCTGCTGGGGTTATTCGCCGAGACGGGGACAGTGCGCGGCTCCATTGGCGCCGTTGCTAGAGCATGCATGGCCCAACATATATACAGGTCGACCCAGCTACTACGTGCTTTAAGCTTGTTGTGAGGCCCCTGGCCGTCAGTTTTCGGCACCAAGGCAGGGCATCCAATGCGCAATTTCCATGGTTCTTTTCTAAAGACTAGCTCTGTCCGTGTGTTATAATGGATTTTAAATAAAACATAATATAACTTCTAAACATGGAAAACAAATATACATAAGATAATTATACATACAAATAAAAGTTTCATACATAATTTGCATCCAATCAACAAGCCATATAGAATTTTATCATAAAGCCCAAACACAGATAATCAATTATCCACATAAGATCCTTCAAGCATCTTATACATGTGTGCACATATTTATTCATAAAATATCACACCAACTTAAGAGAGGGTAGATAACAGACTCACCACCACCGAGTCCTTATTTCGTAGTAGTAAAGATACCTTGTTGAGTCGATTTCAGCACGAATATAGCAGTTTTTTTTTTCTAGCCATGACGTCGTAATAATTCTATCGCTTATTTATGCAGATAGTGTACGCAAATTTGCATGTTCAGGACCACATGAGCACTCTCTTTTTTTGGTGAAACAAGACCACATGAGAGTTCAGCAGTTGCATACATTTTCAGATTGAAGACGTTAGTGTCGCAGATTAAGAAAATGTCCGTGTATAGGAATAATTTGAGGACGCAAATACTAACACCAGAATATTTAAAGAATGTCTTGCCGCATTATGAATAGTACTACTAATAGTAGCATCTAACTACATATAAATTTGACTAATTAAATTAACATTAGACAAATAAAGGTTAAAAAAACCTCCATTTGAGCATTGGCTTATCACACATCGAAGTCCAAACGCATAAAATTGTAGGGATACAGATAGGCTACACTAGCGAGCAATTAAAAAATTTATCACATAAACCAAGAAACCATGTGAGTAAGAGATCATATATCGTTACGGCTAGACGCGCAGTGTAGCAAAAGAAGAGTTGGAGCATCCTGGTCCAACATCGTGCGCGTCGATGTAGTGGAAGTAGTCGATCATCCAACATCTTTGGTCACCGATCGTCTCCTTCAGTAGCATCTTGTGTAATATCCCAAAAAAGAAAAAAAAACTTTTGCCGGTTTCGGTCGAGTGCAGTGCTAAGGACTATGAAAAGAACTGTAAGGAAAAGACCAATTAGAGAATTATCCGGGGGAAAAATCAGAAATTTTGGGCAGCATGGGCTAAGGCCTCCGGCCTGTTGGGTTTTGGCCCAAGGGGGGAGGTGGAGAGGCCGGCCTTAAAGGGGGGGCAAACCCTAGCCGCCGCCCCTTTTCTTCTTCCCCTCCCCCTTGCGCCGGCTCTTCCCCCCCTTCCACTTCCTGCCGCCACCCTTTCCCCTCCCCACTTCCTTGCGCAGCCCCTGCCTCCCCACCTTCTTGCGCCCCTCCCTGTTCCCCATTGTTGCTGGCCAAGAGGAAGAAGAAGGATCCCTTGGGGTGGCGGCCAGAAGGAGGAGAAAAGGGAAGAGAAGAAGAGAAAAAGAGAAGGGGAGAAGAAGGGATCCGCAGCGGGAGCGTGGTGGTCATCACGTCGCAGCGTACCTTCGTCGTTCTTTCAAGGGGTAACTCGTTGCTCTTTGTTTTGGGTCATTTTCTTGTTGTCCAATTTTCGGATGACAGTAGATCGGTGTTCTGCAGTAGCTTATATTGTCGTTTTTGGTTAGGGTAAAGGCAGATTTGGGTCTGGGCATCTCCTAGAAAGTTGTGGGTATCGTAGTTATCTTTCATTGCCGACAAGAATCAGGTCATTCGGACTTCGGTAGCCAAAGTTATGAATTTTTTTGTGCTATGATGTTTCTGTGGGTAACAGATTTGACAGTGTCGGTTTAACCTGATTTAAACTTGCTGTTAGAATGAAGCTAATTCTCTTAGCTTTCAGTAAAACTAAAGATCACTGAATTTGGATGAACGTAGCGAAAGTTATGCTATTTTCTTTAATTCTGTCCAGAAACATAACGCTGATGAGCTGCTCTGACTAAAGGGATTGGTAGGGGTAGAAGATGGCCGAATCAGAGGGTCACCCCAACTAGGTTTATTTAGGCAACTTAATTATATTTTCAGAAAGTCCAAGATCATCCTATTTGGACTCCTGAGAAGAAAGTTATGAATTTTGAAGTTTGCTGTCTGCAGTGACCGATCGCTAGAAATTAGAAAAGTTAGAAATGATAAGAAGATAGTGATTTCGATTGTGATGTTATGTATGATTTTGGTCCAGTATGCTAGTCTTAGTTTGGGGTTATATTCTTGTCCAGTGCAGCGAGATCCCAAGGGCAGCACCCACTTCGCGTCCGCCGTTCTTCCACGGTTGAGGCAAGTATTCGGGTTTATGTGTAGTATTGGTTGCATGTTATGCTTGATTGGTGTACTGTTCAACCTTGCCACGTGAATGTGTTGTGGAGATGATTCTAGTTGTGTTGATGTTTGCAAGTTATACTTAAGGTTCCTTCATGATGCTATTGTTTACATACTCGATTACATATTGATTTATGTTATTGAAAATATGATGTTGTAGTACTTATGCATGTTTGAGCATATTGAGACTTGGTCACGTGGTGATCAAGAGTACATTGTTGAGGTCCTGTCATGTAATGACAAGTTGAGGTCCCCACATTCATGGAATGTGGGCAATGGATCAGAGGTCCCGTCATTGTGATGACGGGCAAAGGTCCCTATACATGTGATGTATAGGCTCTTGGTCCCCTGTGCCAAAGGGCATGTGCAAGGGTACTCATCGACGGATGAATACCCGCAGACACGGTAAAATGCGTAAAGAGATAAAGAACAAAGAGTGCATAGCATTATCATTAAGTTTCTAATATTTGAAATGCCATGAATGAAGTTGATTAAAGTTGTTTATGTTGTCATGTCTTTATGATTATGTAACCTTGTTGATACTTGCTGAGTCCTATGGCTCACCCTTGCTTTGTTTTGATTTAGGTACTTCTGGCAAAGACGTCATGCATGGGCGGGAGTAGATGATTGGAAAGCACGCACCACTTTACAACATTAATGCAATTGTTATTTTAGCATCACATAAGAATAAATAGACTGCTGAGAAATACCCATGGTTATTTTATGATTATGAATGACGAAATAATTTATGGATGTGTGAATGGTGTTATTTGATTACATTCATATGATTATCCCTTATGCACGAGTGAATTGGTTTATGAAATTATTGTTAAATGTTATGTTTACTTGTTAGAAAATTGATTTTCATTGATTATACAAGGAGACTCACGAAAATTTGTAAATTCGCTCTAGTTGTATTTAGTTTTTGGTAGCATTCCGCACTCGCTCGAGTTGGGGTGTTACATTGGTATCGAGCGGTCAGAGGTCCGCGGGCATCAAAATATTAATTTTGACATACGAAGCACAGTAGGTGGGATTGGGTTTTCTTTTGCATTGCACTACGCTATTGTCATTTTATGATTATTCTTGAATTTTTTTTTTGATACTAGTTATTCTTATGCTTATTGTGGTTAGTTTTGTTGTGGTGTTCTTAGATGGCAAGAGGCAGAGGTCGTGGTCGTGGCGGCAGGTGTCGGCGAGGCCGTGCAATGCCCCGCCAGGTTCGCACTCAGAGCGGTGAAGCAAGTCCTGCGAGGTCAGAGGAGGAGGTCGCTTCAGCAGTTCAAGAAAACCAGGCTCCACCGGCTGCACCGATCCCTGTTCCATTGGTGGCTCCCGCAGTAGTACCTGCGGCAATTAATATGGGACTTCACCAGTGGAACGCCCTGCGCCTTGATACTTTTGATGGCTTGGGCACTCCAGTGGATGCGGCCAACTGGCTGCGTCACATGGAGAGACACTTTGGTGCTTTGGGGATGACGTCGGAGATGCGGGCACAGTTTGTGGCTTTCCAGCTTAAGGGGCAAGCGGATATTTGGTGGGAGGGAGTCTTGACAGCTAGGACTGCTGCTCATGGCCCTGTTACATGGGAGTTGTTTGTGGAACAGTTTCGGAGGAGGTTTTATCCAGCATCGTTTGTGGAGAGGATGGAAGTCTCACTGCAGAGCTACAAGGTGGTAAGATGACGGTGTCGGAATATGAAGCGGGTTTTAACAAACCGATCCGCTTTACCTGCAGCGGTGGCTACGAGATGAGGCGAGAAAAGGCTAAGAGGTTTCGCAGGGGCTCAGCAGAGTTCCGTCGAGTTTTGGGAGCGCTAGAATTGCGTGACTTTAGCTCCTGGTAGAGCAAGCCAGGGCATGGAGCTAGAGATGCAGCTTGGGAGGATCTACAGTGCAGGAGGTACCATGGTCCAGATGGGGCTAGTGGCACGTAAGAAGAATTTTGGAGGAGGAAGTGGGTCATTTCGAAGCCGCCAAGAAGTTCAAGGGCCGTGAGAATTCCTTCAAGTCCGAACCACAAGGCCACAGTCATCTTTACTTCGGATCGCAGTGAGTGGGCCTAGGTTGCGCCCAGTTCCAGGGCAAGGTATGAAATGTTTCAAGTGTGGCAATGAGCATCGGGCGTCAGAGTGTTCTTGGTCAGGATCTTGTCGCCACTGTGGTTGGGAGGGCCACAAGGCATTGGTTTGTCGGCGGAATCCCGCCAGTATTATCAAATGGGAACCAGAACCGGCGTGAGCACCAGAGCAGGCGGCGTCTTCGCGAGGGTCAGTTCAGATGTTAGCAGCCACACCTACTCAGTCTTGGGGTCAACCTCAGCCCTATCTTTAGCATCCTGGAGGGATGCCACCGCCGGGGTACTTTTGGCCACCGGTTCTGCAGCCGTTTCGTTTCGAAGACCTTCAAGCACCTCCTACGTTGGGCGCACCCTTATCGTGGTGTCGGAGTTTCTTCCGCCCCAAGCAGCAGTTAGCCTATGCCATGCCGACGGCAGAGTGGCGGGACGCCCCGATGTGGTGACAGGTACGCTCTTAGTGGATTCAGTGGAGGCTTATGTTCTTTTTGACTCAGGAGCTACTTTCTCTTTTGTATCGTTAGAGTTTGTTAGTCGGGCCAATTTGAGAGTGCAATCTATAGCTAAGTCAGTTTCAGTTAATTCTCCTGGGGGAATTCTTGCTAGTTCCATGATCGATTCGGGTTGTGTGATCTCATTGGATGGGGAAGATTTCATTGCTAATTTAATGGTCCCGAAAATGGAGCCATTTGATGTTATTTTGGTATGGATGGTTACATAGCTATCGAGCGATTATTTCGTGCTTTTGGAAGACAAGAACTCGCAAGCACCTTCGGGCTTGAGGTAGTTTTTCAGTAGTGCCCCTCTTATTCTCTGTGTGTTGGCTAGCTTGTATCCCGGTAGCCGAGCCGTGAAGAGTGGATTTCTTTTGTCTCTAATGGGAAGCCAAGTTCCTCTTTGATTGCAGAATTAGTTCCGGTGGTTCGAGAGTTCTTAGATGTTTTTCAGCCAAAGTTGCGGGATGCCCCTCCTCGTCCCGTGGAGTTTCGGATTGATTTGATACGGGTGCTCAACCGGTTTCTATGACCCGCATCGTCTCGCGCGTCCTTTCGGGAAGAATTAAAGAAACAGTTGGATGATCTAAAGCGAAAGATCTTATTCGACCTAGTGTGTCTCCGTGGGAGCTCCGGTATTGTTTACCAAGAAGAAGGATGGTAGTTGGCGCATGTGTATCGATTACCGTGCTCTTAACCAGCTAACCATCAAGAACAAATATCCTTTGCCTCGCATTGAAGACTTATTTGATCAGTTGAGAGGGGCAAAGGTGTTTTCAAAGATAGACCTTCAGTCGGGCTATAACCAGATCCCTGTCCGAAAGGAAGATATTGAGAAAACGGCATTCTCTACAAGGTATGGGCACTTTGAATTTAAAGTTATGTCATTTGGACTAACGAATGCCCCTGCGGTTTTTATGGAAACTATGAACAGGATACTGCATGAGTATCTGGATGAATTTGTTGTAGTTTTTATTGATGATATTTTGATCTATTCTAAGACTGAAGTGGATCATGAGCGTCATCTGAGGTTGGTGTTGGAGACGCTAAGAGAGAATAGGTTCTATGCCAAGTTTAAGAAATGTGAATTTTGGATGTCTGAAGTGGGATTCCTTGGGCATATTATAAATGAAAAAGGAATATCAGTCGATCCAGGGAAAATCTCCACAGTAGTTGAATGGGCAAGACCAACCAATATTAAAGAAGTGAGAAGTTTTCTGGGTATGGCAGGCTATTACCGGCATTTTGTGCAGGATTTCTCCATCATTGCAAAGCCGTTGTCCAGGCTCACTCAGAAAGATGTGAAGTTTTTGTGGGACGATGATTGTGAACGCAGTTTTCAGACTTTGAAGGAAAAGTTGGTGACTGCTCCGGTTCTTACTATTCCTGAGCCTGGGAAGCGATTCACAGTGTACTCTGATGCATCTCGAGTTGGTTTGGGTTGTGTGCTCATGCGGGGCGGAAGGTTCGGCTTATGCGTCTAGGATTTGAAGAAGCATGAGCGAATTATCCAACTCATGATTTAGAATTGGTCGCAGAGTGTTCACTTTGAAGCTTTGGAGACATTATCTTTATGGCGAATCTTGTGATATCTTTACGATCACAAGAGTCTTAAGTACATTTTACACGAGGGACTTGAATCTAAGACGAAGATGGTTAGAGTGATCAAAGATTATGATCTCACGATTCAAGATCATCCGGCAAAGCTAACGTGGTGGTGATGCTCTTAGTCGCAAGGCGACACCGCTACTGGATTGTCTTATTGCGGATTTTGACCGCATGGAGATATCGTATTGCTATGCAGGGACTGCTCATGCCGAGACACAGCTGATTTTGGGGTCAGCCATTCCAGAGCGAGTACAAGAAGCGCAGCAAAATGACCCATTTTTGCAGAGGGTCAGGAAGCGTTTGGACCTGGGAAAGGAAGGGAATTTCAGTTTGGATGGGTGTGGAGCATTGCGATTCAAGGGACGATTATGTGTGCCACAGAAAGCAGGAGTTAAGGATGACATCTTGAAGGAGGCACATCGCACTCCGTATACTGTTCATCCAGGAGAGACAAAGATGTACCGTGATTTGAAACAGAACTTCTGGTGGAAAAGAATGAAGGTGGATATTGCCAATTTTGTAGCTTCTTGTGGTGTTTGTCAGCAGGTGAAGGCTGAACATAAACGTCCTGCGGGGTTATTGCAGCCTTTGGAGGTACCCCAATGGCCATGGGATGATATCTCTATGGATTTTGTTGTTGCATTGCCTCGGTCGCCGCGAGGTAAGGATGCAGTTTGGGTTATAGTGGATCGGTTCAGCAAGTCTGCACATTTTATTCCTGTCCGTTCGACGAACTCAGCTAGTGACTTGGCCCCTATCTATGTGCGTGAGATTGTGAGATTGCATGGAGTGCCAAAAACCATCATTTCTGACAGGGACGCTAAGTTTGTATCCAAGTTTTGGGAGAGTTTGCAGAATGCTTTGGGCACACAACTCCGTTTGAGTACCGCTTTCCATCCACAGACAGATGGACAAACAGAGCGCACAATTCAGACATTGGAGGATATGTTGAGAACCTGTGTCTTATCTTGGAAGGGTAGTTGGGAAGATCAGTTGCCTTTGGCAGAATTTGCTTATAATAACAGTTATCACTCTAGCATAAAAGCCGCTCCATTTGAGGTTTTGTATGGACGTAAGTGTAGGTCACCCCTTTGTTGGGAAGCTGTGGGTGAGAAAGCAGTTCTAGGCCCAGATTGGGTACAAAAGACGGTGGAACGAGTGGCCTTGGTGAGGCAGAACTTATTAGCGGCTCAGAGCAGACAGAAAAGCTATGCAGATGTAAGGAGACGGGACTTAGAATTTGAAGTGGGTGACCAGGTACTCTTGAGGGTGTCTCCCACAAAAGGTGTAGTGAGGTTTGGTACCAAAGGGAAGCTTAGCCCGAGATACGTTGGACCTTTTGCGATCCTAGCCCGGATTGGGAAGTTGGCATACCGCTTGGATCTCCCGGAGTCCATGAGGGGTGTGCACAACGTGTTTCATGTCTCCATGTTGAGGAAATACCTGCGTGATCCGGAACACCACATTTCACTAGAACCTTTAACCATTGAACAAGATTTGTCCTTTGAGTCCAAGCCAGTGAGAATTTTGGAAAGGTCAGAGAAGGCACTAAGGAATAAGACCTTGAAGTATGTAAAGATACTTTGGTCGCAGCAGACTGAGCGGGAAGCTACTTGGGAATTGGAATCTCGCATGCGCGAGCTTTATCCGGAATTATTCACTTCAGGTGTGTATTCTCAGCTACTAAGTTTTTAGCTAGTTTCTCTCGTAATCACAGGCGTTTAGAATTCGGGGTCGAATTCTGTTTAAGGGCGGTAGACTGTAATATCCCGAAAAAGAAAAAAAAAACTTTTGCCGGTTTCGGTCGAGTGCAGTGCTAAGGACTATGAAAAGAACTGTAAGGAAAAGACCAATTAGAGAATTATCCAGGGAAAAATCAGAAATTTTGGGCAGCATGGGCTAAGGCCTCCGGCCTGTTGGGTTTTGGCCGAAGGGGGGAGGTGGAGAGGCCGGCCTTAAAGGGGGGGCAAACCCTAGCCGCCCCCCCTTTTCTTCTTCCCCTCCCCCTTGCGCCGGCTCTTTTCCCCCCTTCCACTTCCTGCCGCCACCCTTTCCCCTCCCCACTTCCTTGCGCAGCCCCTGCCTCCCCACCTTCTTGCGCCCCTCCCTGTTCCCCATTGTTGCTGGCCAAGAGGAAGAAGAAGGATCCCTTGGGGTGGCCGGCCAAGAAGGAGGAGAAAAAGGGAAGAGAAGAAGAGAAAAAGGGAAGGGGAGAAGAAGGGATCCGCAGCGGGAGCGTGGTGGTCATCACGTCGCAGCGTACCTTCGTCATTCTTGCAAGGGGTAACTCGTTGCTCTTTGTTTTGGGTCATTTTCTTGTTGTCCAATTTTCGGATGACAGTAGATCGGTGTTCTGCAGTAGCTTATATTGTCGTTTTTGGTTAGGGTAAAGGCAGATTTGGGTCTGGGCATCTCCTAGAAAGTTGTGGGTATCGTAGTTATCTTTCATTGCCGACAAGAATCAGGTCATTCGGACTTCGGTAGCCAAAGTTATGAATTTTTTTGTGCTATGATGTTTCTGTGGGTAACAGATTT
Source organism: Ampelocalamus luodianensis (assembly GCA_036346255.1). Lineage (NCBI taxonomy): Eukaryota > Viridiplantae > Streptophyta > Magnoliopsida > Poales > Poaceae > Ampelocalamus > Ampelocalamus luodianensis. The sequence continues at coordinate 31,135,490 of CM070639.1, read as the reverse complement.
GACAGTGTCGGTTTAACCTGATTTAAACTTGCTGTTAGAGGAGTTTCCAGAGGGTCTCACCATAACGAAAAATGAAGCTAATTCTCTTAGCTTTCAGTAAAACTAAAGATCACTGAATTTGGATGAACGTAGCGAAAGTTATGCTATTTTCTTTAATTCTGTCCAGAAACATAACGCTGATGAGCTGCTCTGACTAAAGGGATTGGTAGGGGTAGAAGATGGCCGAATCAGAGGGTCACCCCAACTAGGTTTATTTAGGCAACTTAATTATATTTTCAGAAAGTCCAAGATCATCCTATTTGGACTCCTGAGAAGAAAGTTATGAATTTTTGAAGTTTGCTGTCTGCAGTGACCGATCGCTAGAAATTAGAAAAGTTAGAAATGATAAGAAGATAGTGATTTCGATTGTGATGTTATGTATGATTTTGGTCCAGTATGCTAGTCTTAGTTTGGGGTTATATTCTTGTCCAGGTGGCAGCGAGATCCCAAGGGCAGCACCCACTTCGCGTCCGCCGTTCTTCCACGGTTGAGGCAAGTATTCGGGTTTATGTGTAGTATTGGTTGCATGTTATGCTTGATTGGTGTACTGTTCAACCTTGCCACGTGAATGTGTTGTGGAGATGATTCTAGTTGTGTTGATGTTTGCAAGTTATACTTAAGGTTCCTTCATGATGCTATTGTTTACATACTCTGATTACATATTGATTTATGTTATTGAAAATATGATGTTGTAGTACTTATGCATGTTTGAGCATATTGAGACTTGGTCACGTGGTGATCAAGAGTACATTGTTGAGGTCCCTGTCATGTAATGACAGGCTTGAGGTCCCCACATTCATGGAATGTGGGCAATGGATACAGAGGTCCCCGTCATTGTGATGACGGGCAAAGGTCCCTATACATGTGATGTATAGGCTCTTGGTCCCTGTGCCAAAGGGCACAGGCAAGGGTACTCATCGACGGATGAATACCCCGCATTACCGGTAAAATGCGTAAAGAGATAAAGAACAAAGAGTGCATAGCATTATCATTAAGTTTCTAATATTTGAAATGCCATGAATGAAGTTGATTAAAGTTGTTTATGTTGTCATGTCTTTATGATTATGTAACCTTGTTGATACTTTCTTTGAGTCCTATGGCTCACCCTTGCTTTGTTTTGATTTAGGTACTTCTGGCAAAGACGTCATGCATGGGCGGGAGTAGATGATTGGAAAGCACGCACCACTTTACAACATTAATGCAATTGTTATTTTAGCATCACATAAGAATAAATAGATCACGAGAAATACCCATGGTTATTTTATGATTATGAATGACGAAATAATTTATGGATGTGTGAATGGTGTTATTTGATTACATTCATATGATTATCCCTTATGCACGAGTGAATTGGTTTATGAAATTACTGTTAAATGTTATGTTTACTTGTTAGAAAATTGATTTTCATTGATTATACAAGGGAGACTCTGTCGAAAATTTGTAAATTCGCTCTAGTTGTATTTAGTTTTTGGTAGCATTCCAGACTCGTTCTGAGTTGGGGTGTTACATCTTGCTTTCCCAACGTACGTCGTGGATCGTCCTCGATCAACGTAGCAATGATTGCAACAACGCCTCTACGGTATCCACGCGCCCAGGGGTGGAACATCGTGCACCGGTGTGCTAGCACTAGCACGCACGACAGAGCCTTTGGAGAGGTGGTGGCTAGGGTTTCGGTGGGTGGTACTCGTCCTCTCATAAACCCGACACCTCCTCTTATAAAGAGCCCCTAATGGATCCAATCCGAACTAATTTGTTCCAACCTATTAAGTTTGTGACCTTGTAGGTTTAAGTAATCGGCCTTGACCCAGAAACTCATTTCCGATCCACAAATCGGTAGCGATTCCTAGCTGGACATAGCGACTCCCGAATACACATGAAAGATCATATCAGACGAACCTTATGTAATAGGATCTGCGACCAGGTCCTTATCACTTACGACCAGTTTGTAACTCCTTACGACCAGTTAGCATTTGGTCACGATCAATTTGTAACACCTTAAGACTAGTTCGCCGACTAGTTTGTGATTATGTACGACTAGCTCGCAACCAGTCCTTATCCCCATACGACCATTTTGTATTTGGTTGGACTAAGCGACCTAATTGCGTATTCTCCTTTTGCCTCATGATATCTGATAGAACTCTAGGTGAGATATATATATCATCTATGGACTGTTCAATCTTTTCTCGATCTAGTGATGGATAACTTTGTGTGGTCGACATTTCGAACACTTGTATCACGACCATGCACTTTCTTTATGCTAGCACATTGAGGGGCCCAGAGATATCTCTCCTGTTATGCTAGGAGAGGCAAATCCCATATTGGACCAATCACATCTGTCTGCATGTTTCATAGTATACTCGAAAGCTACCTTTATAACTACCCAGTTACGGAGTAGCGTTTGGTAACCCCTAAATGTGTTCTTACACATGTAGAAAACCATACTGATCTCAGGTCTAAAGATTATACATCATTATTGCTTAAGACCAACTAATGACACATAGAAACATAGCAATTTCAATAGTCTCACGGTGGATCAATCCAATATCATGTTCTCTAACATATGCTCACACTATTGATTCGATATCCCCATATCTATAACCGGTTAAACATCGTCATCAATTAATACACGTGTTGGTCTATGAGTCACTGGTGCCCCAACTAGTGACATCCGACCATAGATCTTTTAGAATGATATCATACAACAATTAAAGAGCTCCACCAAGTCACATACTTACTAATCTTTATAAGTGATAATTCATCCAAGGAACATAATAACATTTATTCTATAATTCATAAACATAGACACGATATAATCATCTCCATGATTGCCTCTATGGCATATCACTAACAATTTTCCACTTGCACTAGAGTCAGTCATGCAAGTATCTAGTACCCATAGCTTTTGTGTGCGCTTTATGCTTGGGTTGTGGGAGAGGTTTTGTCAACGGATTAGCAATATTTAAATATGTGTGTACTTTGCATATCTTTACATCACCTCTTTCAACAATCTCACAAATAATGTGATAGCGTCGAAGTATGTGTTTGGATTTTTTATGCGATTTATGATACTTGGCTTGTGCAATGGTTTCACTATTATCACAATAGAGATTCACCGGACTAGAAGTACTAGAAACCACACCCAGTTCATAAATAAACTTCTTTATCCAAACCGCTTCCTTTGCGGTTTTAGAAGCCATAATATACTAAACCTTCTGTAGAATCAACAACGGTCCCTTGCGTGGAACTTTTCTAGCTCACTGCTCCTCTATTAAGACAAAACACAAACCTAGACTGCGATCGAAAATCATCTTTGTCGGTTTGGAAGCTAGTATCGGTGTAACCATTTACAACCAGCTCTTCCTCACCTCCATAAAACAAGGAACATATCCTTAGTCCTTCTCAAATACCTCGGGATGTTCTTAAGCGATATATATACTGTAACACTTAGAACATAGGGCACATCTGGGCGTATACAAAGTATGGCATATATGATAGATCCAATAGCAAAAGCATATGGAATTTTACTTATTTTGTCTCGCTCGTCAGGTGTCAAAGGACACTGACTCTTGCTAAGACTAATGCCATGTGGCACGAGCAAGAATCCCTTCTTGGAATCTTGCATGTTGAACTGCTTCAACACCTTATCATTGTACTTATCTTGGCTTAATCTAATTAGCCTCTTAAATCTATCACTATAGATCCTTACGCCTAAAATATACGCTGCATCTCCTAAGTGTTTCATAGAGAAACTATTTCTTAACAAAGTTTTAAGAGATTGAAGCAAAGAAATATCATTACCGATCACCACATATAAGATCAGAAAAACAAGTGCGCTGTCGTACCGCCGGGCGTGGAATACCTAAAGACCCTATGTGTGTACTGTACTAGTCCCATGATCAGTGACTAGTACACACATTCACAACATTTGGCATTCACATCCATACATCACATACAAAAGTAAGCAAAGGGTACTTAACTTAAGTGGTAAAGTTATTACATCAACGGCCGACCGGCCAAATAAAAGCAGTCACCATTAGAGTAAAAGTAGCAGCGGAAGAAGTAATAAAAGTAGCATAATTCCAGCAACATGCCCATCCAATCTCTTAGGCAACCGACAAGAAACAAGACCTAGATAGACCCGTCACCGAACCCTTCGGTTCCGAGTACGAAGAACATATCGCCAGGCGTTGGCTCATCTTCGAACTCTGAACAATAATATAAGCAAGATTGAGTACAATACGTACTCAACAAGACTTGTAGTGTATCACAAAATTTATATTAAATGCAAGGCTATCAAAGGATGAGGCTCTACTCTACAAGTTATTTTTCTTAAAACCATTTTTATTTGCAATATTCATTAGTAGTAATTTGCAACGGAATTTGAAAGAGCAATTAAATAGGAACATGACAGTAAATAAAGAACTGAAAGAATAATAACAATAACTCGTAACCCTTCTCGGTTACGAGCACAAAAGAAAGATATCAACAACTCGCAACCCTTCTCGGTTACGAGCAATAAAAGAATAAAGTCAACAGCTCGCAACCCTCCTCGATTGAGAGCCACATTTCATGTTAAGCCATAACATGGCAGTTAACTCAAATAAAAATCCACAAGTCATTACCCATGTTTTTCCAATAAAATGGTTTGTAAAAATCAAATCTAAACCCATACCGTCCGCACTAAGCATGCTCATGACAACAAGCACGACTATTTAAATAGATTTACACTCTGCAGAGGTGTACAACTTTACCCATAGTACACGAATTATCTAATTTATTCGGCATCCGTCGATGCCACCGCTCACTACCGTAGGTAAGTAGTCCAGAGCACGCGTCAAAGCCTTTACATCATCTAGTCCTAACCTTACACTAGCATAGTGAATGTTGTTCCTCACCTCACTCGGGGACACCACTGTCTAGGTGAGGCATTCATAGTTGTGTAGACAAGCTTTGTGCCCAACACCTTGGTGAAACGAGCCCCTTCGGACGTGCCAGTACATTCGGCCCTGCTTGCACTCTATGGCCTACCTACGTGCAAGGCTAGTTTTCAATGACTTAATTAGCTAAGGTCGTCCCATATCAGCACATATGGTTGTACGTTAGGTCTTAGATTGGAGTTGCTAGCGTCCGATCCTTAATTGACCTCGGGCGAGAATCCCCTATATACTATGAGTTACACCCCTCATTCTTCTCAGAATATAACATAACTCGCCCGCATCCAAAACTAGGATTTTTATTTTTATTTTTATACAAAATAACAGAGATACACCCCTTTGGATATTTTTCAAAATCTCCCAAATTCACAATTAACATATTATCCTTTTATATAAAAAAATCAGAAAATCTATCGCTCTAGTAAGCAGTTGTGCGATAATTGCACTCAAAAACACCCAAATGACATCATATATTGCCTAACCTATAAACTAATGGCTACAACAGTAAGGCATCAATATTCGAAGGAGATATATGCCGCAAATAGGATTTTCAACTATCGACTTCCCAAATATAGCATTTTCATACAAAACATACACGCGTGCATAATAGATTTCTGAAAACAAAGTACAATAAGTAAAATACTAGGATCAACATGATCAAAGGAGGTGCTTGCCTTGCTCTTTCTATTCTGAATATATGGATGGTTGGTCGTCGAAAGAATCACTCGAGCAATCAACGTCTAGTTCAAAAAGAGTCGAAACGAATTAAATAACACCAATAAACTCAACAGTGACCAAATTCAAATATTTTTACATATTATGGTATATCATGATTTTATATGAATTTAGAAACAAAAATCATTCAATTTGGAGCTTTTATGCAAAAGTTATTAACGTTTTACTTTGGTTCGGTTGGAAATTCCAGAGAAAGAGAGAAATATGCTTTCCAGCAGAGAAAGCATATTCTCCCTCATGTTCTATTGAGGTTTATGCTTTCCCGTAAGAAAAGAGAATTTCCTCAAAACTAAAAAGCGTACTTTTCATTTTCTTTTGATTTTTATTAACCTAACAAGTGGGGTCCACTTGTTAGTGACTCGATGCACGCAACAGTGCATAGATCGCAAGTCCACAAGCACAGCGCATGGGTTCACCAAGGCGTTCACTGTGCACTTAAGTGGTGGGACCCGCGTGTCAATCTAAAAGAACGACAATTAAACCAGACTAATCATTGCTTTGTCCTAAATGACAGAGATTTGGTATTAATGGCACTGCTACAGTGCTGTCCCGTTCGGACAGCGTAGAGCAGCGCTCGGGCCCTCACAGCCGTGCTCATCGTTGGCGCGATGGTGCACGGTGGTGCCGGGGAAAGCCCAAAATGGATTCCGCGTGCTCTTGCGCACCTAATGGTGCCGGCGGAGAGGGCTGGGGTGGCCCGACGCGGCGACGCGATGGTGAGGAGCGGTGGAGGAGCTACGTCTACATGCTAACGACGAAACTAGTGACGCGAGTATCTATGAAGTACTAGGAGTTGAGGAATCTTGAGGGTGTCCTTGCGATGCTCCTGGTATAGCTAATTGGCGCGAGGTTTAGTGAGACAACATCGGTGATTGCGGCGGCGGAAATGACTGGAGATAGGGAAGAAGCAGGCTCGGGCGTGTCCCTGTAAATGAAATGTGAAATCAGATGAGGCGAAGGGATCAAGGTGCCCTGGAACACATGATGACACAGATAGAGAAGAAAGAGCTCCACTGGTGCGGCCGAAACGGTGATGGTGGCGTGGCGACCAAAATGGAGCTTTAGCGCTCCGGGTGTTTAAGCTCAAAGGAAGAGGAGAAAAGGAAGGGGAATGATGGGAGTGGTGTGGAAAGGGAGAAAGGAAGCTCGGGGTGGCTTTTTATAGGCAGAGGGTGGAGGAATCGCGAGAGGGAGGCGAATGCCCACGGGCAAAGGTGGCGATGTGCTCGGAGGTGGTGATGGGACTCTGGGCAGGGTTGGCGAAGAACAGGGCAGAGTATGGGTGCGGTGAGATGACATGGACGGTTGGGGCGGCGAAACCGCGGGTGCGCGGTGAGGTGCTCGTGAGCGTGCGCTAGCGAGGCCAGGCGTGAAGTGGATGAAGCTCCCTAGCAGTGGGACCCACTATCACCGAGAGGGAGAGGAGGGATTAGGTTACGATTTTTGATTTAAAGCTGATTTATTTGCCGAATTTTTATAGTGATCAAACGAAGTCCCAATTTTATGAAAATTTTGTGAGGGATCTTGACCTATTGTAGTTTATCTGCTAAATTTCTTAGGAGTTTATCTCTTTTGTGATTCTCTCAAAAATTCATATAAGTTTCTGTTCTGATGCATTTATTATTTTTAGCAAAGCTTCACATAAGTTGTTTAGTAAATTTTCCCTAGAGATTATGCCCAGAATAATTCTCTCATCTAATATTTTTACTTTGCTTTATCTAGTTTCTTTTAAGTGCATGTTTGTTTGTATTTCATGATTTGTTTTTAAACAAACGTTCAAATTTCAAACATGGGTAGATTTTCATATGCAACATGATCAAAATATTTTTCCCAATGTATTTCTATTATGTATTCCCAAATCATGGATTTTGGGATGTTACATGCGCTCCCACTAACCCTTTTGTAAACACAAGGTTCTTTTTCATTCTTGATGAAGCCAAACCCTTTGACTACTTCATCAAAACGAATATTCCAATTCTGAAATGTTTGCTTCAATCCATAAATGGATTTTTAAGCTTGTATATCTTCCTATTTTTTTGTGGATCGACCAAAACCTTCAAGTCGTGTTATGTACACATCCTCACTTAGGTTTCCATTAAGGAGAGCCATTTTGATATCCATTTTCCATATCTCACAATCGAAATATGAGCAATAGCTAGAATAATCCGAATAGACTTGAGCGTAGCGACGGACGAGAAAGTCTCATCATAGTCAACACATTGAATTTGTTTGAAACCTTTTGCCTCCAATCATGCTTTATGAATGTGAACATTTCCATGCATGTCTAACTTTTTCTTAAAAACCCACTTGCACTCAATGGTTTTGACACCATCACGTGGATCAATCAAGTTCCAAACTTGATTGTCATACATGGATTCTATTTCAGATCTCATGGATCCAATCTATTTCTCAGAGTTTGGGCCCATCACCTCTTCCTCATAAGTCTTAGGCTCATCGTTATCTAATAATAAAATATCATGCCTATACCTTATAGGCAATTGAAGTGACCTTTCAGATTTAGTATAGGCAGTTGAAGTGACCTTTCATATTTTCGTGGGGCTGATGTCTCTTCTACAGGTTCTATAACATTTTGTTCACCCTGTAGAGATTCAATAGGAGCTGAAACATTTTCAGATTTTTGCCGAATTTGTTCGAGTTGCACCTTGCTCCCACTAACACCTTTTGAAAGAATATTTTTCTCCAAAATGACACCATTTCGAGAAACAAACACTTTGTTCTCATCCTGCTTATAAAACTAATATGCTTTAGTTTCCTTAGAATACCACACAAAGAGTCATTTATCTAACTTGGGCGTGAGCTTATCAGACGTCAAATGTTTCACATATGCCTCCCATATTTTCTTAAAAGCCAATCCAGGACACTTCCTAGTCCATATCTCATATGGCATCTTCTCTAGCGCTTTTGATGGAACCCAGTTTAATGTGAAAGCAACTGTTTCTAGAGTGTATCCCCAGAAGTACAATGGAACATCCGATTGGCTCATGATTCACTAAACCATGTTTTGCCAAGTTGATTCTGATGAAGACATCAACCCTAAGGATGCAATCACTGCTTCGACCCACTGCAGTGCATCTTCTACTTCAACCACATCTTCTCCGAAAGGACTTTTGGCTACTGCACTGCCATATTTCCCAGTTGGACCGAGCTACGTCTACTCATATGAGCTGAGGTTTGCCTACAAGCCTTGGTGCTACGTCTACATGCCATGGTGCTGCGTCACCAATTGTTGGCCCATGGGCTATGTAATGAATGGACTGACTTGGCCCACGTGTGAACAGTACTCGCAGCTACCCCTCCCTTCTCCTATACATAGTGGCCGCCGCCCCTCTAGTTCTGGGGGTTTTGGTGATTGAAGTTTAGCTTTGCTACTTTATTATTTGTCCTCTTGGTTGGCAAGATCAACATCGATATTGTTCTTCGGAACCCCACCTATCAATACATTCAATTCATATTTGCAATTTCAGATTGCTTATTTATCTTGTTCTTTTGTGCTTCTTCGGTGTATGCAGGAATCGAACTTCGTGATCAGGTCAACCGGGATTCATGCATGGTTGATAACGACGTGTTAAGAAGTTTAGTGATTGCGTGGTTTTGAGCCTTGCGAGTTCGTAGCCAAGATCGTGAGAGTTGAGCGACTACTACCGAACTTACCTTCTCATCGAAAGATCGGACCAAAACAGGACCTTTGTGGTTCATCAGATTCTGTACCTCATTATGAAATTTCTTAAACTTTTCAAAGGATTCAAACTTATGCCTTATTAAGTGGATGTAACTGTATCTACTAAAGTCATTAGTAAGAGTTATGAAGTACCGAAATCCACCTCTAGCTGTTGAGCTCATCGGTCCACATACATCTGTATGTACAAGGGCCAATAAGTCATTCGCCCTCTCACTTATACCTGTGAAAGGCACCTTTGTCATTTTGTCATGCAAACAAGATTCACATGTATCAAATGATACAAAATCAAATGAATTTAGAAAACCAACTTTACAAAGCTTTATCACGCGCTTCTCATTTATATGACCTAGATGAGAATGCCAAATAAAAGTGGGATTCAAATCATTTGGTCGAAGTCTAACAAGTCTATACCTTATAAGTCTCATAATAGGCATCAGCCCCATCATTGCTTCCTCATAAGTCTTAAGCTCATTGTTATCTAATAATAAAATGTTATGCCTATACCTTATAGGCAATTGACGTGGCCTTTCAAATTTTCGTAGGGCTGATGCCTCTTCTATAGGTTCTACAACATTTTATTTATCCTATAGAGGTTCAGTAGGAGCTGAAACATTTTTCGATGTTTCCCAAATTTCTTTGAGTTGCACCTTGCTCCCACTAACTCCTTTCGAAAGAATCTCTTTCCCTAAAAGACACCATTTTGGGCAACAAATACTTTGTTTTCATCCCTCTTATAAAAGTAATATGGTTTAGTTTCCTTAGGATACACCACAAAGAAGCATTTATCTAACTTGGCATGAGCTTATCAGAAGTCAAACATTTTACATATGCCTTAGAACCCCATATTTTGAGAAAAGATAATCTAGGACACTTTCCAGTCTATATCTCGTATGATGTCTTTTCTACTGCTTTTGATTGAACCTAGTTTAACGTGAACACAACTGTTTATGGAGTGTATCCCCAGAAGTACAATGGAAAATCAGATTGAATCATCATTGACCGAACCATGTCCAACAATATCCGGTTCCATCGTTCAGACACCCCATTCCATTGAGGCGTTCCCGATGGAGTTAGTTGTGGAACAATTCCACATTGCTTTACATGATCACCAAACTCATGGCTCAAATATTCATCTCCATGATTTGATCGTAGAAATTTAATTGTTTGACCAAGTTGATTATGTACCTCACTATGAAATTCCTTAAAATTTTCAAGGTATTCAGACCTATACCTCATTTAGTAGATGTAATTATATCTACTAAAGTCATCAGTAAAAGTTATGAAGTATTGGAATCCACCTCTCGCCGTTGATCTCATCGGTCCACATGCATCCGTATGTACAAGGGCAAATAAGTCATTTGCCCTCTCACTTATACTGGTGAATGGTGTCTTTGTTATTTTGCTAAGTAAACAAGATTCACATGTATCAAATAATTTAAAATTAAATGAATTTAGAAGAACATCTTTTTGCAGCTTCATCATGCGCTTCTAATTTATATGACCTAGACGACATTGCCAAATAAAAATGGGATTCAAATCATTAGGTTGAAGTCTCATAAGTCTATACCTTATAAGTCTCATAAGAGGCATCAGCCCCGTTATCGCTTACTCATCAGTCTTAGGCTCATCATTATATAATAATAAAATATCATGTCTATACCTTATTGGCAATTGACGTGGTCTTTCAGACTTTCGTGGGGCTGATGCCACTTCTAAAGGTTCTACAACATTCTGTTCATCCTGTAGAGGTTCAGTAGGAGCTAAAACATTTTCAAATGTTTCATGAATTTCTTCGAGTTGCACCTTGCTCCCACTAACTCCTTTTGAAAGAAACTCTTTCTCTAAAAAGACATCATTTCAGGCAACAATCACTTTGTTTTCATCCCGTTTATAAAAGTAATATGCTTTAGTTTCCTTAGGATTCCCCACAAAGAAGCATTTATTTGACTTGAGATTGAGAGTGAGCTTATTAGACACCAAATGTTTTACATAGGCCTCATAACCCCATATTTGGAGAAAAGACAATCTAGGACACTTCCCAGTCTGTATCTCATATGATGTCTTCTCTACCACTTTTGACGGAACCATGTTTAACGTGAAAGCAGCTGTTTCTAGAGCATATCCCTAGAAGTACAATGGAAGATTAGATTGGCTCATCATTGACTGAACCATATCCAGTTCCGTCATTCAGACACCCCATTCCATTGAGGCGTTCCCAATAGAGTTAGTTGTGGAACAATTCCACATTGCTTTACATGATCACCAAACTCCTTGCTCAAATATTCACCTCCAAGACCTGAACATAGAAATTTAATTATTTTGCCAGGTTGATTCTGTACCTCATTATGAAAATCTTTGAACTTTTCAAATGATTCAGACTTATGCCTCATTAAGTAGATGTAACTATATTGTAAGGACCCCGGAATATTGAAAATGTGCCGAATTAAAATTATACTGTAGCATAATTCTTAATTAAGGAACAGTTCGGTTCCCTCATTAAAGATCATGCTAGAAGTATAAATTTAACAAGTAACAAATCCAATATTCGAGTTCTTTGGATATATGTCTTACAATGGTTCCCAGGATCAGTGACCATTGCACATATATCCTTAAACAACATTGCATCATACACATACAAGGCATATATTTACATAATTAAACAGATGATTATACAACTTGGTTTCATTCTACAATATAAGTGACTTGGTCACAACAAAAGGTTTAACAACGGAAGCAAACTAAACGACAAAAACCACCAATGGCCCCATCACCCGCAGGCTATTGCGTGGAGATTAGAAACAGCTTCATTCGTTAGCGTCACCCTGGTCGGCGCTAACGGGCATCTCAAACAAATAACTATCTTCACCTGCAACAAGAGGTTACAGCCCCTTGAGTACGGAAGGTATTCAGCAAGACATACACAAACTAATAAAAGAAAGTGTGTGAAACAACCTATACAATGGAATAGAATTTGTACATGCATAACGTTAACAACAGGTAGGCATAATGATTCAATTTTGCATAAAGCAATACATCTTAACCTACAATTTCTATGTTTTGATAAAGCAATTTAATAAATCAAATTGGACTAAAACAGTAATTAAAAGATAGCATAATGATAAACCATAATTAACATCACAGTGGCTGCCACCACCAACAGAACGAAAATTACACGAGTACCTCTCAAACCGAACCATACCCAACCAGAAGTTGTGCCCCAAAAATCTATACAAAGATCTATTCAACTCAAGCATTGTCCGTAACCGTGGACACGGCTATTCGAATAGTTTTAACCATGCAGGGGTGTACATCTTTACCCACACGACTTAGTCAGCCCGTTGCCTTCGGATGCCTCCGAATGATGACACACTTCCTTTGGTATGCCGACCGGGGAAACTAAGATTTGGTATTTTTCAACAAGTTGACACTATTGAGTTGGACAACCCATGTGTGAACTAATCCCGCTTAAACAATGACTGATATCTGCTTAACCGGGGCACACATGTTGCGCTGGGAATGCCGACCCGATCAAAAGAAATACAGATTATGTTCGCTACACATACTAGATCGCAATCGGAACCCTTAAGGTACGTACATGTGATGGAACGCATCTACGTCCTCACCCTTCTAAGAACATCTGATACTGATATAAAAACTCATATGGCATAAGACACGGCCCGAAGACTTCAGCATCTATGCCATATGAGATCAATACACATGTCCTTACTCCCCTGTTTCCAACTCAATAGCATCAACCTTTTACTTAACCAAACAGCGCCCATACACCGCGTGTGGAAGTACGTTGGGGCTTGAATCTTCAAGTCAATTTGTTTAGTCCTTAATCCATCCAGACAAGACTACCATAATTCCCAAATCTCGTGCACTAAGGCACCATCACTAGCATCCACTTGTCCAGATCTAAAATCAGTTTGTCAAACCAAGTTGGGTTTCATTTCGGTTTTAGAAGACTGAACAAAGGTTCAAAAGAAATGGAAATTCATTTATTATCCCCAAGTCTGACAAGATAAGCTTGTCAAACACTAACGTTCTACAGACTGCATGGCTAAGCAATTTCTGAAATTAAGTGTTGTAGTATACAACACTACTCTAAGTTTGAGTGTATGATCAGATTTAAGGTAAGCCACAAATGTTAGGTTATAACTAGCTACTAACAGATCACAATTACTTTTTAGGAAATTAGTATGCAACAGTTATCACTGTGTTTTGGAGACCTACAGTACAAAATTTTGGGATCAACATGGTGTAGAGAGGATGCTTGCCTTGGTAATAATAGACCTCTTGTTCGAGTTCTTGTTGCCCAACAAAGATTTAACCACTTGGAAGAACCGAATCTAAAATACAAAAATCCAATGAACAGGAAGAATCGAGAGAACAAAATATAGAAAGAAAATGCATGATACTAATAAGGATAATAACCCATATTTAATACCTAATGATACTAATTAGCCGATTAGGGTTTAACTTAAAGTCGATTTGAGACGTTGAAACCGAAAAACAGATGATTTACAAAAGAAGAGTCTGCTATTTTAGACTATGAGAGAAAGATATTTTTGATTTAGCTACAGCTAAATAAGTAAAACTAAAAGTTTAACTTATCACTTAATATTAGTTAATACTAATTATCAAAATTGAGGTTTAATCTAGATCTATAGTTTCAGATTTTGGAAAACTGAAAATGGGACAGATTACAAAAGAATGGTGGTTTGAGCTATACATGCACAAATAAAATTCTTTCCTTAAGCTGAGGGTATTCCTAACTAATACAGGGACCTAAATTATCATTTAATCACTAAGCGACAAGAATTAAGGAAGGAAGAATATGCTGCCTTTGTCGGTTGGACCAACAAAGAAAAACAAAGACAGCACAACTTGCAGATTTCGGTGGATTTGGAGATTCACGAAACAAAGATTTCAAATTAGAATTAAAGCTGATCTACATAGTAGACAATACCATAGACTCACTTTTGCTAGCATAGACTTTCAAGATTACGAAAATAGGAAGCTCAGGTGTTTGTCGGTTTGCTCGACAAAACACAACAGAGAAGGATTTTGGCTAACTAGCCGATTTGAAGGCATCAAGGTTCAAAAAGATTATTGCTTATGATGCTAGGGTTAAGTAGGAGACTGTCTGAACTTGGAGATTAAACAGGAAAGCTCAAAATCTTGGAAATGATATGAAAGACCGAAAAGTTATAAAAATGAACTTTTCAGTCAAAGCAAGATTGGAGCATCATATGCACAAGTGAGTGATTCCAGTAGGTTAAGTAAGTCCTTAAGATGCTCAGAATAGAAAAGAGAAGGATCAAGACTCACTCACCAGAGCTGGAGAAGAAAGGTTTGAGTTTCGACCGAAATAGCAAAGATGCAATATCAACTTCACCTGCTTGACTAAGAAGGGAATTAATGGAAAGCTTATGTTCTACTTAAGCATAAGACATGAGATGAAATCCTGAGGAACTCACCGGAGCAAGAACACCTCCACGGCGGTGCTCCGACAAACTCGAGCCAGAGAGCAACTCACGGGTTAATCCTACAAAAAGATGCCCAAATTCACATTACAAGGTGAATTAAGCATAAGTGTAGATGCACCAAGCATAAGAGCGTGAGAAGCTTCACTAGAAAGGAAAGAGGATGAATGGAGCTTTTCGGTCAACAATGGTGGATAAGCTCAAAAGCTAGGGTTTATATAGGGTTTGAACCTCCAGAGCAACCGAGAGGTTTCTAGAGATGATGCGGTGTCAATTTAGGGCCAGGTGTCAAGGAAAGATTTGCCAAAATAGCGGCGGAACACCACCTCTCTGGCAACGAAGTCGGCAGCGATACACAGTCGCGAGGAAGAACAAAATTGCTTTACTAACGTGCGGGTCCCGCTGTCAGTCGCAACAACACATGCCCTCGCAATATCAAAAGAACATCAACCGTCCGATTAGAAATGGGCGGCTGTGATTAATATGGACAAATAACATTCAACCAGTATCCTTCAATATGGGCCGCACGATTCTAATCTAACGACCATACCAAGATCCAGTTGTAACCCCGCAAGAAAGAAGGAGCACCGTAGGATTCAAATCCCACGGTCAGATGAGGATCTGACCCTATGCGCACACGGCCGAAGAGATACCGTAGGATTTAAATCCAACGGTCGCAATTTAATGCGCGTCTTTGAATTTTGAATTGAAAAGGACGGCGCGGTTGGATCAAATATCAACAGTGGAGATTGAAGAGGAGTCCGGTGACCCGAACGGCCCAATGGATGTGGTCCATCAGGTCAGGATCCAAAGGTGGAGGTTGAGTGGTGCGTTCGGGCAACCCGAACGGCCCACAAGATCTGGTCTGTTGATTGAGGATCCAATGGCTCGCGCTCATTTCGGCTTTTACCATTTAAAAATGGCATTGCCCGAAAATGGCACACCACACGATTCAGATCCAACAGCCACGATTGCATGGTTCAACGGGATGGCCCGAACGGCCTTTCACTCGTGGTCCATCAGATCAAAATCCCACGGTGGAGATTGAATAGGCTTTCGGGTGACCCGAAAGTCACAACCACTCTCGATCGCCCGATTTAGATCCAAGGGCTCAGATTCAATGTGGTGTTCGGGTGACCCGAGCGACCCACTAGATCTGGCCCGCTTATTGAAAATCCAAGGGCCAAGATGGAATGGCTCTACGGGATAACCCAAACGGCCCACTGAATCCGGCCCGTTCATTAGGATCTAACGGCTGAGAGTTGAGATGGTGCGCTGTGGTTTCAAAAGCAAGGCTGAGCGCGCTAGGATGGAGATTCGACGGTGAGAATTTCATCAAGTGCGTGGATGCGCACGGTTATGCAAATCTTGCCCGTCAACTAGGAAATCGACGGCTCGTGAACACCAGAAGTTGGGGCGCACGTTTGAATGTGGCAGACGCGGCCCGATAGCACAGGTTGGACCTAAACCTGGTTGGCTCGATCGCTATAGTGCCAAGAACTGGAGTTCGGCTGGGAAAGTTGACCAGCCCAAATTCAAATCTTCAAAAGTTTGACTAGGACTTTAAAAATAGCAAATAAATTTATAAAATTATGAAATTTTGCAAGGATGCTATTGGGATGATATATTCCCCAAATAAATTTTGAAAACCACTGTTTCACCCTTTTAAAATACATACTTAATTTACTTAAACCGAGTAGGTTTATTTAAAGACAAATATTTTTCTCAAAGTCAAAATAATTTCCAAAAATTCTACCAAAATCATTTTTGGCTAAATTAATTTATCTAGTTTCCAATAGAAATATTTCCCGGTCTTAATACCAACATTGATTGGTATTTTCTTTTGAAGTTTCAACAAGTTTTTAGATTTTGGCTAGAAAAGGAAGGTTTTAGATTGTAACAACACATCCAAATTCCAAAAATGAACAATAATGTTATGAACAACATCTCATTACTGTTCATAAAGCATATTATTACTGTTCCTTAAAACTGGGGCTGTTACATATATCTACTATAGTCTTTAGTAAAAGTTATGAAGTACTAAAATCTACCCGCCGTTGAATTCATAGGTCCACATATATCCGTATCTACAAGGGCCAATAAGTCATTTACCCTCTCGTTTATACCGTGAAAGGCGCCTTTGTTATTTTGCTAAGTAAACTAGATTCACATGTATCAAACGATTCAAAATTAAATGAATTTAGAAGGCCATATTTATGGAGCTTCATCATGCGCTTCTCATTTATATGACCTAGATGACAATGCCAAATAAAAGTAGGATTCAAATCATTAGGTCAAAGTTTCATAAGTTTATACCTTATGAGTCTCATAAAAGGCATGAGCCCCATCATCACTTCCTTGTAAGTCTTAGCATTAATGTTATAGACAGTCATATCTTCAAGATTCAAAACATATAATCTATTCACCAATGGAGCATGACCATAAAGCATATCATTGAAATAAATTAAAAAACAATATATTGTTGTTTATTCTAAACTCATAACCTTTTACTCCTAAACATGAAGCAGAAATAGTGTTTTTTCTTGAGGAAGGAACATAACAACAATTATTTAATTCCAAAACTAATCGTGAAGGTAAAGATAATAGTAAAGTGCCAACAGCAAACATTGGAACTCTTGCTCCATTGCCCACGCGAATATCAACCTCGCCTTTCGCCAAAGTTCCACTCCTTATCAACCCTTGCATTGAATTACAAATATGAGCAACCGATCCAGTATCAAATACCCAAAAACATATAGGAGAAGTAACGAGATTAATCTCTATAACATTTATACCTGAACAAGAAGCCTTACTTCACTTATTATTTTTTAGCTCTACCAAATACTTCTTACAATTGCTCTTTCAATGCCCTGTCTCATGACAATGATAACATTCAGTGTCAGGCTTAGGACCTAACTTGAGTGTTTTTAGCTTGGTCTTGACACTCACGATCTCATCTTGAGTCTTGCCTGTGCCCTTTCCCTTGCCCCAAGACTTACCCTTCTTCTTGAAGCTAGTAGTCTTTTGAACCATCATCACATGATTAGAGCTCTTTTTGATGGTCTTCATGGCACTATTAAGAATGCCATGCAACTTAGTCAATAACTTCTACATGCCATTCATATAAAAATTCAAAATGATTGTCTCAAAGCTCGCAGTGAGAGATTGGAAAATCACATCGAGCCAACACTTGGTTAATGGGAAACCAAGCTTTTCCAAGATCTCAATGTGGCCAATCATTTTGATCGCATGAGGACCGATCGGGCTACCTTCCGACAACTTGCAAGAAAATAATGCCTTGGAGGTATTGTACCTCTGTCGGGACCTAAAAATACAATTCTGGACCCTTTGTGTATAATACACTAGTCCAGAATCACGCTAGTGCACAGAGTGTCAATATAGATGAATATCGATCCACACAAGATGATTAATAGAATAAACGACTAATTTGAATAGCAAATAATGGTTTTGACCTTATGGTCGAGTTTACAATTATTAAGCCACGCAGGGCTGACATGAAATAAATAGCAGCAGCGGAACAAATAAACTCCAACGGAGATCCCATTAATTCACAACAGGCAACCAACTGGGAAAATGTTTGCAACGACCAGCACCTTCGTAGAACTCCTCCTCAAAGGCAGGCGATGATTCCTCCACTTCTGTTAAATGTTTGCAACAAGCATGAGTACACAACTGTACTCGCAAGTCATACAACAGAATGCAATGTATAGATGCAGGCTTATTCCAAAGGAAATGACTTATGTGGTTCTTTTGCATAAAAGCAACATTTACAATTGAATATGAATAATAGATTGAAATGGCGATCTGCTCCGAGCCGTTGAACGATTCTCACGCCGTCAATCCACCGCCCCGCAACTTGGTCCCGAGCTCCTTCGGTTGATGTCGTTGTCATCTCCGTCATCGCCTGGGCATAATACCCCCTTGGCACCCCGTTCTTCCTCACTTTTCCTCTCGGTGGCTGAGGAAAAGGAAGCTCTCCCCTCGGCACCTCTAGGGTAAGCTTCCACCAGGTGGTAGCCCTCAATTCCCTACTCGATGCTTTCTCCATTTTTGCTAATGGGAGCTTCCTTCATTGCTTGTAGCTCCCTGTCCAGATTTGTGCTCTCTGGAACCCTAGAGCGCGCACACGAGGAGCTCACCTTGCCATTCTCGAATCTGGGAGGTATTATCCTAAATCTTGCGCGTCATAATGTGCATTAGGTATCTTAAATATTTACCCTCAATCAATTTCATGACTGCTTCACAGGAAGTGTCGGATTGTGAAGT
The DNA here is from genome assembly GCA_036346255.1 of Ampelocalamus luodianensis. Taxonomy (NCBI): domain Eukaryota; kingdom Viridiplantae; phylum Streptophyta; class Magnoliopsida; order Poales; family Poaceae; genus Ampelocalamus; species Ampelocalamus luodianensis. Next base: position 31,116,306 of record CM070639.1, on the reverse strand, counting down.
TCCCCTTTTTCGGTCGACTGTATTGTCTTTCATCTCCAGCTCCGGCTGGTAAGCCATTGTCCAATTACTTGCACCGATATCCTTCTCTAAATGTCCTTGAACTAACCCGAGCATCCTTTGTGTTCCTTTTCGCTCAGAATTCCTTATTTGCGTGGAGTCGTGGCGCCGCCGCCGTCGTCTTCTTCAACTCCGGCCTAGCTCTTGCTACTCCAAGCTTCCCCGAGCACCCTTCTTGACTCAGGTAGCTTCCTTTTAGTCCCTAGGACCTGGGCACTCACTTGAATGACGCTGTAGAGCTATACTTTGCTATTTTCGTGTTTGCCGTATTGAGCGCCGTTGCTCAATACCGGCTAGCCACCGGTGTAGTCCACCTCAGGCACTGTAACCACCACTCTTAGATGCGCAATGCTATTGCGCAGCTATCCCAGCCCTTGGTCGACGCCGCCATGCGCATATACGACGAGCCGCCAGCCGTAGCGCGCGGGATTGAAATCCCGTTGTCGTACTCGGACAGCTACTGTAGCAAATGATTAGGAATTAAACGTTAATCATTAGCATTTAAATACTGTCAGAAAAGAGGCTGACACTTACATGCGGCCCCGCGTACAGAAAACCAACACGCTTACTAAACAAAGCGTAGGTCGACATGTGGGCCCAAAATTTTAAGCACGTGTTGTGTATTTAAGCCGTCCCTTACACTTGAATCGTTGTGGACCGTCAGATGCGACATCAACGGTCTGGATCTGTTGGCCGTTCGGACCACCCGATTGTGCTACAATTGTGGACCGTGCGATGCGAAATGGGCGATCAAGATCAGTTGGGCCGTTCAGGCTGCTCAAATGCGCCACAATTTTGGACCGTTGGATTTTAATCCAATGGCTCAAAAGCGCGGCCGATTGCCATGCGCGTGTGCCGCGTCACCGTGGGTCGCTGACAAGCTGTAATACCCCAAATTTGCTTAAGTTGGAAGAACAGAATTCGGGGAGGAGATGTAATACTCCTGAGTAATATTTAGAGAGAGGGACCAATTAGAATAGTGATTCATCAGAAGTTTGGAGGAGTTTTCTGCAAACAGCAGACAACCTGGGCCTAGGCTAGAGGCCCATGGGGAATTTTGGTGGCCGGCCATAGGGGGGGCGCCACTCTCCCCTTCCTAACCCTAGCCGCCTCCTCTCCTCCAAGCCTCCACCCCTTGCACCTCCACCCCATCCACCTCCTGTCCAGCACCTCCCTTGCTGTCCATCCTCCACGGATGATTTCCTCCATTGATGCCGGTCGAAGGAAGGAGGAAGAAGCCCCTGTCTTCTGGCCATGGTGGAAGAGGAGAAGAAGAAGAAGAGGAAGGGTCCTCTTGGATTTGATCTGTGTCTTCCTGGGCTCTACAAGGGTAACGAGATGCCTTCCCCGTTGTTTGATCCGTAGTAGATGCGAAACCGATTAGATTTGTTGGATAAAAGTTTGGCTGCAGAAGATTCGATTTTGTCCAGTACCTTGCGTGGGTAATTTCGTGTATTTAGAGGCTGAATTTTAAGATTCCATCTCCTAGAGTTATGTGGGATCTGTCGTTATCTTTCAGTAGCCATGAAGATCACTCAATTCCGAGGTCTGAGTCAAAAGTTATGGTCGATTTAGTATCTGCTGCCAGAAATCTGACGAGAATAATCTGTCTGGGTATTTCCTAAAATATGAAAAGGAAATTGGTAGAATCTGAAAGTTCACACAACTAGGTTATTGTAGATAATTCGATAACCTTTTCAGATTGATAAATAACGATCAATTAGGAGTTACCTATTAAAAGTTATGGTCATCTTAGTATTGCTGTTCGAACGTGTAGGCAGGTTCTGTACTGAAAGTTCAAACAATGGTTAGCCTATTATTTTGGCCGAATTGGATTATCGTGTCAACTAGAGTATTGTAGATTAGTCAGTTAAGAATCTACAGAAATTGGGTTTACCTCTTTTCGACTTCCAGTTCATGAGTTATGTCAATTACCGTGCTGCTGTCCAGAACGGTATATGGCAGAAACATTGTTTTCAGTTTCAGCTTTGTAATCTCGTCTTGAGTCATCAGGGAAGCGGTGTAGAACGCCGATTAGTAGCGCTGGGTTTATTATGTCCTTATTGAAATTATTTTACTTGTTTAGGAGGTGAGGCCTCAGGTTTAGGAGTAACACCTTTGCCGGCTAATGCGTCGCATCGTGGAAGGCAAGTACATTGCTAACCCTAATGCTTGTGATGGATGAATGCTTGTATGATCATGCGAGTAAATGTAGCGCTTATGCTACGGTTTAACTCGTTATTCTTACTACTTGCAATATACATGTTTTCATAACTTGAAGTTATATGCCATGGTTGCATGTTTTATGGATGAGGTCGTGGTAGCAAATTAATATTCATTTTTGCCATGCGTTGGAAGAGTTGTTGGTAGTCATGTGGTAATTTGCTTAATGAGCCAAATGTGGAATATGAAAATAAACTCAAGGTGGACATATTGATAATTCCTTGTGGTTATATTCATGATGATCATGTTGTGGTCTATGTGGTAGAGTTCCCTTTAGATCGATTGATTTTGATCTTGGTGAATCGGGTGTGGGTTATGTGGTAATGGTCTTATGACACAATGGTATTGTGCTTAATGAGACACATGTGGATTATGAGAAAATATTCATGATGAGTATGTTGTTGACCTTCGTGGTTAAATTCTTGTGGTTTATGATTATCATATCATTCATGACATTTGTGTAACACCCTGGCTATTCGGAAGCCAAGATGTCACCTAAAACATCTAACATACATCCATATTGCGGGAGAATTTGAATAAAATCAACTAATGATAGTATCAAAACAACCAGGACATGATGAAGGTATCCTTCCTTCACCATCTAAACTATTTATTTCAGTTCATTGATAATGAAAGTTCATATGCAGTAATAAATCAACCTCAATGTGGAGAAGGTATCCCTCCTTCACCAATTATAATTTAATTATTACAGTTCATCATTAACGAATGTAAGATAGAACTAAATTTAATCTTGAACATGAATAGGGTGATGTGAACAGTAGTGCGTGTCTACTCCCTCCCAAGTGAGCCAACATCGGGGTTACCTAAAATAAACAAACAACGCAAGAGTGAGTCCATGACTCGGCAAGTACATATATCAATATGATAATCATTCAATATGAATAAGACAATCTCATCATCGGTTCGATCACATCACAACCGACTACATATGAAGACATGATATGAATGCTCAAAATCAAAGGAATGGATGCACACATGCATATATGCAGATAGCCGGTGAAACACCGTCGGTGTTCACTCAAGCCCGCATCTTAACAAAAATGCGGGATCCACTTCCGTATGAAGAACGTTTCATACGGTGTCCAACATTGCCCATCTTGGAGTTAATGGGTCTTACATGCCCATTCTGGAATTAATGGGTCTTTCAAATCCACTCCTGTGGACGGGACATGACAATGTCCAACACTGCCCACACTGGAATGGTGGGACTTGCAATCCACTTTCGTGGAGGAAACATGCATAATGAATGCATAGAATGAAATCTGAATATTGAAAGACATGATAACAAAACATGGATTCAACACATATGAAAGAACATAGACAATCCATCTTCTCGTATCATACCAAATCACAAGCATGACCATATAAACATTCATCAATCACAATCATTAAGGGTGGCAATGTACTTGCCTTCCGCGATGCGACGCGTTAGTCGGCAAAGGTGATACTCCTAAACCCGAGGCTTCACCTCCTAAACAAGTAAAATAATTTCAATAAGGACATAATATACCCAACACTACTAATCGACGTTAAACACTGCTTCCCTGATGACTCTAGTCATTAATACAAAACTTAAAATGAAATCAACAATTTCTGACATAACTTAATTCTGGACAGCAGCACGGTAATTGACATATCTATTGGTCTGGAACTCGGAATGAGGTGAGACCAATTTCCATGGATTCTTAACTGACATATCTACAATACTCTAGTTGGGCAAAAGTTCAGATTTTGCCTCTAATAAAATTTGGCCCACGGCTCAAATCTGTTGACTGAATTAATTGACAGAAATATCGGCTAAAATAAAATATCCATAACTTTTGTTGTACAACTCCAAATTGAACATTCTTTATCAATCTGAAAAGGTTATCGAATTATCTACAATAACTTAGTTGGCATAACATTCATATATTGTCTTTAACAAAAAGTGGCACACGGGTCAAAATTAAAGATAGAAATGACATACAAACTGGACAGACTGACATACAATCTGGACAGTCAAAAGAAAAGTGCATAACTTTTGATCTATAAATCCAAATGAGGTGTTCTTTATCAATCCTGAAAGCTAGTGATATCACCTTCAAAATTTGTTATGGGCAAGACCTCTGAATCACCCTCTAACTAGGCCATAAATCAACCTATACAGGGACTGCTATTTCTCGTCAGGATTCTGGACAGCAGATAATAAATCTATCATAACTTTTGACTCGAAAGTCAGAATGAGGTGATCTTGGCGGCCAACGAAAGCTAAGAACAAGACCTACATAACTCCAGGAGATGATCATCTCAGATTCGGCCTCTAAAACCACGAAACAGACCCCGCAACATTCTGGACAGAATTGATTTTCTGAACGCAGCAGTTCGATCTAATCAAATATGAACCAAATCGCATCTACCACTAATCAAACGACGAGGATCGGTATTCGTTACCCTTGTAGAACCCTAGGAAGACGCTGATCAAACACCCAAGAAGATCCCTTCTCTTCTCTTCCTTTCTCCTTTCTTCTCTTGCCGAAATCCCTTTCTCCCTCTTCCTTTTGGCCAATGGCAGCAGGATGAAGGGGTGTATGGGGCGTGCTACAGTACTGGCGGCGCTACAGTACCGTGCTACAGTAATAGAGGTGGTTGTCTAGGGTTTTAGGAGGAAAAAGGGCAGCTTGGGCCATGGGCCTTAGGCGCCTCCCCTTAATGGCCCACTTCATGGCCGGCCAAAGACAGCCCTTAGCTTGGGTGGAGGCCCAAATTCCCAATTCTAACATGAATCCTTAAATTTAATTTAATTTTCTCTTCCAAACAAGTTTCTCTCTTACCGATATACGGGATATTACATTCTACCTCTTAAACAGATTCGACCCGAATCCTCACACAAGATCTTCGCGAAAGGACAACCACAATCGAGAACTATTAACGGTAACCACGCACAAGTGATCAAACACGGATAACGCTCACGCATACAAAACTCCAACTCCCAAATGGCCTCTCCCGAATTGAGGAGACCACAACACAAAGATGTAAACGACATCCGTCCTAACACTCAACCCGAACTTTCCAAGTATACTCATCGAAGAGGATCGAATGTAAGACCTTACTCGATGGTCAACGCTTTTAATGAAAACTCAAACTTTGAATGGCCCAACTACTCACTCAAGACTGAACACAGCAGATGTTGCGTTCTTCGCATATGGACCTTAGACGGTCAAAGCGATACGCCAACTTCCTAATTTCGCCATTGTTGGAAACGAGCGAATGAACTCGAGACAAACTCCTTTGGTGCGAAAACACACAACGGGCTCAAAATCGAACTCTTCATCTAAGAAAGGACAACTCCGTTAAACAAGAGTGTACAATGAGTGGTTCCTAAACCACCAATTCTCAAAAGAAGCCAACTGGAAATAGAGTCCTCATCGCAACCACGCAATACTAACTCTTCACCAAAAGTGTAAAATCCCAAATTTGTGATTCATCACGAAAACAATTCCACTTTCTAAATAGGCGGTTCTGAATGAACACCACGAAAACCAAAGGAGGAATCATTTTAAATGCCCGAATAAAAACTTCCTTTATTATTTATTTATTTATATATTTTTTTGCTGAATTGGAAAGAAACATACATACTAGTACAGTGCCAACTCAAATTGCCAAGGACATCACCAACAACACAAAGCTCATGTGAGAATAAAGAAAACGCTTCACTACTCAAAAGACATTTTTTTCTTAGTTTCACTTTTTGGAATAAAATCTCTCTCGCACCTTGGAATTGAATTCATCGCATACCACACGGGCTCAAACCTCTTAGTTTAACATCCTCAAATTAGGCTTAAACCGAAATACATCATCCACACCTTTGTAGAGAGACTCTATTGATTCCATCAACACTCTAGAGAACTCCTTCAATGATGACATTAATTTGATAGAAGGCACCAAAGCACCTCAAAAACCCATGCAATATTATCACCTCCAACTTTCAAGAATAACACGTCGAATCCTCAAGACACCCGCTCATGAACTACATCAAAAGAGTTCTATCGACAATCATTCCGCTACTCGAATACTCCGTTTTCTATCCTCTACACGCAAATCTTTGGGCGATCAAAAGTCTAGCATGAAAATGAAAAGCCCAAATTTAACCTCAGAGACCTCTACAACGAATTCCTCTTATAACAAATAGTGAAATCATCGGATTAAATCTCTAACATCCCCACAAATCCGACATACTCACTCATTGACATCATCAGAATCACTCACACAACATCGCAATACTTTCCAATTGTTTTACTCTATAACATTGATTAAGGTTTCCATACATTTGATAATCCCCAACATTTCAACATGAACCAAAGTTCTGGAACTACACTATACCATAGGTCCTACTTAGTCGAACAATATACGCTTTTACTTGAAACCATACATCCCATCTCGAATCAACTTCCTCCAAGAGGCTCAGTCAAAACCAACTCATCTTCTATTACTCCTCCAATAAGCGGGTAGCAAAATCTCACCCCTACAATCACTTAACCACCACCAAACCAATTAACAACTTACGATTTGTAAAACTTACAAAGACAAAGCGGTTGATCCTTTCTCAAAAGAAAGAGGCGAACAAGAACAAATTTCACCACACAGGAAAAAAAATCTGCGCTCACACGGTGAGCACGAGACCAAAAGAAATAACTGTAAAGAAGATCTGGAAAACAAAAATTGAGTTCACAATGGAGTGCACGCATCCTCGAAAAGGGAATAGCAAATAACCACCAATAAGAGAAATGACATTGCGATTGAAACTCGACAACTCTTGAGTGTAAAGAGCAAAAGTTTATGAACAATTCAAATAACCACAAGTTACAAAACTTGACTCAAATTCTCAAATATTCCTACTGCACTCTTTCCTTTAACACTGAAATTAATTTTTTGACTAACATCGCTTTGCCACAACGTACAAGATAAGATCTTTAGTCCAAACCACAAGGACTAATTAAGAACCAATGAAATTCTTCAATACGTCATATTTGTTCAGAACAGTTCAACTACACAAGAAACATGAGATCCAAATAATCTCACCACCAAACTCAAACATTTTCAATTACAGATTTCGCGAAAAGCAAGTAGATTATTCTCCTCTTAAAGGAACCAACATAACTTCTTTGATTGCAACCTCACGTTGCCAACTCGGACAAAGAGCCTTTAAAATTAAATCACACAAATCTCTTAAGAAGCAACAGACAATCCAATACCTTAATTTATTTAAAATAATTTCAGCTACGGATGATTCATGGGCTCAAAGAAAATATCACTAAAGCTAAACTTGAATTATTCTCATTCAACGATATCACCAAAGGCGATCAAATTACTATGGGTATTAACATCAATTTCACAACAACAATTAGAAAACACTTCAAAAGACCCACGTGAAAAGAATGAATTGATTCTTTCTCAAAAGAAGAGACAAATGGAAATGATTTTCACCAACTAGAAAACTCATCCACCACTCTTGACCAACATGGGACCAAGAGAAGAAACCAATTAAGCAATGAACTCATAGAACATAAGTGGAGTCCATAGTTGAACGCATAAGCCTCACAAGAATAGAATATCGAACCTTAACAGATAAGAACAAATAAGTATTCAAAATCAAGCACTTGCATCATCAAGAACCATGCAACTTTGTAACATATCGTTACTCGATAAACTTCATTTACCACATAAAGCCTGAACCCCAAAAATCATGAATACAAATCTTGAAATTTGATCATTTAGAGAATATCACCATGGGTGATCAAATTACCACGAATTAACCTCATTCTCACATTTTGACGATTTAATAACATCGACAACATACACTAGTACCAAGAATCATCAAACTTTATTACTCCATCCTAAAACTTCCCAAAGGGAATACAAACCACAAGGTTGAAACAAATTTATTATAACCAGATTATGCTAAGCAATAACAATATCACAACGCACGCTATCAAAGACTACTTACGAAATTCATCTACTCAACTGTTGGTGTTGCTCAACACCTACTTCAATACTCATTAACAATTGATGATTGTACTAACCATGTGTATACATACGGTACTAATTCCATTTGCAATCACATAACCAAATATAAACATAGATTCACATTTCACCTTTATTCGTAAATCATTTCAAAACATGATTAAAGATTCACTAACATAATTTCCTATAAACAAGGTTTCATGAATCGATACACCAAAGACCCATCCGTACTTTATACAAGTTTCAACAATTTTTGCATACCAGAAATAAATAAATCTAGCTCTTATGTAAGATCTATAGGTTCGAATGGATATGGACAATCTTTATTTAACATACACCTGTATCAAATACAAGGACATTTCAAATTAATAAATTTCAATTTCATGGATGGTAGTTAAGAATAATTGATTTGCACCATGCTAAAACCCAACTTGGTAACCCACATCATAGCAATTTATTCGTTTAGTTATAACTTCTCATTTTAAGCATGGCAAGTCATCACAAAAGGATTCTAACGCCTTACTTCAGCAAAGAGAGACTTCAAATTTCAACGCTCAAGTAATCCAAAAGAAACACATAAAGCAAAAGCTTTTCCATGCAAACGAACTTACAATGGAAACTCTCACTAACCAAGCTATCAAACGAGTAAATGAGTCATTTTTTCAATGAGAAAGAAGGAGCAACCATGAAAACATCAATCTTGCCAATTGACAACGATCACAAGTAGTAAAAGCAACTCAACAATAAAAGCAATAATTGTTTGAGAGAACCAAGAGGATCTATTGAAAACCATAAACTATCATGAACCACAAACCCGGAGAAATTCATCAACCACCACAGACAAGAACGCCAAAATCGAATTCAAGGAAGAGAACAACTTTCTAAAGCAACTCACGCTTAACACTTAAAACTACGGTACTCGGGGTCACTACTCCTCTAACCACATACTGCGAACAGTGGTGTAACCTGGTGAATCCCAGAGTAACAACCACGATCTCCACTTCTTATCATCCGTTAACAACACGCTTCACCAAAATACTCAATTATGAATATACAGACCATCTCATGACAATCATAGTATTAGTTCATATTAACAACAAGAACGATAGTACTGTAAGAAATTCAAGAACAGTTCAATATGATGAAACACACCACTAGAAATACGAATACGATGGATTACCCAAACCCCACCTCATCGTACACAGTGTGTCAATTTAATAACTTAATTACCATGGACCTAAAGCCCGCTCGATACCATTGTAACAACACGGCTATTCGAAGCCAAGATGTCACCTAAAACATCTAACATACATCCATATTATGGAGAATTTGAATAAAATCAACTAATGATAGTATCAAAACAACTGTGACATGATGAAGGTATCCTTCCTTCACCATCTAAACTATTTATTTCAGTTCATTGATAATGAAAGTTCATATGCGATAATAAATCAACCTCAATGTGGAGAAGGTATCCTTCCTTCACCAATTATAATTTAATTATTACAGTTCATCATTAACGAATGTAAGATAGAACTAAATTTAATCTTGAACATGAATAGGGTGATGTGAACGAGTAGTGCGTGTCTACTCCCTCCCAAGTGAGCCAACATCGGGGTTACCTAAAATAAACAAACAACGCAAGAGTGAGTCCATGACTCGGCAAGTACATATATCAATATGATAATCATTCAATATGAATAAGACAATCTCATCATCGAGTTCGATCACATCACAACCGACTACATATGAAGACATGATATGAATGCTCAAAATCAAAGGAATGGACTGCACACATGCATATATCGCAGATAGCGATGAAACACCGTCGGTGTTCACTCAAGCCCGCATCTTAACAAAAATGCGAGGATCCACTTCCGTATGAAGAACGTTTCATACGGGTGTCCAACATTGCCCATCTTGGAGTTAATGGGTCTTACATGCCCATTCGGAATTAATGGGTCTTTCAAATCCACTCCGTGGACGGACATGACAATGTCCAACACGCCCACACCGGAATGGTGGGACTTGCAATCCACTTTCGTGGAGGAAACATGCATAATGAATGCATAGAATGAAATACGAATATTGAAAGACATGATAACAAAACATGGATTCAACACATATGAAAGAACATAGACAATCCATCTTCTCTCGTATCATACCAAATCACAAAGATGACCATATAAACATTCATCAATCACAATCATTAAGGGTGGCAATGTACTTGCCTTCGCGATGCGACGCGTTAGTCGGCAAAGGTGATACTCCTAAACCCGAGGCTTCACCTCCTAAACAAGTAAAATAATTTCAATAAGGACATAATATACCCAACACTACTAATCGACGTTAAACACGCTTCACGATGACTCTAGTCATTAATACAAAACTTAAAATGAAATCAACAATTTCTGACATAACTTAATTCTGGACAGCAGCACGGTAATTGACATATCTATTGGTCTGGAACTCGGAATGAGGTGAGACCAATTTCCATGGATTCTTAACTGACATATCTACAATACTCTAGTTGGGCAAAAGTTCAGATTTTGCCTCTAATAAAATTTGGCCCACGGCTCAAATCTGTTGACTGAATTAATTGACAGAAATATCGGCTAAAATAAAATATCCATAACTTTTGTTGTACAACTCCAAATTGAACATTCTTTATCAATCTGAAAAGGTTATCGAATTATCTACAATAACTTAGTTGGCATAACATTCATATATTGTCTTTAACAAAAAGTGGCACACGGGTCAAAATTAAAGATAGAAACTGACATACAAACTGGACAGACTGACATACAATCTGGACAGTCACAAAGAAAAGTGCATAACTTTTGATCTATAAATCCAAATGAGGTGTTCTTTATCAATCCTGAAAGCTAGTGATATCACCTTCAAAATTTGTTATGGGCAAGACCTCTGAATCACCCTCTAACTAGGCCATAAATCAACCTATACAGAGACTGCTATTTCTCGTCAGGATTCTGGACAGCAGATAATAAATCTATCATAACTTTTGACTCGAAAGTCAGAATGAGGTGATCTTGGCGGCCAACGAAAGCTAAGAACAAGACCTACATAACTCCAGCAGATGATCATCTCAGATTCGGCCTCTAAAACCACGAAACAGACCCGCAACATTCTGGACAGAATTGATTTTCTGAACGCAGCAGTTCGATCTAATCAAATATGAACCAAATCGCATCTACCACTAATCAAACGACGAGGATCGGTATTCGTTACCCTTGTAGAACCCTAGGAAGACGCTGATCAAACACCCCGAAGAAGATCCCTTCTCTTCTCTTCCTTTCTCCTTTCTTCTCTTGCCGAAATCCCTTTCTCCCTCTTCCTTTTGGCCAATGGCAGCAGGATGAAGGGGTGTATGGGGCGTGCTACTGATGCACTGGCGGCGCTACAGCACCGTTCTACAAAGAACAGGGTGGTTGTCTAGGGTTTTAGGAGGAAAAGGGGCAGCTTGGGCCATGGGCCTTAGGGCGCCTCCCTTAATGGCCCACTTCATGGCCGCCAAAGACACCCTTAGCTTAATGGAGGCCCAAATTCCCAATTCTAACAGAATCCTTAAATTTAATTTAATTTTTCTCTTCCAAACAAGTTTTCTCTTACCGATATACGGGATATTACAATTTGCATTGTGGATGTCGCCGCTATAGCCGCGATCGTCTGGTACAACATCGTGCATTGCCGTAGCACGATGCATACTTTTACCTTGTTGGGTAAAGGTGCGATGGAGCATAGCATACATATGCGTTACATTGTGGAAAGATCATTTGCATACTTATGCAAGATATTGTGGTGAAGTTATATTACAAACAATCTGCGACTTTATAGTTGTAATGTGGAATTGGCTCATGAGAGTCACTTGTGGTGTGAGGAAAGTGGCTATGGTCGTGGTTTGGGGTTCATCCCTTGTGGTATGGTAGTGGTTGTGATTGTGGCATGAGATTCTACTCTCTTATGGTAATTGTTGATATAGTTGTGGATGCGAGAAATAGTAAAGTTATGAGGTAAAACATGTTAATACTTTATTGTCATTGGTAGTGGTAGTGGTGAATAATATGAAGCGATTGATCAAGATTCAATTGTTAATATTTTACTATCATTGGTAGTAAATATGGTTGAGGCTATAATTGTGATCATTATGGGAATTGGATATTGATGCTTAATATCTTTGTAGTTAAATTAGCTTGTAAATGAATGTGGATTCACATTATGGTTGTGGACATATGGATACTTTAATGATGTTGTGTTTTTGTTTGTAGTCTGAATAGCCTGTTAAACAGTTTGCTTGCTGAGATTTTTATCTCACCCTTGTTTGCCCCCCCTACAGGTGATTGTTGAGCATTCATGGGATGGGTAGAGCGGCACCACAATATTGCACTTGGTTCATCAACTCATGTTGTAATAAAGTCGATGAAATTCTAGCCAAATGCTTAACTATTTGTGGATGATTATGTTATTTAATAAGGATGGACTTGTGAACCATTCTTTGATTAATCTGCTAGAGGTTGTTTAATTATTGAACTTGTTACCGTTATCTTTATTCCCTTAGTTGTTTATGCTTCCGCTTAATGCTTCTTGTCTAGAGATGTTGCCGAAATAATTTATCTTGAAATTATTGGCTAGCTGTAGAGTGGTTTAGTAGCATTCCAGGGTAATGTAGGTCCTGGGGTGTTACAGTTGGTATCAGAGCGGGCTTTAGGTTTGTGGTAATTAAAAATATTAAATTGACACCTTTGGTGCTGTAGGATGGGATGGGACAAGCATTGCATTCATGCTTTGACATGTTATATTGATGATTCATGCTTTGAGATAATCTTGTATGTTTATGATTTGTTTATATGTTGCTTTGAGTGAGGATAGTCAATGATAAGAGGTAGGATTGCGGTTGTTGCCTTGGGCATTGTTAGTTTATACCCGCTCGTGGTACGGGATATTGATGCGATTACCTTAGGTAACTTAGTTGCGGATGTCATGGGTAAGTTTCTTAGAAAAGTGTTATCCTCCTTGAATTGATGTTGGCGATTCACGCCTATTGCGGTTAATGATTTTCTCTCGAGTTAGCTGTTTATTGCGGTTGTTGGGTGCCAATAGGCCTCCAATTGTTCTTGAGACCAAATATTGTTTCTTTCGATTGATGGGTTGTTTCTTGCCGTGAGTAGTGCTTTGGAGAGACTGGTATTTGTATCTTTCTCCTTTGGAAAACATGACCCTTTCATTCGTTTGATATTTTGAAGAAAAAAATCAAAGCTTTATGTTGGAAGTTCGTTATCCGTGGAAGCCTTGGCTCTATGCATTTCTTCCGAGTTATTTCGACTTTTGAAGTTTGATTTCTCCTAGAAGGAGTGTTAAAATCCCTTTATGATGTTTTGTTGTGTTTAAGTAGTAGGTGGCAATTATGTAAATAATCGATAGATTGTGAATTATCAAGTTGAAAAGTTAGTGTGGTACATCATTAATTTCTACTAACATCCTTAGAAGTGAAGTTGATTAATATGATGTTGTCCTATTGTAGTTTCTTGAAGATTTGTGGCTAAGAATTTAGCGATACATGTGTAGAACTCATGCATTTATTAAGGAATATGAAAAACAATTGTTTTGACTATTGTAGTTGTTTAATTTTCCCAACTTGTTGGATAGATTGGATTGATCGATCTTAAGTAATTAATCGACCATTCGGGATGGTCAAGTAAGGAGGTGTTGGAATATTGCCTTAATAAGATTAACCTTTAATATGTTCTCTCTTTACATACTTGATGAGCATGTACAATCATAAATTTATGTAACTTTTACCATGCTAAATTGTTGAAACATGTATACGTAAATGGATGAAGGTTGATGTATTGACTTGTGGAATCTTGTCTTATAAAGCTGGTATTATTGATGTTTAAAGTTATTTTATTTTAATATCTTAACATAAGGTGGAGTATTGAATCTGTGCTCTTTCTGTCTTTGTGATTGCAAATTAGAGATAGGATCATTAATGCTATCTTGATGAAAAATTAATAATCAATTATTGACAAGAATGGCTAGAGTGTAATTACTTTTTGCTAAACTAGAGTTGAGCATCAGTACGAGATAAATGTATGAAATCTAATAAGAGATTCATACTAGCATGTTTTTGTGAGGTTGTTATGTTCTAATATCATCTTGTTAAAGAGTTTGTTTTAATATGATGGCTTATGCACTAGGTTTAACTAGATTAAGTAGTTGGAATCTTATTTGGATAATAAGAACATGATGAAGTGATTTATGGTGTTCCTTTTGGAAAAAATATGAAGGAGTGAGATGATATGATGATTTTTTTTTTGCAAAGAATGTTTTATCTTATTGTGAATACAATCCATAGCCTGTAGTTGTGATTATGGTGTTGAATGTTTTAAAAATAAAGGAATTTGTTAATTCCATAATACTAATTGAATTGAAGGGTGTGAGATTTACGGTTGGAATCTTTTTGGACCTTATGACTTGTGTGATAGCCGAGGTTGTCTTGAGTAAAGCGACATTTTGAATGATCTTTTTGGTTTTTATCTGAATCTCGTGTTGTGGTCTTCAAGCATCCTTTGTTGGAATTGGCGGGATGTTGTTATAAAAGAAAAATTGTTTCTTATTGAAAGAAAAAGTTGTACTATAAGTATTTGAGGTCACGATGATCTATCTTGTGTTTTCCAACCTCAATGCTATCTATTTTTTTCCTTGGTCTTTTGGCTCTGTGAATGATAGCAATTTTACAGATCTTTGGAATTTATTTCTTCTTACCTCTTCTTCTAAAAACATGGTAATTGTTGACTTTTGTTGTGTGATGACAACTTAATAGTGGTAGTGTAGTGATGTTTTTGTAGGAGCCTTAAATATCACAATATTTAAGATATAATGGATGATATATTATTTTCATGGAATAATCCTTGGGAAGGGTATGTTTTAAATAGAATGTTTATCTTGGAGCCAAGCGATTTATTGATGTTAAGAAATGAGTTTTGTTAATTGTGGTATAGTAGGGCGTTCACCGAGGTTTTCCTATCTTATATGGGAAGTTGGTTGTAAGAACTTGGAAGGCGAGTTTGGGCTTCACTTTTTGTTATACTAGAATTTTTTTAGAGGCCCGAAGAACCGCGGGACCCGATTACGATTGGAACCCTGCGTATACCGCACTAGTCCAGATCACGCTAGTGCACACAGGTTAACATGTAAATATCGATCCACACAAGCGATAAATAAAGTAAACGATTAGTTTGAATAACAAATAAGGGTTTTGACCTTATGGTCGAGTTTACACTTATTAAGCCACGCAGGGCTAACAGGAAATAAAGCAGCAGCGGAACGGAAAACTCCAGCGTAGATCCCACCAATTCACCACAGTAACCAACCGGGATCGGACCTTAACGAACGATCAGCCTTCAACGAACTCCTCCTCGAAAGCAGGCGTAGACTCCTCCACTTCTGTAGGTTTGGACGCAAGTTTTACAACAAGCGTGAGTACACAACCGTACTCGCAAATCTTACCACAGAATGCAATATATAGATGCAGGCTTATTCCAAAGAAAAGGCTTCTGTGGTTCTTTTGCATAAAAGCAACATTTGCAGTTGAATACGAATAATAGATTGAAAGCATAATTCAAAACAAATAGACAATATTAATTTAATGATTGTTTTCACAAAGACACACAACTAAATGATTATTTCACATAGCCATATGATTGAGATCACACAGCTCCCATTCCCACATTTTATGAAAACTACCCTTATGTGAAATCACCGAGCATGTCCATGACCATGACGCGCTATTCGAATAGATTGTTTAACACTCTGCAGAGGTTGTACACTTTACCCACACGATATAACCAGTGTAGCTAGCACCAATCATAACAAAACAGTTCGGAAACTTCATCTCCAACATTGACATTCCCAGTGTGCTTACAAACCGTTATACATATCACATAGCCCATGCATAACACACACCGTTGGGCGGGGACGACGAATCCTCCCGTGATGTAACCACCAAGTAGTCACACCTCCACCCTATCACAAAGCCTAACCTACCACACGAACATCAATGCGAGAATCCATAACTTACTAAGTTAGGCCCGTCCCATACCTGCATGTGGTCGTGCAAGAAGGCTCGATTCAATGGCGCACAAAGTTAAGTCCTTAATTGACCAAGGCAAGACTTCCATGTTCTAACTAAGCCACACAGATTATCATACCCATCACATAGTCCACCATGTCACACAGCCTCCACCACTTGCCCCACCCAAATCCTTTACCACCAGATTGGTTTTAGTGCAACACATGCCATCACGAAGTAATAACACATAGCACACGCTTTACACACAGCCCATAGACACTTAGTCATATTTAATATTTGCGACTCCATGAGATGATGATTCGTAGCATGGCTAAGCAATTATACTCGCATCTAACCAACCCACGTTGGTGCTACAATATTACCAACTCATAACCAATCTAGGGTGACAAGGATATATGACATACAAGGCCAAGGTGTGATAACAATTTGGATAATAACTATGCCCAAAGCATTTAAATAAATAATTAAACTATAATGCAATAATTTAACACAAAGTAATTTGAAAACTGGGTTCAAGATGATCAAAGGTATGACTTGCCTTGGAAAAGGTCTATGTACTGATCTTGGTCTTGGGGTGCTCCTTCTTCCACAAAATTCCCGACGATCGACGCCTACTCTTAAACGAGACACAAACAAACAAAACAAATAAATAACAGAGGCAAAACAAACTCCAAAAATTAAATAAAAACTCAGATAAATAGATCTTGAATTTAGACAAATTTAGAAATTTGAATGGGCTCAATCGAGTTAGGATGCAAAAGTTATGGCCTTTGAAGATTGAAAATACATAAAATGCTGAAAATCGTGATTTCATGAATTTCCAATTATTTTCCTAAAGGAAAATCAGATTATTGCTAAGTGGCGTCCACCCTCGTGATTTCGGAAAAAGATAAATAAAGAAATTTCGACATGTGGGACCCACATGTCGAGGCTAGGCTCACGGTGACTGGGTCTACCGAGCCTCGGGCCGGGATCCGGTGGATCGCGGCCGTCGGCTGGCGGCGACGCACGATGGGGATGACACGCAGCGCGGAGCCGACGCGGCGAGGTGGCGTGCCACGCCGACCGACGACGGCGGCGGCTCGGGGACCGGCGGTCTCGGCGAACGCGGCTCGGCCGCCGCGGCGGATAGCACCGGAGGTAGAGGTGGACGCGGGATCTCATCGGTGCGCCACCGGTGCTCGGGGCGACGGAGTGACCGTGGCGAGGTTTGAGCGGCGGAGGAGGTACGGGCTCAACGGCGACGGCGTTGAAGGGGTCCTCTGGCGAAGGCGACGGCAGCTTCGAGATGCGGTCGACGCGACGATCCCGAAGGTGGGGTCCGCGCGCGAGGGGAATCGAACGACGGCAGAAGGCGACGAGTCCTTCGCGGAGTGAAGACGGCGGCGACTAGGCTCTCGCGGCGCTTTGGTGGCGGCTAGGTTTTTGGGCGCGGCTCGGGTGCGGTACGAGGATCCTCTGGCTTTAAATAGCCCCGAGGCGAGTCCACGACGGACACGGCGCGGCGGCGGCAAAGTCGGGAGGACGGAGGAGTCCGCCTCGGAGACGACGGTGACGTGGCGGTCTGGACCCACCATTCAGCGACGGTGGCTCGGGCGTGGGTGCGTGTGAAGCGACGCGGCCACGAAACGGACTCAAAATCGACCGTCCTCCAAGATCCAACGGTCCAAAATCAAGGAGACGATCGAACTTCCGCTTTCATCTCACAGATCTTAGCCGCTCAATCTTGATCGAACGCGGAGTGAGCGGCTCTCGGGAGAAGAGGAGGAGAGATCGACATGCGGGACCCGCATGTCGGTGGGAAGCTGAGGCTGCGCTGCGCTGGCCAATGAGCGGGTCAAGCAGCGGGAGATAGGAGTGGGTCGAGAGGAATGGGCCGAGTTTTTAGGAAATCGGCCGATTGATTTTCTGAGATTTAAATAGGTTTTTCAATTTATAAATTACGAAATTCAAATAAGCAATAGAAAATAGCAAATGAACTTTAAAAATTCTAGAAAAATCTAGAAAATATATCCGAGCACATTGAACCCAAATAAAATAGTTTTGGCTAATGTTCATGTTGGGATTATTCACATTAAATGTTTTGATTGCAAAGTCCAATATTAAGCTTTTGAATTAAATTCAAATAAATCCAAATGGTGAATTTTTCCCGCTAACTATTCAAAGATTTTTAAGGCTCAAAATTGGGATGTTACAAACCTCCCCCTTAAAGGAATCTCGACCCTAGATTCAAAGCTAGCTAGAGAAAAGGCTAGGAACTCGGCTTTGGCTCTTCTTCACGCTCCCACGCTGCTTCTCCTTCGAGTGGTTGCTCCATCGACCTTGCAAAACGAGCAGCCTTGCTTTCGTGAGGCGCTCGCGACATCCAAAATCTGACCGCCGCTCCTTGTAGGTAAGATCCTCCTTCGATCAATTGATTCAAGCGGGCTTGCTCTTCCGCACACGAAGACACTTCTTCAATCTGCGAGACATGAAAGACGCCATGCACTCGCTAACGCATCGCGTAGCTCCAACCGTAAGCAACTTCTCCACGGCTGCCCAAAATCTTGAACGGACCAACATACCTAGGGCAAGCTTCCTCGGCATGGAACCTTTGACACTCTCGAGCGGAGTCACTCAAGATAAACGAAATCTTGGGTTCAAAATCGATATCACGACGACGATTATCGGCGTAGCTCTTCCGCTGGACCGAGCTATCTTTAATCTTTCTCTTATCATGGCCACTTGCTCTTCGCTTCCGAATAATGTCGGACGAAACCGACCGCTCACCAAGTTTCACCAATTCAACGGGGTTCTACAGCACGATCAGATAAAGCTTCAAATGGTGACATTTGTAGACCGCTTGATAATCGTTGTTGTATGAAAACTCGCATACGCAAACTTTTATCCCATCGGTAGCATTTGCTAGAGCACAAGCTCTCAAAGATATCCTCCAATATTCGATTGACTCTTTCATCGCCCATCTGTCTGTGGATGATACGCGATCAAATTCGATGGTACCCAATGCTCGATGCAAGCTTTGCCAAAAACGAGGTGAATCGAGATCCTCGATCCGATACTATCTTCTTGGGCACACCATGCAAACCGACAATTCTAGCCATGTACACCGCAAGGCGATCTCTCGAGTATGTGGTTTTGATCGGCAAGAAATGGGCGACCTTGGTCAAACGATCGACTATTACCCAGATTGAATCAGAAACGATTGGGTCTTGGGTAAACCGGTGATGAAATCCATACCGATTTCTTCCCACTTCCACTGAATCTTCAATGGTTGCAGCAATCCTCGCTGGCCTCGTGTTCGCCTTCACTTTCGGCGATGTGATGTCGATAAGGCAACGAACTCTGCGACTTTCGCCTCAAATTGGGCCACCAAAATTTATTCTTAACATCCCGTACATCTTGGTACTTCCTGAGGTGGATTGAGTACTTTGAGTCATGGGCTTCCTTTAAGATTAATCTGTCTCGCACCATCGATATCCGTACACAGATACGCCCATTAATCCGAGTATGTCTTGATCATCTTTGGTGAAATCCTTGAATTTCCTTCTCATTTTGACCTTGATGTCTGACAACACAGGATCTTTTGGTTGTGCTTCACGAATTTGCTTCTCCAGGGTAGACTGTACTTCCAAATTGGCTACAAATCCTTCGAACACAACTTCTAGCTTTAGCTTCTGAAATTCTTCATAAAGTTCTGGACAACTTTCCTTTACTTCCAAAGCATGGCAGTAACTCTTGCGACTCAAGGCATCTGCCACTACATTGGCTTTTCCAGGATGGTAGTGGATCCCAAGATTATAATCCTTGATCAATTCTAACCATCTTCTTTGTCTCATATTCAGATCTGACTGGGTAAAGATGTACTTCAGACTTTTATGATCTGTGTAGACTTCACAGCGATTACCGATGAGGTAATGACGCCAAATCTTTAGAGCATGCACTACGGCAGCTAATTCGGATCATGAGTAGGGTAATTCTCTTCGTGAGGTCTCAATTGCCCGACGCATAAGATACAGCTCTTCCTTCTTGCATCGACGCATCCTAATCCTTGACGCGAAGCATCACAATAGATATCGAAATCCTTGCGAATATCCGCAGAATCAAGACGGGTCAAGTCAAACGTTTCTTCAACTCTTGAAAACTTTCCTCACAGCCGGAGTCCAAGTGAACTTGTTCTCCTTCTTCAACAATTGCGTAAGGGCTTAGCAATCGATGAGAATCCTTCGATGAAACAGCGGTAATAACTCGCCATTCCCAAGAAATCGCGAATCTGAATTCTGACGCTCGGTCGCTCCCAATGTAGCATCGCTTTAACTTTACCGGTCAATCGCTACTCCTCTACTGTCATCACGTGACCAAGGAAATCCACTTCCTTCTTCCAAAAATCACACTTATCGAACTTGGCATACAATCGATGCTCTCGAGTTTCCCCAATATTGTTCTTAAATGTTAGGCGTGTTCTTCCTCCGACTTGGAGTACACGTAATATCATCAATGAACACAACTACGAACTTGTCCAAATATTCCATGAATACTTTATTCATCATGTTCATGAAATAGGCAGGGCATTAGTCGGACCAAAAGACATGACTAAGAACTCATAATGTCCGCATCAGTGTTGAGAAAGCGGTTTGGTATATCCTTAGGACAAATCTTTAGTTGGTGGTAGCCCGATCGCAGTCGATCTTTGAAAACACTCCGGCTCCTTTCATCCGATCAAACAGATCATCAATCCGGTAGTGGGTACTTGTTCTTGATGGTAACTTCGCTGAGAGAACGGTAGTCAATACACATCCTCATACTTCCATCTTTCTTCTTGACAAACAACACCGGCGCTCCCCATGGCGGCATTTAACTAGGTCTCACGAAACCTTTCTCAAGAAGTTCTTCTATCCGCTTCTTCATCTCTACCAATTCATCGGTGGCATCCGATAAGGTCTCTTTGAAATTGGTGCTGTCCTCGCACTAGGTCGATGACAAACTCAATGTCACGATTCGGTGGCATTCCGGTAATTCTTCCGAAACACATCGGATATTCACCGACCACCGTACTTCTTCTAAGGCGAGGGTCTTGATCGCTTACTAGCAAATGTCCATCACGAATCGAGGTGGCTAGAAACTCTACCTTGTTTCCTTTGGCGTCCTCTACTGTTACGGCTCTTCGGCCACAATCTAGCACAGCTTTATGCTTGGATAACCAATCCATGCCGAGAATGACATCTAGGGTTTGGGTATCTAGGACTATTAAGTTGGCTAGAAACTCAACTCCAGCTATGAGTAACTTAGCTCCTAAACATCCCACTCTAGTACTTAGCTCTGCTCCAGGCGACTGGACTAACAGAGTATGCTTAAGTTGCACAACTTCCAATTTATTTTTGGTTGCAAACATTCCCGAAACAAATGAATGCGAAGCTCCAGAATCAAACAAAACTGATGCAGGTACTGAGTTAACCAGAGACTTACCCAGTACGACGTCCGGTGATTCCTGGGCTCCTTCCAAGGTGACGTGGTTGACCTGGCCTCGATCCTGATCGTGGTGCTCCTGCCGCTTGACCAAAGAGCTGTGACGCTCCTTGATTGATGCCCGCGCTGGTGTCTTGGATGGCGAGCTCCAAGGTTGAAGCGCATCGGAGTGATTGTTCCCTTTGCGGACAACGGTTGGCAAAATGTCGGTGGCCGACGGTACAGCGAATGCACCTTTGGCACGCTCGCTGGTTGCTTCTGGATTGGGGTTGACAGTGCGGGGTTGCGAAGTTCCGGCGGTGGGCGGGTGTTGAAGTTGGTGCGGTGCTCAATGAAGTGCAGGGTGGAAACTCGTTGAATCGTGGCTGCAATCGTTCTTGCCCTCTCTTGTGATTGATGGTTCCCTTGCTTGAGCCATCCGCGCGTACTGATTATCCTCCGTTCCTTGCGCTTGTCCTCTAGAACAAAGGCTTTGTTGACCAATTCCCGGAAATCGGGAAAGTATGGCGATCAAACCGACTTGCACCCGCTGTTTAGTCCTTCAAAAGCGACTCGACGAGCCTTGTCCGTGGCTACATCTTACCACTGCGAGCGAGCCAGTTGAGAAAACTTGTTGAGGTAGTCAAACATCGACATAGCTCCTTGCTTGAGAGCGCGGAACTCATCCTTCTTCGGATCGATAATGCCTTCGGCACATGATAACGCGAAATGCGTGAAAAATTCTTCCAGGTGATATCCTGTGGCGCCTCATGGGCGGCACGAAGTTCTCCCACCATTCAAAGAATGGTGCCTTCCATCCGTGAGTGGCGTACATAACCTTTTCACGGTCACGTGCATTGGGTGATCGGACTTTCTTTCAATAAGCCCGAGCTACCATCCGCTTCCACCGGAGAGACGTGTCCGTAAATGTGGGTGGACGAGTCCTCATGAATTCTCGCAAGTTTGATGGTCCATGGTGACCATGAGCGGTGGGGCTCCATGCGGTGATTGTTGTTGTGATTGTTTCGGTTGTGCATGGCTTGCATCCGAGTCATCATCGTATTCATCACCGAGTGCATGCGCCATGAAAGCTCCAAAGTTTTGCAAGTCAATTGGGGTGCTTATGCGGAGCGCACTGCACTGGTTGCTCATTGCCTCCTCGTCTTTGGGTACCGAACCACTTGCGTTAGTCGACGAGTTTGAACCATCTGGCGAAGCTCCATAGGTTAGATAAGGTAGCAAGCACGAGATAAGTTGAGAACTAAGCAGGGGGTAGGTTAAACCCAACAAAACACAGCTCAAGAACCTCAAATGAAATACCTTTATTAATTAGGGTCTTAGCATGGCTGCAACAAATGCCTAAGGGCCTTTGCAGCTCATACTCGCACACAAAAAGAAACAACGACCTAAGCACACAAAGCTACCGCCTAAAGGGCGACTCACTAAACTGAAACTGGCTAAACCTGAAAAACTGAAGCCTAAACGAACTACTCAAGAAAGCCTCCACAACCGCGGCGACGCTCCTGACGGCTGTAGACTCGGAAGTGAGCCGGCATCTTGGCAAACTGATCCTGATGCCCTAGAATCGTGCGAAGCAGAAAGCGCTCCGTGCAATCGCTCACCGCTCCTCCGCTCTGCTTCTTCGGGCTCAACTGGGCCTTCCTCCGGATCTTCTTCAGGATCCTCCTCGGGGTCTTCCTCTTCTTCGGGAACTTGGTCGTAGAGGATCTCTTGCAGAGTGGCGACCTTCTCTTCAGCTCTCTGCAAGGCTTCATAGACATGATCCAACTCCGTGATAGTCCTCTCCAAAGCTTCCTCCTGGGCGGCCACGAACTGGGCGAGGTGTCTGGATCAGTAGCGTTGCTTTCTCCTTCGTGGACGGGTAGCGTCTTTGGCAAGTCCACACCGCACTCACTGGGTGGTAACGGAAGACGGTGTCTTGAAGCTCCCGTGCGTAGATGTTGCAGATACGTAGCATGGCCAAGCGCGACGACTCCTGGATACCTTCCAGCCAAGTGATCTTCCTCACAGAGACGTGCGAAGGTTGGCTCGCCTTGTCGTTCCTCCCGCGATCGTCAAAGACAAATCACTCCACGGTTCTGACCATTCACTGTCCAGTTGTTGCCGACGTACAGTGGACGATCAAAACCTCCAAGAACCTGGAGCAACTTCCAAAGCTCGGCGGCATACCCTCCACAACGCTCACCATAGCTCAAGAGCGAGGCATCTGTCACAAGACGCATTTAACAGGTAAGAGCAACTTTAAAACAATGGAGAGAAGAGATTATAGCAAAAGTTGAGGCGAGAGAGATATGAGAAAAGTTAAGCAATCAATTAACCTTGCAAGTTAATTTTTCCTTTTAGAAAATAGTTTGGACACTCTAACGACGGCCAATCTACTAAGGTCAAGACTCTCGGCCACCGGCTCGATACCACTCTGCCGGGACCTAATTACGATTCGAACCCTCGTGTATACCGCACTAGTCCAGATCACGCTAGTGCACACAGGTTAACACGGTAAATATCGATCCACAAGCGATAAATAAAGTAAACGATTAGTTTGAATAACAAATAAGGGTTTTGACCTTATGGTCGAGTTTACACTTATTAAGCCACGCAGGCTAACAGAAATAAAGCGAATGAACGGAAAACTCGGCGTAGATCCCACCAATTCACCACGGGTAACCAATCGATCCGGACCTTAACGAACGATCACCTTCAACGAACTCCTCCTCGAAGCGGCGTAGACTCCTCCATACAGAGGTTTGGACGCAAGTTTTACAACAAGCGTGAGTACACAAACCGTACTGTAAATCTTACCACGAATGCAATATATAGATGCTGCTTATTCCAAAGAAAAGGCTTCGTGGTTCTTTTGCATAAAAGCAACATTTGCGAGTTGAATACGAATAATAGATTGAAAGCATAATTCAAAACAAATAGACAATATTAATTTAATGATTGTTTTCACAAAGACACACAACTAAATGATTATTTCACATAGCCATATGATTGAGATCACACAGCCCCATTCCCACATTTTATGAAAACTACCCTTATGTGAAATCACCGAGCATGTCCATGACCATGACAGCGCTATTCGAATAGATTGTTTAACACTCTGCAGAGGTTGTACACTTTACCCACACGATATAACCAGTGTAGCTAGCACCAATCATAACAAAGCAGTTCGAAACTTCATCTCCAACATTGACATTCCAGTGTGCTTACAAACCGTTATACATATCACATAGCCCATGCATAACACACACCGTTGGGCAGGACGACGAATCCTCCGTGATGTAACCACCAAGTAGTCACACCTCCACCCTATCACAAAGCCTAACCTACCACGAACATCAATGCGAGAATCCATAACTTACTAAGTTAGGCCCGCCCCATACGGGCATGTGGTGAAATGCGAAGAAGGCTCGGTTCAATGGCGCACAAAGTTAAGTCCTTAATTGACCAAGGCAAGACTTCCATGTTCTAACTAAGCCACACAGATTATCATACCCATCACATAGTCCACCATGTCACACGCTCCACCACTTGCCCCACCCAAATCCTTACCACCAGCTTGGTTTTAGTGCAACACATGCCATCACGAAGTAATAACACATAGCACACAGTTTACACACACGCCCATAGACACTTAGTCATATTTAATATTTATGACTCCATGAGATGATGATTCGTAGCATGGCTAAGCAATTATACTCGATCTAACCAACCCACGTTGGTGCTACAATATTACCAACTCATAACCAATCTAGGGTGACAAGGATATATGACATACAAGGCCAAGGTGTGATAACAATTTGGATAATAACTATGCCCAAAGCATTTAAATAAATAATTAAACTATAATGCAATAATTTAACACAAAGTAATTTGAAAACTGGGTTCAAGATGATCAAAGGTATGACTTGCCTTGGAAAAGGTCTATGTACTGATCTTGGTCTTGGGGTGCTCCTTCTTCCACAAAATTCCCGACGAATCGACGTCTACTACAAACGAGACACAAACAAACAAAACAAATAAATAACAGAGGCAAAACAAACTCCAAAAATTAAATAAAAACTCAGATAAATAGATCTTGAATTTAGACAAATTTAGAAATTTGAATGGGCTCAATCGGAGTTAGGATGCAAAAGTTATGGCCTTTGGAAGATTGAAAATACATAAAATGTCGAAAATCGATTTCATGAATTTTCAATTATTTTCCTAAAGGAAAATCAGATTATGCATAGTGGCGT